>CM012456.1:28240667-28637715 GCA_003999625.1 Oryzias javanicus | reverse complement strand
AAAAACGGCTACACTATAGCATGCTGATTTTTTTGGGGCAAAAAGCGTCATACTGTAGCTTGTTGATTTTTGATGAAGAAAAAATCATACTATAGAGTATCTATTTCTGATGAAAAAAAAGTCATACTATAGAATGTTTATTTTTTAGGGAAAAAAGAGCATACTAAGATATGTTGCTTTTTTGATGAATAAAATCATACTTTAGCATTTTGATTTTTTTAGACAGCAAAAAAAAGTGATACTTATAGCATGTTTTTTTTTGATGAAGAAAAATCATACTATGGCATGTTGATTTTTTGATGAAAAAAATGTCATACTATTATACCATGTTTATTTTTTTTTAGGCAATAAAAGTCATACTAAAGCATGGTGATTTTTTTCGCAAAAAAGTCAAACTAATGCATGTTTGTTTTTTTTTCAGCAATAAAAAGTCATATTAAAGTATGTTTTTTTTTTGGAGGGGGCATAAAATATTCATTACTGAGCATGTTGATTTTTTCGGCAAAAAAAAGTCAAACTAATGCATGTTGATTTTTTTTGACAAAAAAGTTCTACTATAGCATTTTGATTTTTTTAAGGCAAAAAAAGTCATACTAAAGCATGTTGATTTTTTAGGCAAAAAAAAAAAACTTAAGTATGTTGATTTTTTGAAGAAAAAATTCATCATAGCATGGTTGATTTTTTCAGGAAAAAAAATTATACTAAAGTATGTATATTTTTGAGCAAAAAGTTTTACTTTAGCATGTTGATTTTTTTAGACAAAAAAATTATACTTTAGCATGTTGATTTTTTAGACAAAAAAAGTTATACTTTAGCATGTTGATTTTTTTGGGCTAAAAAAGTCATACTAATGTATTTTGATTTTTGATGAAAAAACGTACACTATAGCATGCTGATTTTTTTGGGCAAAAAGGTCATACTATAGCTTGTTGATTTTTTGATGAGAAAAATCATACTATAGAGTATCTATTTCTGATGAAAAAAAGTCTTACTATAGAATGTTTATTTTTTAGGGAAAAAAGGCATACTAAAGTATGTTGCTTTTTTGATGAATAAAATCATACTTTAGCATTTTGTTTATTTTTTTAGGCAAAAAAAGTGATACTATAGCATGTTTTTTTTTTGATGAAGAAAATCATACTATGGCATGTTGATTTTTTGATGAAAAATGTCATACTATATAGCATGTTTATTTTTTTAGGCAAAAAAGTCATACTAAAGCATGGTGATTTTTTTCGGCAAAAAAAGTCAACTAATGCATGTTGTTTTTTTCAGCAATAAAAGTCATATAAAGTATGTTTTTTTTTGGGAGGGGGCATAAAATATCATACTGAAGCATGTTGATTTTTTTCGGCAAAAAAAAAGTCAAACTAATGCATGTTGATTTTTTTTTGACAAAAAAAGTTCTACTATAGCATTTTGTTTTTTTAAGGCAAAAAAGTCATACTAAAGCATGTTGATTTTTTTAAGGCAAAAAAAAAAAAACTTAAGTATGTGATTTTTTTGAAGAAAAAAAGTCATACAATAGCATGTTGATTTTTTTCAGGCAAAAAAAGTTATACTAAAGTATGTATATTTTTGAGGGAAAAAAAGTATACTTTAGCATGTTGATTTTTTTTAGACAAAAAAAGTTATACTTAGCATGTTGATTTTTTTGGCTAAAAAAGTCATACTAATTTATTTTGATTTTTTGATGAAAAACGTACACTATAGCATGCTGATTTTTTTGGGCAAAAAGGTCATACTATAGCTTGTTTGATTTTTTGATGAAGAAAAAACATACTATAGAGTATCTATTTCTGATGAAAAAAAGTCATACTATAGAATGTTTATTTTTTTAGGGAAAAAAAGGCATACTAAAGTATGTTGCTTTTTTGATGAATAAAATCATACTTTAGCATTTTGATTTTTTTAGGCAAAAAAAGTGATACTATAGCATGTTTTTTTTTTGATGAAGAAAAATCATACTATGGCATGTTGATTTTTTGATGAAAAAATGTCATACTATATAGCATGTTTTTTTTTTAGGCAATAAAAGTCATACTAAAGCATGGTGATTTTTTTCGGCAAAAAAAGTCAAACTAAATGCATGTTGTTTTTTTTAAGCAAAAAAAGTCATATTAAAGTATGTTTTTTTTTTGGGGTGGGCATAAAATATCATACTGAGCATGTTGATTTTTTCGGCAAAAAAAAAAGTCAAACTAATGCATGTTGATTTTTTTTTGACAAAAAAGTTCTACTATAGCATTTTGATTTTTTTAAGGAAAAAAAGTCATACTAAAGCATGTTGATTTTTTTAAGGCAAAAAAAAAAACTTAAGTATGTTGATTTTTTTGAAGAAAAAAAGTCATACAATAGCATGTTGATTTTTTCAGGCAAAAAAAGTTATACTAAAGTATTGTATATTTTTGAGGAAAAAAGTTATACTTTAGCATGTTGATTTTTTTAGACAAAAAAAGTTATACTTTAGCATGTTGATTTTTTTGGGCTAAAAGTCATACTAATTATTTTGATTTTTTGATGAAAAAACGTACACTATAGCATGCTGATTTTTTTGGCAAAAAGGTCATACTATAGCTTGTTGTTTTTTTGATGAAGAAAAATCATACTATAGAGTATCTATTTCTGATGAAAAAAAAGTCATACTATAGAATGTTTATTTTTTTAGGGAAAAAAGGCATACTAAAGTATGTTGCTTTTTGATGAATAAATCATACTTTAGCATTTTGATTTTTTTAGGCAAAAAAAGTGATACTATAGCATGTTTTTTTTGATGAAGAAAAATCATACTATGGCATGTTGATTTTTTGATGAAAAAATGTCATACTATATAGCATGTTTATTTTTTTGGCAATAAAAGTCATACTAAAGCATGGTGATTTTTTTCGGCAAAAAAAGTCAAACTAATGCATGTTGTTTTTTTCAGCAATAAAAGTCATATTAAAGTATGTTTTTTTTTGGAGGGGGGCATAAAATATCATACTGAAGCATGTTGATTTTTTTCGGCAAAAAAAAAGTCAAACTAATGCATGTTGATTTTTTTTTGACAAAAAAGTTCTACTATAGCATTTTGATTTTTTTAAGGCAAAAAAGTCATACTAAAGCATGTTGATTTTTTTAAGGCAAAAAAAAAATACTTAAGTATGTTGATTTCTGAAGAAAAAAAGTCATACAATAGCATGTTGATTTTTTCAGGCAAAAAAAGTTATACTAAAGTATGTATATTTTTGAGGCAAAAAAAGTTATACTTTAGCATGTTGATTTTTTTAGACAAAAAAAGTTCTACTATAGCATTTTGATTTTTTTAAGGCAAAAAAAGTCATACTAAAATGTTGATTTTTTTAAGGCAAAAAAAAAAAAACTTAAGTATGTTGATTTTTTTGAAGAAAAAAAGTCATACAATAGCATGTTGATTTTTTCAGGCAAAAAAAGTTTACAATAATATTTTTGAGGCAAAAAAAGATTTTTAGCATGTTGATTTTTTTAGACAAAAAAAGTTATACTTTAGCATGTTGATTTTTTTAGACAAAAAAGTTATACTTTAGCATGTTGATTTTTTTGGGCTAAAAAAGTCATACTAATGTATTTTGATTTTTTTGATGAAAAAAACTACACTATAGCATGCTTTTTTTTTGGGCAAAAAGGTCATACTATAGCTTGTTGATTTTTTGATGAAGAAAAATCATACTATAGAGATCTATTTTCTGATGAAAAAAAGTCATACTATGAATGTTTATTTTTTTAGGGAAAAAGGCATACTAAAGTATGTTGCTTTTTTGATGAATAAAATCATACTTTAGCATTTTGATTTTTTTAGGCAAAAAAAGTGATACTATAGCATGTTTTTTTTTTGATGAAGAAAAATCATACTATGGCATGTTGATTTTTTGATGAAAAAATGTCATACTATATAGCATGTTTATTTTTTTAGGCAATAAAAGTCATACTAAAGCATGGTGATTTTTTTCGGCAAAAAAAGTCAAACTAATGCATGTTGTTTTTTTTCAGCAATAAAAGTCATATTAAAGTATGTTTTTTTGGGAGGGGGGCATAAAATATCATACTGAAGCATGTTGATTTTTTTCGCAAAAAAAAAGTCAAACTAATGCATGTTGATTTTTTTTGACAAAAAAAGTTCTACTATAGCATTTTGATTTTTTTAAGGCAAAAAAGTCATACTAAAGCATGTTGATTTTTTTAAGGCAAAAAAAAAAACTTAAGTATGTTGATTTTTTTGAAGAAAAAAAGTCATACAATAGCATGTTGATTTTTTCAGGCAAAAAAAGTTATACTAAAGTATGTATATTTTTGAGGCAAAAAAAGTTATACTTTAGCATGTTGATTTTTTTAGACAAAAAAAGTTATACTTTAGCATGTTGATTTTTTTAGACAAAAAAAGTTATACTTTAGCATGTTGATTTTTTTAGACAAAAAAAGTTATACTTAGCATGTTGATTTTTTTGGCTAAAAATCTCAACTAATGTATTTTGATTTTGATGAAAAACGTACACTATAGCATGCTGATTTTTTTGGGCAAAAAGGTCATACTATAGCTTGTTGATTTTTTGATGAAGAAAATCATACTATAGAGTATCTATTTCTGATGAAAAAAAGTCATACTATAGAATGTTTTTTTTTTTAGGGAAAAAAGTTATACTAAGTATGTTGCTTTTTTGATGAATAAAATCATACTTTAGCATTTTGATTTTTTTAGGCAAAAAAGTGATACTATAGCATGTTTTTTTTGATGAAGAAAAATCATACTATGGCATGTTGATTTTTTGATGAAAAAATGTCATACTATAGCATGTTTTTTTAGGCAATAAAAGTCATACTAAAGCATGGTGATTTTTTTCGGCAAAAAAAGTCAAACTAATGCATGTTGTTTTTTTCAGCAATAAAAGTCATATTAAAGTATGTTTTTTGAGGGAGGGCATAAAATATCATACTGAAGCATGTTGATTTTTTTCGGCAAAAAAAAAAGTCAAACTAATGCATGTTGATTTTTTTGACAAAAAAAGTCTACTATAGCATTTTGATTTTTTTAAGGCAAAAAAAGTCATACTAAAGCATGTTGATTTTTTTAAGGCAAAAAAAAAAACTTAAGTATGTTGATTTCTGAAGAAAAAAAAGTCATACAATAGCATGTTGATTTTTTCAGAAAAAAAGTTATACTAAAGTATGTATTTTTTTTAGGCAAAAAAAGTTATACTTTAGCATGTTGATTTTTTTAGACAAAAAAAGTTCTACTATAGCATTTTGATTTTTTTAGACAAAAAAAGTACACTTTAAGCATGTTGATTTTTTTAGACAAAAAAGTTATACTTTAGCATGTTGATTTTTTAGACAAAAAAGTTATACTTTAGCATGTTGATTTTTAGACAAAAAAGTTATACTTTAGCATGTTGATTTTTTTGGGCTAAAAAAGTCATACTAATGTATTTTGATTTTTTGATGAAAAAACGTACACTATAGCATGCTGATTTTTTTGGGCAAAAAGGTCATACTATAGCTTGTTGATTTTTTGATGAAAAAAAATCATACTATAGAATGTTTATTTTTTTAGGGAAAAAGGCATACTAAAGTATGTTGCTTTTTTGATGAATAAAATCATACTTTAGCATTTTGATTTTTTTAGGCAAAAAAAGTGATACTATAGCATGTTTTTTTTAATGAAGAAAAATCATACTATGGCATGTTGATTTTTTGATGAAAAAATGTCATACTATATAGCATGTTTATTTTTTTAGGCAATAAAAGTCATACTAAAGCATGGTGATTTTTTCGGCAAAAAAAGTCAAACTAATGCATGTTGTTTTTTTTCAGCAATAAAATCATATTAAATATGTTTTTTTTGGGAGGGGGGCATAAAATATCATACTGAAGCATGTTGATTTTTTTCGGCAAAAAAAAAGTCAAACTAATGCATGTTGATTTTTTTGACAAAAAAAGTTCTACTATATAGCATTTTGATTTTTTTAAGGCAAAAAAAGTCATACTAAAGCATGTTGATTTTTTTAAAGGCAAAAAAAAAATACTTAAGTATGGATTTTTGAAGAAAAAAGTCATACATTTAGCATGTTGATTTTTCAGGCAAAAAGTTATACTAAAGTATGTAATTTTTGAGGCAAAAAAAGTTATACTTTAGCATGTTGATTTTTTAGACAAAAAAAGTTCTACTATAGCATTTTGATTTTTTTAAGGCAAAAAAAAAACACTAAGTATGTTGATTTTTTGAAGAAAAAAGTCATACAATAGCATGTTGATTTTTTCAGGCAAAAAAAGTTATACTAAAGTATGTATATTTTTGAGGCAAAAAAAGTATACATTAGCAATGTTTGATTTTTTTAGACAAAAAAAGTTATACTTTAGCAATGTTGATTTTTTAGACAAAAAAAGTTATACTTTAGCATGTTGATTTTTTTGGGCTAAAAAAGTCATACTAATGTATTTTGATTTTTTGATGAAAAAATGTACACTATAGCAGCTGATTTTTTTGGGCAAAAGGTCATACTATAGCTTGTTGATTTTTGATGAAGAAAAATCATACTATATATAGTTTTTTTTTTTTAGGCAATAAAAGTCATACTAAAGCATGGTGATTTTTTTCGGCAAAAAAAGTCAACTAATGCAGTTGTTTTTTTTCAGCAATAAAAGTCATATTAAAGTATTTTTTTTTGGGAGGGGGGCATAAAATTCATACTGAAGCATGTTGATTTTTTTCGGCAAAAAAAAAGTCAAACTAATGCATGTTGATTTTTTTTGACAAAAAAAGTTCTACTATAGCATTTTTGATTTTTTTAAGGCAAAAAAAGTCATACTAAAGCATGTTGATTTTTTTTAAGGCAAAAAAAATACTTAAGTATGTTGATTTTCTGAAAGAAAAAGTCATACAATAGCATGTTGATTTTTTCAGGCAAAAAAAGTTATACTAAAGTATTTTATTATTTGAGGCAAAAAAAGTTATACTTTAGCATGTTGATTTTTTTAGACAAAAAAAGTTCACAAGCATTTGATTTTCTAAGGCAAAAAAAGTCATACTAAAGCATGTTGATTTTTTTAACCCTTCCGCTCTCCTTGGGGTCCAGATGACTTCAACCACATATTGTTATGCGATTTCTTCCATGACAAATGTGGACGAAGGGGACAGGATTTTATGTCTGCCATGGACATTAGTGAAACTCCGAATCAGTGAAAAAAAAAAGTTCAGCCACTGTCTGTGTGTGTCCAGATGACCCCACTTTTAATGTAAACAAGCTAAGGAGAACGGAGGGTTAAGGCAAAAAAAAAAAAACTTAAGTATGTTGATTTTTTTTTGAAGAAAAAGTCATACAATAGACATGTGATTTTTTTCAGGCAAAAAAGTTATACTAAAGTATGTATATTTTTGAGGCAAAAAAAGTATATATTTAGCATGTTGATTTAGACAAAAAAAGTTATACTTAGCATGTTGATTTATTAGACAAAAAAAGTTATACTTTAGCATGATTTTTTTTGGGCTAAAAAGTCATACTAATGTATTTTGATTTTTTGATGAAAAAACGTACACTATAGCATGCTGATTTTTTTTGGGCAAAAGGTCATACTATAGCTTGTTGATTTTTGATGAAGAAAAATCATACTATAGAGTATCTATTTCTGATGAAAAAAAGTCATACTATAGAATGTTTATTTTTTTAGGGAAAAAAGGCATACTAAGAGATGTTGCTTTGTGATGAATAAATCATACTTTAGCATTTTGATTTTTTTAGGCAAAAAAAGTGATACTATAGCATGTTTTTTTTGATGAAGAAAAAATCATACTATGGCATGTTGATTTTTGATGAAAAAATGTCATACTAATATAGCATGTTTATTTTTTTAGGCAATAAAAGTCATACTAAAGCATCATGGTGATTTTTTCGGCAAAAAAAGTCAAACTAATGCATGTTGTTTTTTTTCAGCAATAAAAGTCATATTAAAGTATGTTTTTTTTTGGGAGGGGGCATAAATATCATACTGAAGCATGTTGATTTTTCGGCAAAAAAAAAAAGTCAAACTAATGCATGTTGATTTTTTTGACAAAAAAGTTCTACTATAGCATTTTTGATTTTTTTAAGGCAAAAAAAGTCATACTAAAGCATGTTGATTTTTTTAAGGCAAAAAAAAAAATACTTAAGTATGTTGATTTTCTGAAGAAAAAAAAGTCATACAATAGCATGTTGATTTTTTCAGGCAAAAAAAGTTATACTAAAGTATGTATATTTTTGAGGCAAAAAAGTTATACTTTAGCATGTTGATTTTTTTAGACAAAAAAAGTTCTACTATAGCATTTTGATTTTTTTAAGGCAAAAAAAGTCATACTAAAGCATGTTGATTTTTTTTAAAGAAAAAAAAAAAAAACTTAAGTATGTTGATTTTTTTGAAGAAAAAAGTCATACAATAGCATGTTGATTTTTTCAGGCAAAAAAAAGTTATACTAAAGTATGTATATTTTTGAGGCAAAAAAAAGTTATACTTTAGCATGTTGATTTTTTTAGACAAAAAAAATCTCACTATAGCATGTTGATTTTTTTAGACAAAAAAGTTACACTTTAGCATGTTGATTTTTTTAGACAAAAAAAGTATACTATAGCATGTTGATTTTTTTGGGCTAAAAAGTCATACTAACGTATTTTGATTTTTTGATGAAATAAAAAGTCACAACTATCTTGTTGTATTTTTTGCAAAAAAAGTCAAAATATGTATTTGTATGTGAACAGACATTTGTACTGTCTTGATCCATTTTTACTATAAATAAAATGTACCTTCAATTCATATTCTTACAATTGTCTCTGTTTGTACTCACCTTTTTTCCCTTTTATATGTCCGTACAATTGATGCCACAGTGAAACCGGCTGAGTTGGGGGTTGACCCTTGACCCACTTGTCTCATTGGTCATTCATGAACCAACACATGGTAAATACTGTGGCCGGAATTGCATTAGAAATTATTGTCCTTTGTTTGGGTCTGGGACCGACTCTGGGTTCTGGTCTTGGTGCGGTCGGTCTGGTCTGGGTATGGGTCTTAGTAGGGGTTCTGGTCTTGCTGCTGGTCTGGGCCTGGCTGCGGGTCTAGGTTTAGGTCTCTCTGGGGGTTCTGGTCTTGCTGTCTGGTCGGGCCTGGTTCGGGTCTGTGGTGGGGTTCTGGTCCAAGTGGGGGTCTGGTCTAAATTGCCTTTCTCTATTTGCCAATCTCTCATCAGCTTTTCTGTTGCGCTCCAATTTTCCTTACATTCACTGCAGTTAATTTTAAAGAAGTGTCTTCAGTTTTGACCAGTTGTGTGTTGATTGTGATGGTTGTGTTGGAGCAGAGTTTGAGTTTTGACTCTTTGTGTTAAAGTTTTGCACTTTGTGTGCTGTAAAATGCCAGCTGTGTTTTAAAAGTGAGAATGTGTCTTGTGTTCTGCAAAGAGTAAATTAGAGTTTTGCAAATTGTGTGTTAACTGCAAATTGTGTTTTAGGTTTTGACCAAAGAGTGATGTTTTTGAGAAAAGAGTTAAAGCAGTTGATCAGCTGGTTTGGAGAATTGCACTTAGTGTTTTAGCATTTGGGAAAAACTGTAATTTGTAGCATTAAACTAACTGTAGGAAAATGTAAATATTTCTAATAATTATTGTACATAAACATAATCTACACAATAATTAAAAACCATAACAGTGTTATATTTTTTTAATAGGCTACATAACACTTGTTTTTTTTTATCTCACATTAGCAAGTTCCTTTCAAACTAAAAATTCAGTCTTAAAAATCCTCTTAAAGCAGTAAATATGTTGTAGTTATGTTTATATTATTCTCTCATTTAAGAACTATTCTTCTGAACGGAAACTATATGTACTGCTGTGCTTGCCCCTGTGCACGGCTGTTACGTGCAGGCTCTCCTTCTCTCATGTATCACCCCCAGCTCCAATCCCAGCATGCACCGCGGCAATAGACAGGCTGTCATGGAGGTCCTCCTCTAAATCAAGTGTTTATAACTCCTGACATTTTAAAGCGTGTCTTCTCTACCTCACACTGCAGGTCTGTCTGTCACAAACAGCGTACCTGCAGAAGTCTAATCCAGTCGGACCGAACCATTTTTAAATGAGGGGAGGGGGGGGTCTATTTACGTTGAAGTTTCTAAAACAAAATACATAAATAGTGTAACCTTAACATTAAAAATCTAAAATATTTACAATTATATATTGGTTATTGGTTTCCTGGAATTATTTTTTGTTTAATCATTTTGTCATCTCAGTCTGGGCCCCTGGAATCAGCCACCTTTTCTCCCTTTTCACAGGAGCTGGTGCCGCTTGTAAATTAAGCCTCGGGCAAATCTGCCTGCACGGGCTCCCACGGGCAGTCTACGGGCCAGATTTTCCCGCCCCTGTGCGGACCGCCGCACGGGGGCGGGAAAATCCCCAAAGGTAGCAGGCTCTGCAAAGGCCCATAGGCGCCCGTGGGAGGCTGTTCAACATGCACCAAAGTCTTCTGCGGGTGCCACGGTTTTCTCCCATTTTCCTCTGCCCGTGCAGCTGGCTGCACCACTCCCGTAAGGGCCGTACGGGCCCATACGGGCCCGTAGCTGTTTTCATCAACCCCAAGAGCCGTACTAGCCGTACTAACAGCAGTACTAACACCCGTACTACACCCTTACGAGCCGTGCAATCAGTTTCCCGTGTTCCAAGTCCCGCAAGGGTAGTACAGCCGGTTGTACGGCGACGTGCGTGAAACCTTGCGGCATGCACGGTAGAGGCTGACATTATTTCGGGATTCCCGCGGGATTCCCACGGGATGGGAGTCATTTCTTCCATTAATCACGGGACCGGGACGGGACAGGACTAAATTCTGACGGGAGTGGGCGGGAAGCGGGAGTTCACAAAAGCTCAACTCAAGAAACTGACTGAAATTTTGCGTCGACAGTGCTGGATAATTTCAAAGTTGGGGAGAGGAAGGGAGAAGCACGCCAGCCCAAATACCTCTGGCTGCAGCACGCAGTTTACGTTTGTTTCTCCCCCCGCCCCTCCGCGAGTCGAGACGTTCACGCACAGAGCAGCGCGCACTCACAGCGAGTCAGAAGTGTTTTTAATCAATGGATCGGGGGTGCGGGAGTTGCCCATATTCGCGCGAGAGTCTCCTTTCTGGGAGCACGTTCTATTATTATTATTCTTTTATCTTTCTTTAACCATTTCTTTATTTTTTTCTCCTTAAGCTGTGTTTGCGCTGCGCGTGCACACACTAAGCCGAATGAGAAAGACAGCGCTAAGTGAAAGATTTCTGAAGGCACCACTGCATCTTTGAACTGTGAGAGAAACCAGACAGCCTATAGCCAAGTTAACCCATGCATGCACGGGAGATGATGAACTTCATGTAGGAAGGTCATCGGGGGGAATCGAACTGGCCCGTATCACACGCACGCACCTTGCGAACGTCCGTACTACGCGCACGTGCGCCGCGCAACCATTTGCACGGGCCGTGCGCGCACACGTGCGTCTGTAGCAACGCCCGTGGTATTTCCGCACCCGAGAATGACATCAGCTTTTCACACGACCACTTGCACGGGCTCCTGTACTAATGACCACAACTCATGCGCCAGTCACGGGCCTGGTCTACGGGCCAAACCACCCCAGACCCGTACGGGTCAAACATTCGCACGGGCAGATGTGCCTTAAAATAGCAAATAACCAGGGAAGTGATTAAAATGCATGTGGTTATGCAGCTATGTGCACCAATATGAATTTCTATTGGCTTTTGTGCTAGAGCACTTAAAATACGTGCAAATAACATCAGCCAAATTAGACCTCAGTAGAATATCTGTTCAAATGAAAGGTTGATATTTTCAGTAAAATCACAACTATTGGAGGATATCGTTAATTTGTATTTTGATATTTAAACGATCTAAGATGTAAACTGAATAGGACATTCATATAATAAATAGTGTACAAATTTCCCATTACAGTTGGTTAGGTTACCTTTCATAATTTTCTTAAAGTTGTGTTAAACAGTGTCCAGCTGTCAGCTTTGCCTGTCTAGACCTGTGAACCGGAGGTAACTTCGTCTGTAGCAACGCCCGTGGTATTTCCGCACCCGAGAATGACATCAGCTTTTCACACGACCACTTGCACGGGCTCCTGTACTAATGACCACAACTCATGCGCCAGTCACGGGCCTGGTCTACGGGCCAAACCACCCCAGACCCGTACGGGTCAAACATTCGCACGGGCAGATGTGCCCAAGGCTTTAGGTGGTGGCGGCCGACACCAAAGTCTCTATGTAGGAAAAACCCTGTACTACTACTACTGGTTATAAAACTAATGACTATAAAGGAAAAAATATTTGTCTCCATAAATGAGAGAGGTTCAGAGACAGCAACATCACCAGCACTGCAACCGATTTCACAATGAAAATCTGTGTAAACTACTTCTGGGTGACCCCTGTGTCTAAAACAAAACTACAAAAAACCAAATCAAACACCTTTAATCCGTTTTTTTGTTTTGATGGTCCATTTCACTTTGGAAAATCGTTCTTTTCATTTCCGATTTTAAGTTCAAAAACAAATGTACGAATGATACATGGATTTTTGACGATCTGTGAATGTGCATCAGCAGTTTCAGAAGCAAAAGATCAGGATGTTCCAGGACCTGATGGAGTGTCTCCATCCTGTCTGAAAGTTTGCACTGACCAGCTGGCTATAAGTTTCACCCATCTCCTTAAAAGCTCCACCATCATCCAGTTACTAAGAAGTCCTCTCTCACATGATTAAATGACGTGGACGATACACTCAACATAGCTCTCCACTACATACACCACCTTGCTTTGCATTTAATACCATCATCCCAGAGCTCCTCCATCAAAACGTCACTGTGCTTTCCTCCACTTGTTAGAGCGGGAAACGGAGCGTCTAGTCCTTTGGTGCAGCCAAAGCCACCTGGAGCTGAACATACTTAAAACTGTAGAGATGACAGTGGACTTCAGGGAGAAGGAAGACAACCCCCCGCCCCATCCTCTTCACACAATTCTAAACAGAACAGTCCCCTCCATAGACCCATACAGGTTCCTAGGGTCCACCATTTCGAGGGACCCTAAGTGAACCTCCCAGGTTGACTCATTCTGGAAAACGGCCCAGCAGAGGTTGTACGTCCTGTGATAGCTTAGGAAGTGACTGAAAAAACTTGTGTCAGGAGCTGCTGACATATTCTACACTGCCATAATCCATTCTGTCCTGACCACATCCATTGGGGATTGGTTTGAACCTGCAAACAGACAGGGACTGACTGAAGAGAATCATAAGATCTGCTGAGACCTGTACCAGTCATATTTGGTTTATTTTTTTAATTTGAACCAAAAGCAAAAGAAAATAGCTTCAAAATCTTGAATGTTATTTATCCATCTATTGATAACCGTTATAATAAATTAAATATTGACAAAAATCTGTACACTTTTACAGTTTACCAACTGTTTTTTTTAATTGTTTTTGAATATGGTAGAAATCAAAATTATTCTGGTATGATTTTCAGTGCTGGTTAACTTTCAATAGCGTTAATTTCCCCCTTTTAAATTTCAAAAACTATTAGATTTGGTCTGCAAACAAAACTAAAAAGCAGAATTTGGTATTAATACTTAAATAATATTTGCAAATGTTGATACATAAATGACATTTTTGACATCGCCACTAGTTTTTGTTGGTTTGAAAATTTAAATACTTATGTCAAAGGATACTTTACAAGAACGTAAAATGCCCAAAGCCTGTTTTATTTGAATTTCTAGAACACATTCTTAAAATAGTTAATTGACCTTAATTTGTACATTTATTTTTTATGTAAAACTGCAAGTTATGAAACATATCCTTGTGATTTTCTTTTGAGAATAATATATTAATATGTCAAAATGTCACAATACTCTTGTGCAACGTTAACGTTGTTTAAACGTTGTTTACTGTTATTTTTTTCTTTCTTTCTCCCTCTTATTCTGATTTGAGATCTTGTTTATGTATGCTGCTTTGTTCTGAGCCATTTATATTAATAATAATTGTATTTTTCAGATATGCATGCTGTATTGTTGAAATATCTCATCAGCCAGTGCAATAAAAGATGACCATCGACCTGCTGTACTATATTTATTTTGAAAAATGTCCTACCTAACTTTGTTTTAATTTTCTCTCTTAGATTGTTCAGAAATCGAAATATAAACAACAATAATCCTGCCGCAGGATCTGCATAGCTGTTTCCCCAAATTCCTGGATAATATTAAAAAAGTTGTGGATTATTTCTCTCTGACAAAGTTAGACAAGCAATACAAGTACTTCACTGAATACTACTTGTTTGATTGTGAAAGTAATTATATTTTATTCTTCTAACCTATGCTAACACTAGCATTAGCTTTGGGTATGAGACGTGAAGACGCAAAAGATCTTTTCTCATCAGTTAAAAGTTTCCTAAATTTCCGTGCTAACATAATCATTGTCAATAGAGCAAAAGTCAGACAATTCCAGACATTAAAAATCAAACTTATTCCTCTTGTAATGATTTCTACTACGGTCAGTGAGCTGCTGTTAGCTCAGCTGTGGTTCTAACGTCGCTCCTCTTTGTTTTTGCTCATTACTGTGTCGGATTTCCGGGGATATAAGTAAATATCCCAGACATGATCAAAATGTATCATCAAAATGATAAAATTTTTTGGAAACTGCCAAGAATATGAAATGGACTATTTGCACGTAATTTTCTAAATACGTACGGCCAGCGCTGAACTTTTTTCGGGCTGCTCTTATTTTGAAAGCTGAAAATATGTGGCTTAACAACTGCACATGTTTGCTGTGCCAAACCATTCCTGTTTTTACAAGTTTGCACTAAAATATTCCTTAAAATAGCAAATAACCAGGGAAGTGATTAAAATGCATGCGGTTATGCAGCTATGTGCACCAATATGAATTTCTATTGGCTTTTGTGCTAGAGCACTTAAAATACGTGCAAATAACATCAGCCAAAATTAGACCTCAGTAGAATAATATCTGTTCAAATGAAAGGTTGATATTTTCAGTAAAATCACAACTATTGGAGGATATCGTTAATTTGTATTTTGATATTTGAACGATCTAAGATGTAAACTGAATAGGACATTCATATAATAAATAGTGTACAAATTTCCCATTACAGTTGGTTAGGTTACCTTTCATAATTTTCTTAAAGTTGTGTTAAACAGTGTCCAGCTGTCAGCTTTGCCTGTCTAGACCTGTGAACCGGAGGTAACTTTACGCACTGGCGGCGATGTCACCATTTTTGTCTGATGTCACCATGAAATGGGTCTTTTGTTTAGTGACATGCAAAACATGGTTGTTCATATTGTTAGTAACATTTGATTTTACATTTTTTTCTTTTTCTCAGAACCATTCCAGGGAGCATTTCTATGATCCGGCTTTACACAGTGGCTTCATTGGACTGAAACTAAGAAACCTCCAAAGAAATATTGAAGCAAGCCAGAGACGATACAGACGAAAGTGAAAGCAAAAAAGTAGTAACGGTGATCATGATGAATATGGACGAGGATGTGAGCAACTGGGTGACCTTGGGAGGATGAAGCTATCATCTCTAAACTTCACAACAAATGAAACAAGCTATGAGTAACAAAGGCGCTGAGACATGCGGATCCATATTCAAAAGTTTAATGGCGTGAGTAAAAAACAAGGGATAGGCAGAGCTGAGTCAAAATCCAAGCAAGGGTCAAACACATGGAGCATGGCTGGGAGATGAGAAACAGGCAAAAGTCAGGACACAAAGAAACTGATAAGAAATAACACTCAGACTGTATGCAATACAACAAAAACAAGACTTCACATTGAGCCTTGCTTGGTCCCAGACTAAATACTGTTTGAGTTGATTTGTCTGATGTGAAACAGCTGGTGAACCTGGGAACTAAGAGCAAAGACTGATGGGAGAATGAGGAAGATGTCAAACTCAGGCGATGGCTCCCTCGGGGTTCGACAGTGGAGGAGGATTGTTGAACTGTGACACTATGGACCATACCTACAGTCACAGATGACTGTACAATTTCCAACACTGTCTGAGATACTTGATCAGTACCTATGTTTCATCGACATACCAGAACTGGTGAGGACATTATTTATGTATACGCTGACTATTTTGTGTGAGTGTTCATTATAATGCATTGTTACAGATCCTGTATCTAAATCATACACACGTCAACTATTTGAGTGATTTCTACAAATAACTTCTTTCTCTCTACAAATTAGTTTCATTTAGATTTTGAGGACAAGGCAGACACTTTTCTTCTTTTGTTGTCCAGTTTCTAGGGCATATATGTCAAACTCAAGGCCCGCGGGCCACATGTGGCCCGCCACGTGATTTAATGTGGCCCACGATGGCTTAAAAAGTAACTGTCTAAAAATAGGTTTAAAATAGGCTTTGGTCAAAACTACATTTCCCGTAATGCCCCTCGACCAATGTTCCCCCTAAGCTCCGCGCGTGCGCATTTGCGCACTGCTCTCACGCCTGTTGCGCAGAGGAAATCTTTTCTGCGCACATCATAAAATGCATTCTGAACTTTAAATAGAATTATCATATAAGACATGTATTCTTTGTCACTTTTAATGTAATTCAGCGATTGACAGACTAATTAAAATCTGCTGATGAAGACGAGTGTCCAGGATACAAAGCTGAGTTCAGATTGAAGGCGGAGTTTCAATGCGTTCTGTCTTCAAAACACCGTCAGTTTGGCCGCACGCGCAATGAACACGCGCAGTGAGCACGAACAGTGAGCTCTCCAAAACACTGGCGGAGGCTGTTGATGGACTTTTTTCTGCGGCCAGAGCGTCCAACAACAGGATGAAAAGTGCGCGAGCTCCGGTGTTCAAATGAACAGCGGACTTAGACCTGAGAGTGGAGGAGGGGCCAGGAGTGTTAGAGGGAATTAGAGGGAACATTGCCGTCGACTACAGCCTAATATCACGAAGTGACGGCTCACAGCCACAAGGGTGCGCAGTGTTTTCACATCAATGCTAAGGAGTGGAATTGAGACTTGAGAAATTATCCCAAAATGTCAACAACTGACAGCATCTCTTCAAAAAACAAAAAAAAACTTGGCCAATATAGTTAGTTAACTGAATCAACCTTATTTTTGGATGTTTGATGCTAGGCTGCGTTCAGCCTTTTTTTTTTTTTTTTTTTTTTAAATGCTTCATCTTTCATACTTGGTCTTAGCACTTCACAATTGTTGATTTTACAGTAATAAAGATTATTTTAATGGGCTTCATTTCGGTATTTTTCTTTATTCACTTGGACAGTTTGAATCATGATTTATTGACTTATGCAGGTTTCATGAGCTGAGAAATGAAAAGTATTTGTTATAACAGATGCAGCTGTTATGTTTGTCACTTGAAAAAGTGATACATTCAGTTATTTAACACTAACGAGTAGTTACATTTACTTTACATTACGTTCTATTACATCTGGCCCTTTGAGGACTGCCATTATGCTGATGTGGCCCTTGGTGAAAATGAGTTTGACACCCCTGTTCTAGAGAAACAGTTTACTTAAACCCACGATACAAAATTACTAAAGGCTATGTCCAACTTCCTTCCCTATTCACTATATATTGCACAACATAGTGTGCATTTGCCTTCTAGTGCTGTCCAAATATACAATTCCAAAATTGAGAGCACTAGAAATTTTCAGAAGTCTTTGCAAATAACCAGTGTGCATCAATGCTCCCTAGATTATCACAATATATTGCACCTGAACTAATTTTGCAAAAAAAAGAAAAAAAGTCAGAACTGCTTGTGCCCTACAGAATGACCTCCAGAGGGCCACTGGTGTGAATGTCTCTACCAAACAATCAAGAACAGACTTCATGAAGGTGGCCTGAGGGCTCCACGTCCTGTAGTGGGCCCTGTGCTCACTGCCCAGCACCGTGGAGCTCCACTGGCATTTGCTCAAGAACACCAGAATTGACAAGTCCTCCACTGGCGCCCTGTACTTTTCACAGACCAGAGCAGGTTCACCCTGAGCACCTGTGATAGACATGAAAGAGTCTGGAGAAGACCAGGAGAACGTTCTGCTGCCTGCAACGTGGTTCAGCATGACAGGTTTGGTGGTGGGTCAGTGATGGTCTGGGGAGGCATATCCATGGAGGGACGCGCAGACCTCTACTGCCTAGGAAATGGTGCTCTGACTGCCATAAGGAATCCAGATGAAATCCTTCAACCCATTGTCAGACCCTATGCTGGTGCAGTAGGTCCTGGTTTCCTCCTAATGCACCACAATGCCTGGCCTCACGTGGCAAGAGTCTGCAGGCAGTACCTGGAGGATGAAGGAATTGAAACAATTGAATGACCGTCACCATCCCCTGACTTAAACCCAATAGAACATCTCTGGGACATTATGTTTGGGTCCATTAGGCACCGCCAGGTTGCTCCTCAGACTGTACAACAGCTCAGGGATGCCCTCACACAGATCTGGGAGGAAATACCACAAGACACCATTGGTCGTCTCATTAGGAGCATGCCGCCACATTGTCAAGCATGCATACAAGCTCGTGGGGGGCACACAAGATACTGAAAAGCATTTAGAGTTGCAGAAATGAAGTTTTGGAGAAAATGGACTAGCCTGCCACATCTTCATTTCACTCTGATTTGATGGTGTCTACACAATTGAGCCTCTGTAGACTGAAAACTTTTATTTCATTGAAAGACTTGACATCCTTTTGTTCCTAAGACACTGCCCTGTTGTTATTTGGATAGATATCCAACTTCATATTGAGATCTGATGGATCTAATGTGTTTCTTTAAAGGGATCCTTTAATTTTGTGAGCAGTGTAGTTTAGTAGTAGTGAGGAATTATGGTGGAAATTCAGACTTAGCTGGACTTAACTCAAATTGAATGTAAGAGTACCGGTATAATTGGTATTTTTTAGTTTAAATAGATTAAGTGAGGGTGTTTTGTTGTTGTCTTTTAAGGTTTAAACATGGAACTAATGTGTTTTATTTTTAATAAGTTTAAAGAAATTAAATATTTGGTGTTTAAAATGTAAAAAAAATATATAATAAACAATGTACTTTCTTCAGTTTCTCTTAATTTGAACTAAAAATTTACACAGTTTTGTGTTATATTTAACACAATTTATATAATAAAAATAAAACATCTTGTGTTAAAGTTTTCAACAGTTTTTGTTACAATTTACTCATTTAGTGTGTTTGAAAATGCAACACAACAGATGTGTAATATTATCAACACACTAATTGTGTTACATTTAACATAAAGTGGGTGGTCATTGTGTTGAAATTTAACCCAGTTTGTGTTATTATTAACACATATGTTCTTAGCGTGTAGGTGTTTTGGATAAATGCTAAATAGATGCCTGTGACAAGTGAGGGATGTGAAGTCATGTATGGAAGGCTTGTGGGAACTTGAGAGAGAAAGTGAGACTGAGGGAAACCATCATTCTTGTGAATATCTTGACAAATTCGCACTAATTGGATTGGAAATAGCTTTATGTGGTTTCGGTGCCTACGTGGTACTGTGGTTTTGGTTTCAAATTGGTGCCGATTTTGGTACTTCCAATCAACACATTTTCATTCCCAAGTCACATATTGCTGCATGGTTGAGACCTCCATATCAAAAAATTGACATATTGAGTGTCGTTTTTTGATGCGCTGACTGTTGTTATTAAATCAGAGTTCCACAACCTTAGAAAATAAGTAAAATATCACAGTTAATGGGACCACTCTCTGCTCCCCTCAGGGGCTCTGTTTCTCCCGGCGTCTGGAGCTCCTAGGCCCCGCTGGTTCAGTGGGCTGTCTGACAGTAGCCCGAGAACTGCCGCGCTGCGACAAGACAAAAACACTGGTGTTGGATTAGAATTTTACTCGCTGATTGAGTCAGTGAAAACATCAAGTCCCCAAAGCTGAGTACTTGATTGGCTGATGCGACGCAGTGACCTGTCAAACTGAGTTGCTGTGAAATGCAGCCAGAAATGACTGAGAGCATGATTTTTAGTCACAACTGATGAAGTAATCATTTCGTCATATTTGATCATAAATCAATCCAACTTGGTAAATAACAAAGAGACTAAATTTAAGTTCAAATAATTTTATTGTGCTTTATTCTTAATCCATTACAAAGCCTGGAAAATATTAAAGTATTTTTTTTTCTAGTCAGCTGATCCCACATTTAAAAGATAACAATATTTTATAGTAGTACGTATAGTAGCTAGTAGCATGCATGCTGTATTGAGATGTCTTAGAACTCCAGCCTGGCCCTGCAGCAGCTTATGATGAGCAGGTGTGGTAGGAAAACATCCGCGACATGATTACTTGTCGAAGAGAATGTGCCATCTTCAACAACTCGAAAAGTTCCAGTTCTTTCTGTTTCTTCCTGTTCAGCAACCACATGATTCTCTGCTCCACATCTGTACAAACACAATTGCAGGACAGTTTTTAGCAAACACACATGCCTTTAAGATAAAATGTAATAAAGTTCAAAACAAATGCATAGCATGCAATCTTGTTTTCTTAGATAATAAAAAAAATTGAAGACTAAACAGACATACTACCACAAACTGGAAATTCAACCTAGTAAATTTAAGCAAATTTTAAGACTCACAATATTACAAAAAATAGGACTCTAAACTTGCATGTCTTGATCATGAATACCATGACAACAATAGGCAAGGCAAGTTGATTTGGAATGCCAAACCTGCAGGTTTATCTCCCTGAAAAAACAACATGAAGGGATTTAAACCAAATTCAAGAAATTTGTGACATTTTCCAAATGGAGAAATAAACCACTAAAAACCCCTAAATGAGAATGGTGAAACATTTAGGGCATTTCAAAGGCATGCTTTTTCCTTTTTTTTTTCTACAAAAGTTACTTACGTTGGAGACTAAAAGTTTATGAAGCCCCCAAACCAGTGAGGATCCTGCTTTATCTAGCGCTGCACACAGGGGTTCTACCTAACAGTCCGGAAAAATGTACCCATGATGCACCTGTCACTGACGTTTTTAATGGCTTTCCACAGACCATATGGGGGGGTGGATGCTGGGGGATCCTGGGGTGGAGCTATAGGGTGGCATGGGGGGGCAACTGCTACCACAGCTAAAAGCTTTGCCACCCCAATTTTTTGAGTCAAAATTAGAATTATTATTGACAGATTTAGAAATAATTCATACAATCTTATTTAGGCTCTCTAAATATATATCAAAAGTAACATTTAATTATTTAGCAAATACAAATCTTAAGCCCCTAAAATTCTTAGCTTCACCCCTGGATTGTACTTGCCTGACCGATGCCAGGGCTGTGAACACCCTTAGCCAAAATTTGCGCTTTTTCCAATCACTGAGAAGAGGAGACCTACAAATTTGAGGAAAACTTGTATTGAAAACAGTCTTTCTAAATACCGGGGATCATAAATATCAATTGTCAATTCAATTATTGATCAGAAGAATTCAGAGTTTCGTTCAGTTTTGCTTGAGCTTCTGCACAACACTTTGAGCCAAGTGGAGTCAGAGGGACCTCAAAGCAGAAAGGGATGGAGGTTAGAAACATGCTTTTTTTTCCTTCTCTTATCAGATTGCTCATAGTGTTAAATTCATAATAAATATTTTTTTCTACAAGGGTCAGGCGTCTGTAGCAATTACACATAATTAACAGATATTAAACATTACCTGTGATAATGCTAGTGTGAATTTGGGTGCTGAATATACTAGTGCTGATAGCTGAAGATGCTGAAATTGATAAACTCCTTTGTACATTACCTTCTTAGTTTTATAGGTTAAAAATTTATTTTTGTATGATTAATTGTGTACTTAAGTCTAAGTAGACTCAAAAATTAAGATTGTTGATCTTAATTTGTAATGGCAATAAACGACAATCTTTTTTCAGAAGTCCCAGCCCAGAGATCAAGCCACAGCATCAACAGACAACAGTACAACAAGCTTCCCATGCAAACCTTGGAGCAAAAGTACTAATTCATTCATTTGGGTCAAATGTGTGGGTGGTAAGTTCGAGCTTTGAGGTTTTGAGTAAAAGAGAAAAGAAAAATAAAAGAAATACTCAAAATAAAAGTGCTTTACCACCAAACACGATTCGCACAACAAATTTGCATGCCCCGCCCCTCTTTTGCAGTGTGATGAGTTTGCTGCTCGCTAGTGATGGGTCGGTCGCGAACGAAACGGCTTTTTGAAGTGAACGACGTAAGCCGGCTCCTCACTGGGAGCCGGAATACATGTTTTTTTTTTTCTCTCTCACCTCGTCTCTCTCACTCCCTTTTTTTCTCCTCATGATGCAGGTGATTGGTCAATATGTGTTTGTGCCGTGTGTTCATGCTGAGCAGAGGAGGAGGGGCGGTACCTACACTCGCAGCAGCAGTAGCACAGCACACACGGAGGGAAAGAGAGGAAGAGAGCCTGTGGTTGCGAGACAAACAAAACATTAAGACGATGTTTCTCAAATGGTGGGGTGGGGGGCGCGGGACAGCCCGAGGATCATGGAGTTTATGTCTTAACAGTTGATCGGAGGACGTCAGTGATCGTGATATCCACACAGAGAAAGGAAATATTTACTTAAACCTCAAGAATTGTGATGAAAAAATGTTTGACAAAGATGAAATGAAAATGAGAGAAAGAGAGACAAAAAGCTGAGCGCGCGCGCATTGGCAGTATGTGTGTGTGTGTGTGTGTGCGCGCATGTGGGTGTGTGTGTGCGCACATGTGTGTTACACGTGCAGCAGCGCAAAAGAGAGAGAGAGAGAGACAACATCAACACAAAACATGAAGAAGATGAGATCATTAGCAAAGGAGAATAAACTGGAACCTTTTGACTTTTCTTGATAGAATGAAGGAAGAGAATCTGCAGGAAATCATTCTCTAGAACTCCACTACCAACCTGTGAATCTTCTCTAACACAGAGCAGATCATTACTGACAGAAGAACCAGATTTAATCCTCCAATCCTCGTTTGTCTTTATTAACGCTTTTGTCAAGTCTTTATTTATTGGTTTTTTACACTTTAATTTTTTTTTTGTGCTGTGGTTGCAGAGTTTTATATTGTTTTCAATGTGAATTTGTTTACAAAGAAAAGTTAACATGTGATAACAGAACAGTTGTGGTGAATTGTAAATAGTTGCTTTTTTTTATTTTATTATAATTTTTTAAATTTATTTTTCAGTTTACATGAGTGAAATAACAGCATATTTACCCAAAAAAACAATCAAGTTTTATTATATTAATAATTCATCTTATGCATAATTTTATATACTTGTTGATAATAAATTACTTAAAGCAACAAAGTAACCTAAAGAGCTGTTTGGGAGCCAAAAGAGCCGGCTCCTTTTAGTGAGCCGATCCGAAAGAGCCGGCTCTGTCAAAAGAGCTGGAATTCCCATCACTACACGCTGCCTGTTAAAAAAAAAGCTACCAGCTCTTTCTGTGGATATCTCACTTAGAATGAACGGAAGACACATATGATGTTGAAGAATCAGGTTTTTTGACGTGCTGGCTATTCCTGTCAAATCAGAGCTTCCCAGTCTCTCAGCAGCATAAACGTTGCCCCTTCTCTCTTTCACCCCAAGGCGAATCAACTACCCCCCGCTTCTCAAAAATGTGATCTGGAGCTAGACTCTGCACTACATGTGGGTGTCTGTGAATGTTAAGGTGCAAACAGACCAGCTACGTCGGTTCGCATTTCAGCGGCCACCCCAATAAAAAGTCCATGCAAACGTGCATTGATATAAAAAATTGTGCTCTATGTGCGTTTGCATAGAACCCCCACAACAACAGATTTGTCTAGTCCATAGATTAACAATGTAATGATAATAAATAATATGACATTTTTTTTGAAGCGCCTTTCAAATCACCCAAGGACACTTTACAGTAAAATAGCATTAAAAAAAATAAAATAGTGTCGTGGCGATTGCACAATTCGTTAGGACGTACGTGGGGATGGAAATCACTTCACACGACAAGAACTCTTTGCTTTAAACTTTTACTCAACTTGAGTAGGTGAGTACAGATTGTGGTTTTTCACAGTACAGATGTATAGCTTCTGCTCGGGCTCTAGCTCGGGCACAGAACAGCAGCGATGTCTGTCCATGCCATGAGCGCGAGCACCTTCTGGTTTTTTCCCCACCTTCACAACCTAGTCTCATTTCAAAGTATCGCGTTATTTCAATTAACCAACAACAAAAGGCCACCAGGGGGTTATTTGCGTCACAGTAAGTACCTTACAATAGTATATCATAGTATAGAATAGTACAATAAAATAGTACATTATACAAGTTTGGGAGCTGCTCGGCTACCAAACTTGTATAATTTTTATTAATGTTTGTACTCATTATGTATGGTGACATAATGAGTACGAACGAGTAACCAATGGGTGGGATCGGTTGTTACTTATTGGTAGTGTTTTTAGGACTGTTTGACAGTTGGGGTAGCACTCGCTGTGATCAATGGTTCTGGCAAATCTTATGGGCTTGGGTTAGCTTATTAATTGGTTCGACTCTTGTAGTCATGTACCTTGCATTATCTCACTAACCAGTGATGGTAGAGTCCTAGTTGGGTGAAGGTGGCTTCACAACTTTGAGGGGGGAATTATGTTGGGGAAAGAGCTCCTCCTAATTTAGAAAGCATGCACACTGTCCAGTCACAGTGACTCCAACATACTTAATCACTAATTGGACACGCTTCACATCTTCATATGTTTTCCAAATATTATATGAAGGAAAATTTTCTGCTAGGGCTCCCCGATAAGATTTGGCCAGGAGGACATGTTTTAGTTCTTGCAGTGAAAGCAGTCTGTGTGATGCTGCATGTCACGTGATCTTTCTCTATATAAGCTGGAGAAAACAGAGAATCGGGGCTTCTATTGGTGATTGTGGTTGAGATTGTGAAAGAACTTCTGTTTTGTTTCAGAATAAATTGACCCTTTTTGCAGACATCAGCTTCCAGCTCCATCTTTGTTAAACTTCCTTAACCTTTATTTTACCAGGAAGTCCCGTTGAGACTTACATCTCTTTTTCAAGAGAGACCTGAGCTACCCAGGGCATTGTATTGATCTAACCTACTAAAAAAATAAAAGCATACATCAGCACCTGTCACAAGAGAGGAATGGACAGAATTTTCATTTGGAGTTGAAGAAATGCATTACCAAAATTTTAGTACTTGGGATCAAACTCAGTGTTCAGTCAAAAAATATACCCAGTTTTATCACACACTGAGATGGTTTAAAACTCAGTTGTGTTCAGGATAGATGTTTACAACTTTTGTTAACTTCTGTTTTTACTACTGATAATACTCACACCATACTGTTTACACTTTTACACCCTGTCAGATTCTGCAAATATATGATAGTGTTCCCCCGCATATTTGACATCCTTTGTTCTCAGTTTTACGTACTCGTATATTTTTTGAACAGTCATATGACTCTGCAGTTTCGTCATTAAAACTCTGAAGATGTATT
This sequence comes from Oryzias javanicus, assembly GCA_003999625.1. NCBI lineage: Eukaryota > Metazoa > Chordata > Actinopteri > Beloniformes > Adrianichthyidae > Oryzias > Oryzias javanicus. The sequence continues at coordinate 28,612,257 of CM012456.1, read as the reverse complement.
CACACTAAACGTGGTTTTTGCAGCGAAGGCGTATTTTAATATGCGCAGCTGCAAAACAAAATGAACTGAGTGTGAGGGAAAGACAAGAGAGAGCGCCAGATGTGAGAGTTCACCCAAAAAAGTAAAACAAATGAATGAGTCAGAAAAAAGAAGCAAAATCAGGAGCAATTTTACTTGTATTGCTTATACAAGGGAAGAGAGTAGAGTCTGCAGGAAAATAATTCCAAATAGAACCTCTTCCATATATAACTTTGTCAGAAGCCTGACAAAATCCTCTCCAAAACAGGATGGAAGAAACAGGGACTTCTCTTCATCTGCAACTTTGTGCTTCATGAAGACCTGGCTGAACAGATTAATACTGGACTCTGCACTGCAACTGGTGGGGCTTCCAGTTTTACTGTGCCAACAGAGACACGGGACTTTCCGGCAAAACTAAAGGTGGAAGAAGTTGTTTTTATGTCAATAACGGCTGGTGTAATGATGTAACAGAAACAAAACAGCACTGCTCTCCTGACATGGAATCTGTTATCATTAATTGAAAGCCCTTTTATTCACCCTGGGAGTCTGCATCATTCATTCGTACAGCCTGCTCAGCTCAAGCTTGCAGATCAGATAGAAAGTGTAGAGTGGAGCAACCTGTGATTTCTTAGTTATTGTCCTTGGATACTTTAACAAAGGTAATCTCACTCACAAACTCACAAATTACAGACAACTTGTCAGATGCCCGACCAGCGAGCAGAACATGCTGGATCACTGCTACACCACAATCACAGATGCTTATCACGCCGTCCCCCGGACTGCACTGGGTCACTGATCACATCAATTCATTTCAATTCAATTTTATTTATATAGCCCAAAATCACAAAGAATTTTGCCTCATTGGGCTTCATGCAGGTAATTTTACAGATGCAGAAAATAGTCATGAAACATGAAAAAAAAAAAAATCTAAAGACTAAACAGACTAAATAATGATTGTGTGTGAGCTGCCGTGGTTTTGTGTACATTTTTTCTACTTTAAAGGTAAAGATTATTTTAGCCAACAGGTATGTGTGAAACTACTGTGTGTGTAGACAGGCCCCGCCCATTCCAGATTGCTATTTAGACCTGGTTGTTTTATGATATTACTACCCTCTGTTACCATCTTCTTTGTTTTCTAAACCCCCCCCCCCCCCCGTTTCCATCCTGTTACAACATAATCAATATTAATAAAAAAATGAATATGTTTAAGCAGGGGTCGGCAACTTTTCACACTAAAAGAGCCATTTGGGCTTGTTTTCTACTGATCAAATCCTGGAAAGAGCCGTGTTAACCCTTAAGAAATTTGGATTTTCATTCATAACCTTCTTTTTGTTTTTTGTTTTTTTTTTTGACAAATATGAATGTCTACTTTTGTCACAAACGAAAGCAAACCAATATATAAAAATAAACTAGCATCTCTTAAGTAGGGAATTTTTTTAAACGTTTTTAACTTTAGTTGCAAAAATGCAAGCTTGTAGCTTAATTACCAGCTGAACTTCAAATGAGCATAACACTTCTCTGTTAATTAAATCAGCTAAAAATTTTAGCATGTTGATGAAATAAAAGCTAAATTCAAAAACCCCCAGTAGATAACAAATTAGCTAAAAATGTTAGCATATTGCTAAAACATTAGCTAAACTCCAATTAAGCATAAAAAAACTAATTAGAGGCCAAATCAGCCAAATAAAAGCTAGCTTGTTGCTTAAATACTAGCTGAACTCCAAAATAGCCTAAAATTCCTCAGTAGACTAATTTAATCAAAAACGTTAGCATGTTGCTAAAATAGAAGCTACATTCTAAATTATCTGAAAAAAAAAAACAGTAGATAAAAGAAAATAGCTGAAAACATCAGCATTTTACTAAAATATTAGCAAAACTCCAAATTATCCTAAAATCCCCTCTAGAAAAAAAATTAGCCAAAAATATTAGTATGTTGCTCAAATAATAGGTAATCTTCAGCCAGACAGCCAATATGGAGAGATAAAAGAGCCACATGTGGCTCTGGAGCCGCAGGTTGCAGACCCCTGTGTTTAAGTGTCCTTGCCCAAGACACTGAATCCAAAACTCCCTCTAAAGGAAGTCTGGCGCCAGTGTTCAGCAGCAGAGCCAACCCCAGTGTGTGAATCTCTGTGTAAATGGATCTGTGACTGTAAGGCAACTTGGGCCTTCAAGGAAGGCATTCACCATAAAAATATGTATCTGGCTCCAAAGCCTCAAATTGCAGACCCTATAAGTAAACCCTAAAGGATTTTGTGGCAGATACTTATGATTGTTGTGGTCTAAAAGGCCTGATGTTGAAGCAGCTTTTGTAAGAAGTTGCAGGAAAAGTTGAATATTTTTTTGAAAAGCACCTCAAAAATGCTAATTATTAAATAAACTTCACATTCTCATATTCCAACTAATTATATTGTGATGTGCAATAAGAAAATACTTCATCATCACCATTTACAAAAGTGTTGTGCTTTTATTTAACATACATAGAACTGGGACATTCAAAATGAGCTTTCGGTCCTTCCTGTCAACGATAACCTAAATTATTGACTTAAATATACTTTAGAGCAGGGGTTTACCCACTATGGCTCGCCTCCACATTTGGCCCAGCCCCCAACCATCCATCAGAGACCCACGATTCTCTTTTTCATGATCTAGACCAGGGATCTTGCGAGACACTTTTGAGCAGCTCGCTGCAATACCACACAGATGACCAAGTCTGATTTGTCACTTGGTGACAGAAACTGAAGCAAGCTGCTGCAGATGGAGCTGCATTTCAGTGCAAAGTTTCTATTGGTCTTTGAACACGTCAATGAAGTCAGTACTTTGAACTTCTAGCCAATCCCATTGATAGTGGGCGGGCTCATATAAAAGAACTGAAGGAGCGAGCACAAGCCGTGAAGTGCTCGAATGTTTGACTGCATTTCACAGCAGATCAGTTTGACAGCTCGCTGCTGCATCAGGAACTCAGCTTTGGCTACGTGTTTTCAGGGATTAGATGAGCGGGTTAAATACTGATCAAATACGAGTGTTTGGTCCTGTCGGAGCGCGGCGGATCTCTGACTGCAGACAGACTCCCGGACAGCGGAGTTCGAGAGCTCCGCTGGTCCAGGAGAGAGACATCTGCTCAGGAGCGGTGTCCGGAGCGCAGGCCCCCTGCTCAGATCTCCTGGACTGTTATATTTGACTTATTTTCATAGAGACAATAAGCATAAAGCAATAAGCATAAGGAGCTATTTTCCCTCCTCTCAGGTTAATGTGGAGCAGCATTCTAACTCAGAAACAGAGGAAGAGGCTCTTATGCAGATCAACACCCAGAGTGAGATGAACCAACAATTACAAAAACAAAAAAATCTGACACGATCAGTGCTGTGAAGGCCTTTATGTAAAGCTCCATTTATTCATTCAGCAAATAAAAAACTACAGATTTCAGCTCTTCCACTCAGTTGCAAAGAAGCTGGATGTTCATTCAGGAGCAGAAAAGCTCCTGAATGTTCAAAAAATATTCTGATATCTGTCCAAGCTGCTAGAAGAGTTTTCTAACAGATTCTGCAACTTTGAAAAAGTGTGACATGTACTGTGAATCTTTTCTGGATGTGGACGTCAGTGAGTTGTCAGGACAGATGCTGACCTGTTCTCTGTTGATCCTGTGGAGATGGAAGTCATAAATCTCCACAATGATGTTCAGCTCAAATTCCAGCAGCATTCTGAGCTCTTCTGGAGTTTAGATCATCCAGAAAATGATCCATATCTCCACCAGCTGCTCTGAAAATGCAGCATTATTTGGGTCAACATACCTCTGAGAATCTGCCTTTTCTGACAAGTCAAACTTCAGAACCAGACTGACAGATGAACATTTCAATGACTCCTTCAGTGGATCCACTCCTGCTTACAGCTCTCTGCTCCAATCTATACAGTACCTGCTTCTCACTGACAAAATCAGATGTGAAAGTTAAGAAAGTTTTCAACACAAAATATTGTACTGTTGGGCACTTTATTTTAATTTTTTACCTGTTTTTATATTATGTATATTGTTTTGCTTTTGTTTGCTACACTGCTTTAAATGTAGCATAACTGCATAACTGTGCTGGACTGCGGTCTAAGGGAGGGGATGTCTTGAAGGAACCCCATGTGTAAAGTGACAAGCACCTGTTTTAGCTGGAATTTATTGAAAACAGGACACAACTGATGATAAATGGTATTCCGCATCTAGAATGAAGCGGTCAGAGCAGACTCTTTCTTTTTTTTTTTTTTTTTTTTGATCAGATTCTTCCTGAAGGGAGCTGTTGGCATCATACTGACATCAGCACGTTTCCATCCTTCTCGTTTTTGTGGGTATGAGAGGGGCTGCAGCGTTGGTTTTTAGAGGATAATTCTTAAATACATGAACGGATCAAAATACCACTTTGAGGTTCTTTATATTGAGAAATGAACAGTAAAATGCACTTAAAACCTAAAAAAGTATACTTTTCATTGTAGGGCCCCTTAAATATTATTTTCTCTGTAAAGATTGCTTTCTGGAAAACAATTTAGGCACACCCTGTGATTGCTACACTTTTTCTGTTAGCCTACAAATCGACCCCAGCCCTAAGTCAGAGGAGAAAACAGTTATACAGCCTGTAAAAAAAAAGTCTGGGGACCCCTGCTTTGGAATAAAATATAATTCTGCAGGGAAAAATTGTAAACTTAAAAAGGAAAAAAAAGGATTAGCAGAAAAGGTCTCAGATATCCATGTCCTCCACACAATCATCCTCTATATCCATTTCATAGCGCACTTGGGAGTTGCTGGTAGAGGAAGACCAAGGCTTTGAGGAGATCATCTGGCTTCTTATATCAGTAATCATATGCTCATTTTTTGAAGAAGGTTCTTACAGGTGTTTTTTACAGGTTAGTAATTTTGTAAGTAATTTATATCCTGCACACTACATTTTTCCTTTGTATCATCAATTCAAGTGAAATTTATCCAAATTTTGTTTCTTTTTCCATTGTCACTCATTTTTTTTTTTTTAAGGTTTGTGTGTTCATGAAGTTTCTTATTGTTGCACCAGGTTCTCTCTGTCTTGCCCTCATATTCTGATAATGTTTTGCTGCTGTGTGTACTGACCCTCTGTACCTGCACAAGCAGTAAACCTGAAAAACTTTAAAAAGAACAAAATATTAAATATTAAACATTGCTTGTATTACATCTTTGTTCGGTATGCCCATGTTATTTATAGCTACAGGAATAATAATTTGTGTCAAACGTGAAACCAGCAGAGCTAGATGTAACATACAGTTTTACCTTGTGTCTGTTTGAGCTTGTCCTCAACTTCTTTCTCAAAGGCCTTTGCTCCATTTGCAATTTTTGATAGTTGGTGTGGAGTGTTGGCAGCTAACGTCAGAGCTGAAGTCTCTTTTTTGAAAGACCCACAGAGCTTCATCACAAGACGAAATGTCTGGAAAAAATAGCAACAGGACAAAAAATATTACACAGAAAGAATGTTTAACATTCTAGGGCAGCATAAGTGATCTCAACCAAGTTTTTAATGCTAACAAAAAAAAAAATAAGAATTAGACCTTGCTTTTAGGACAATGCTTTTCTGAGCTCACCCCCTGTGCATCAACAGTGTCATTAAATCCATTCTCTGCAGCATCTGTTGCCTTTGTGACAAAAAAGTTGGTCTGCTGAGTTTTGTCCTTCACATTTTTTATTTTGGTGTATAGATCAGGTGCCTTCTTCAGCTTTGACTTAATGTTGTCCAGTTTGCTTTCAACCTGAGATGCAATAAAAAAGATATGAACATGTAAATAAAAAAATAATTAAAGACAAACAAAGTTGAGTTGGTAATAGCTTATAATTACATCTTGTATATGGCTGTTTGCATTGTTTTGGTCTCCAATGGCTTTGGTCTGGTTTTCACTGGTCCTGGAATATCTTCTGTGCACTTCAAAAACATCTTTGCTTATGTTTTTAATGGCCATGCCCACGGTCTGCTGTCTGCACAGGAACAAAGGAATGGTCTGAGGTAAAAGGATTCATGATCCAGTATTTTGAAAATAATCTTATATGAGTAAACCAACAGGATTGGATCCTGATCTTAAACTGGGTAGATCAGTCCAAACTGGATACTGAAGATTGAAATTTGATGATCTAACCGTCGGTTTAATTTATATTAAAGGTCTCTGTTGTATATTTCAAAACTTTGAGTTGATCAAATTTGATTATCAAAAAAAGATTATTTTGATCCCTGCTCAGATCACAATCTGAGGATGATCCTCTGTCTGTGTCTCATTTTAACCCTCGTGCTCTAGGGGTCCAGGTGACCCCATCCTTACATTAATGTGTGATCCCACCCATGACAAAGGTGGATTTTAGGTCTGCCACAGACACCAGTGTAATTAAAAGTCTTTCAAAGAAAAAGTTCAGCTGTCTTGTTGAGTAAACATGCCTAGGGTAGCACAAGGTTTAATATAAGCCTATTTCCCCTCCAAAAACAAGTTATTTTAGCAAACCCCTACTAAAACTTAATGCACAGTTTGAAAATGTTTCGCCTGCCTGCCCACTGCCTGATCAATGTTACTGTCTCCCACTATCAGGTCCCAATCAGTGGATTCAAAACAGTTCCTCAGCATGCCTGTTGTCTCAGGAGTCCACTGCCTAAAAGATCTAGTAGCCTAAGGCAGCCTCATCACACATGGATTATATGATGGTCTGAGCTGAATGAAGTTATGACCCAACCTGCCAAGGGGGGCAGAGCCGCTGCACTGTAGGCAAATCTTAAATTAACATAACACAGGTCCAGAATGTTGTTGTGTCCAGGTGGATAATTCACATATTGTGTTAAAACCCCTAAGTAAGAGCTCACATCAACATGATTGAAGTCCCCTGATATTATGATGAGCGCCTCTGGGTGTGCAGACTAAACCCTCATCACCACCTCCCGAATGACGTCACACGCTGACGTTGGGTCCGCATGCGGCGGGATGTAAACAACAATGGCGACTAAGTTGGAAAGCTCCCGTGGAAGACAGTATAGTTTCATACCGATCATCAGGAGGTCCAAATCACAAGTGCATATCTTGTTTTTGACAGTAATGTGACCAGGATGAAACCACTAGTTACTGACTAGCATAGCAAGTCCACCACCCTTCGTTTTTCTGCATAGTTCCACCGCTCTTGCCTGCTCTGACAAGTGCATAGCCAACAGCTGAGTCGGGAATCCCGTCCGTCAGCCAGCTCTCCGTGAGCAGATATAAACTCATACAGTGAGCCTCAACAGTTTTTACCAAGGACACCAGCTCCTCGCTCTTGTTTGATAGAGAGTTTACATTCCCCATGATAATCGATGGCACGAAGGGCTTGTTTCTCCACTTTCTAGCCTTTAGTTTAGCTCCGGCACGGCATCCACGGAAGGGATTCTGAATCTCTGGAGGGATCAGATGTTTGACTCCATTCGATAGACATCGTAACTTAAGGAGGGTATCCCTCGCGTACTTATAAATGCACATTTTGATCAAAAAACACATGAAAAAGCCACATGGCATCAGTGTTAAAATTGTACCAAAATATTGTCACAAAATTCTAACCAAGTTTTATTTTTTTGCAGTTATGTCATTTACATTTTGGGTTCTGCCTAAAAAACAGGAAAACTGTTTTGAGAAGAGAAGCAGTGGACATGTGCCACTCATGGCAAACAAAAGGAAAGACGCATGATTTTTTGGATCTTTCGGATTTCGGGGAAAATAAAAAAATCAGATTTGAGTGAATGTCTCTCTTCATTAACAGCTTTTTCAATTCATGCAGCACTGTTACGGACCACACTCACCTGTATAAATACTGACACTTTTTTGAATAAAACTTATTGTGTAAAACTTAAACCATGTACATAACTTTCCGTATCAGCCTTCGGGAGTGGCGGCTTTATGTAATTACATCAATGTATTTTAATTTAATGCAGGGAATAAACTAAGTTTGGCACAAAGAAATTAACACGTAATAACGACCCTGTGTTTTGAGACTGTTACTGATGAGATGACAGGTATGGCAATATGAGCTTGTGTCTATGGATGAAATGTGACCGCGTGCATGATTGGGAACAGCATGTAGCTGATCTGTTAGCTGCTGGACATAATTATGAATGCACAGCGAGGTTTTTTTTTTTTTTTTGGTTCACATTCACACTGATATAGCGGTTAGTTTAAGCAGCCACTTACAATGAAAAGCCTATGTAAATGCTCGTAAAACCAGCTTAGTGCTTGCTTCCATATCCAAAACCCTTACGTTCATGAGTTGCCATAGAAGTTTTTAAGTCTGATCTTGAGTAAACCAAGGGATTAATGTGACCATGCTAAAAGTTCAACCAGCTGTACTTTTGATTGCTTGAACATCAAACAGCAAAACTTAGACCAATCAGGGATTCACATTTTGCAGTTTGAAGGGTGGATCCTTTGTAAGTCATTGACAAACACGGAAAAAATGATTTATATATTTTATTTAACTAAATCACATTATGACAAAAACAAAAAGAAATTCATTAATTTGCAACACCTTCTATGTATCTTTATTTAACACGGCAGGTTTGCAGGTTTGATTGCCATCTTGCCCTATCATGTGTAAAAGTGTTTTTGGGCAACACACTGAACCTCACATTGCCTTTGTGTTTACAGGTTGGTACCAGTGTTCAGCACTGTAACTGTAACTGTAAGGCACTTTGGGTCTTCAAGGAAGGTAGAAAAGAGCTACACAAGAAGACGCCATTTAACATTTACTTCATCGTGGAGGAGAAAATAATAAATGGGTTTTGTGCCTGGCCAGAATGAATGTAGCCACTTGCGGCCCAAGCCAGGGTCTCATTGTGCCGGTCCCAAGCCTGGATAAATACAGAGGGTTGTGTCAGGAAGGGCATCCGACGGAAAGTCTTTGCCAAATCAAATATGTGAATCAGACCTACGATATCCATACAGGATCAGTCGAGGCCCAGGTTAACAATGACAGCCATCGGTGCTGTTCACCGACAGGGTGCCGGTGGAAATTGGACTACTGTTGGTCGAAGAAGGAGAGGAGGAAGGAGGGTTCATAGGAAGAGAGAGAAGAGGAAAGTCACTAGGGTTGGACTGAGAGTTGGAACTTTGAATGTTGGAACTATGACAGAAAAAGGTAGAGAGTTAGTTGACATGATGCCGAGGAGAAAGGTAGACATACTGTGTGTCCAGGAGACCAGGTGGAAAGGTAGCAAGGCTAGAAGCTTAGGAGCAGGTTCAAGTTGTTCTATCATGGTGGAGATGGAGGAGAAATGGAGGAGGAGTTATCTTAAAGGAGGAGCTTATCAAGAGTGTTGTGGAGGTTAAAAGAGTGTCAGATAGAGTGATGAGTCTGAAGAAAGAAATGGAGGGTGTGATGTTCAATGTTGTTAGTGGGTATGCCCCACAGGTAGGATGTGAGCTGGAAGAGAAGGAGAAGTTCTGGTTGGACCTTGATCAAGTGATGATGAGCATCCCTGGAAATGAGAGAGTTGTCATTGGTGCAGATTTCAATGGACATGTTGGTGCAGGAAACCGAGATGATGAGGAGGTGATGGGCAGGTTTGGTATCCAGGAGAGGAATGTAGAAGGACAGATGGTGGTTGATTTAGCAAAAAAGATGGAAATGACTCTAGTGAATCCATTCTTTGAGAAGAGACAGGAACATAGGGTGACCTATAAGAGTGGAGGGAGAAGCACACAAATAGACTACATCTTGTTAGACGGTGTAATCTGAAGGAGATCGGTGACTGTAAAGTAGTGGTTGGTGAGAGTGTTTCCAGACAGCACAGGATGGTGGTGTGTAGGATGACTCTGGTGATGAAGAAGATGAAGAAAGAGAGGGCAAAGGCAGAGAAGAGGACAAACTGGTGGAAGCTGAAAAAAGAGGATTGTTGCATGACTTTTAAGAAACAGTTGAAACAGGCTCTGGGTGGTCAGGAGGAACTCCCAGATGATTGGATAACTACAGCTACTGTGATCAGGGAGACAGGTAGGAGTGTACTTGGTGTGTCATCAGGAAAGAAAGTTGATGCAGAGACTTGGTGGTGGAATGAGGAGGTGCAGGAGTGTATACAGAGTAAAAGGCTAGCGAAGTAGAAGTGGGACACTGAGAGGACTGAGGAGAGGAGACAGGAGTACAGGGAGATGCAGCGTAAGGTGAAAGTAGAGGGGTCAAAGGTCAAACAAGGGGTTTATGATGACTTGTATGCTAGGTTGGGTAGTAAAGAGGGAGAGACTGACATGTACAGATCAGCAAGACAGAGAGACGGAGATGGGAAGGACATGCAGCAGGTTAGGGTGATCAAGGATAGAGATGGTAATGTGTTGACAGGTGTCAGTGGTGTCATGGAAAGATGGAAAGAATACTTTGAAGAGTTGATGAATGAAGAAAAATGAGAGAAAACAAAGAATAGAAGAGAAAACTGTTGTGGAGCAGGAAGTAACAAAGATTAGTAAAGGTGAAGTGAGAGGGGCTTTGAAGAGGATGAAGAGTGGAAAGGCTCTTGGTCCTGATGATATACCTGTGGAGGTATGGAAGTGTCTAGGAGAGATGGACGTGGAGTTTCTGACCGGGTTGTTCAACAAGATCTTAGGTGGTGAGAAGATGCCTGAGAAATGGAGGAGAAGTGTGATGGTGTCCATTTTTAAGAATAAGGGAGATGTGCAGAGTTGTGGTAACTACAGAGGAATAAAGCTGATGAGCCATACAATGAAGGTATGGGAAAGAGTAGTGGAAGCTAGACTAAGAGGAGAAGTGAACATCTGTGAGCAGCAGTATGGTTTCATGCAGAGAAAGAGCACTACAGATGCTACATTTGCTTTGAGGATGTTGATAGAGAGGTACAGAGAAGGTCAGAGAGAGCTCCACTGTGTCTTTGTCATCATCTTTCTCCAGATCTACAGAGTGTCTAGAGAGGAACTATGGGATTGTATGAGGAAGTCTGGAGTGACAGAGAAGTATGTTGGAGCAGTGCAGGACATGTATGAGGGCTGTAAGACAGTGGTGAGCTGTGCTGTCGGGGTGACAGAGGAGTTCAAGGTGGAGGTGGGATTACATCAGGGATCAGCTCTTTAGGGTCAACAATACAGAGTAATGGAGAGTGAGAGTGAAGTGCAAGCAGGTTGAATGGTGGGGAGTGGTGTGGGTGTGAAAGTGTCAGGTGAAGATGTGTTCTAGCACAGACAAATGAAAGGAAAGATGTACAAGACTGTGGTGAGAGCAGCCATGTTGTTGGACTAGAAACAGTGAAGAAAAGACAGGAAGCAGAGCTGGAGGTAGCAGAGATGAAGATGCTGAGGTTCTCTTTGGGAGTGACCAGGATGGATAGGATCAGGAATGAATCCATCAGAGGGACAGCACATGTTAGAGGTTTTGGAGATAAAGTCAGAGAGGCCAGACTGAGATGGTTTGGACATGTTCAAAGGAGAGACAGTGAAGATATTGGTAGAAGGATGCTGAGTCTAGAGCTGCAGGAAAGATGTCTAGAGGAAGACCAAAGAGGAGGTTTATGGATGCAGAGAATGAAGACATGAAGGTGGCTGGTGTTAGAGTAGAGGATACTGAGGACAGGTTTAGATGGAGGAAACTGATTTGCTGTGGCGACCCCTGAAGGGTAAAGCCGAAAGGAAAAGAAGTGCCTGGCCAGAATGATATGACACCAAGGCTCGATCCGAATCCTCCCCTTCTCCCTTCCCCTTAGCCCTCCCCCTTCGTTTATCCCTCCGTGCTTGCTCCAAACGGAGTGTGAGGAAAAAAATAGTGTCTAATATTTCGGACGTGAGTTTCGTTCAGTGACGTCATCAATATCGCCGGTCCGCTAGAATTAGCTTGAAGCTTCCAGCGCTTGAATATACATAACAACAGCGATTTTATAACTTTAAAAAGGTCACGCTACAATATAAAGTCATTACTTACATCTAAATGTATACATCTGTGGTTCAGAGTGCACCAACGAGAAGAAAAGAGCTTCTCAGCGTAAGGTGGTTTACTCTCGCGATAGAGGACTTTGGACCCCTCTGTTTGGAGTGTGAAACTTAAAAGATAATCATCCCGGACAGGACTTGGACTTCAACTGCCACTTCAAATCAAGGGGGAGGGCTAAGGGAAAGGGAGAAGGGGAGTATTCGGATCGAGCCCAAGTGTTTCGTATATCTGAATAGAGCTATGAAAGAAAAAGCATGCAGCCAGATTTGCGAGATTTTGTTACAGTCAGCAGTGTTTGGCCCTCCTCCTTTGCTCCCACCTAGTTAGCACAGCTTCATTACGTATGTCATTAGTATTTCAGGTATTTAAGTTATGATCTTTTGGTTTTTCAGTGTCGCTGAGTCTTGTTTTGTCACCTATGTTTTGCGATCACTCTGGAGTTATTTTGGTTATTAAAAAACATTCTTCTTTTACCTTCTAGATTTGACTTCTTCCTGTTCCTGGGTTCCCTTTTTGCCTGACACCGTAACAGATTTGCACCGCTTCGACATTTCACACCAAGCCTCTTCTAACTGTTGGTGGCAGACATGTGCTAGGAGACAGTGAAAAAATAAGCCACTCCCTGCCATTGCCTCGGAGTCTGGTGTGAACACTTTGGGCTGAATGCGCGTTCATGAAACTATGTTTAGCACATTCTTGAACATGCAAAACATGCCTAGTGTGAATTGTGGCTTTATTTCTTTAATGAAAACTCCACGCATAAATAAGACATTTCTACACATGTATCAAACATTTAGACAATTCAGACCTCCACAGCCACTTCTGTGATCCTGCACACTTTCAACCTACAAGTAGAAAAAGACATTTTGCGCAGGAGATCAACTCTGTGTGTGTGAGCTGGTCCCTTGGGCTTAGAGCAGTGTTTCCCAACCATGGGGCCGTGGCCCAATCTCGGTCTGCGAGCTCCCTCTAGTGGGCAGTGAAAAAAAGTCCTGAACCTGAGGGCCGCGGGACCTGAATGCAGCCTCCTACCATTTGGTGGCAGTAAGCGTCACGCCGGGTTCATACTGGACCTGGAAGCACCGCGAAGCCGAGTGTGCGTGGCTCCCCCCCCCCCCCCCCGCTCTGTGGTTTACAGACCAGATGCGCATTTTTCCGCGGCGGTCCACAGGCGCTTCAGCAGGAGCTTTTGGTGTTTTTGCTATCATGGGTGATAAGTTAATAACCTAAAGATATTACCCTGTGTTTCTGCTAAGAGGACCTCCTCTCTGCTGCTGCTTTACACCCAAAATCCAGCCCCCGCCCACCCTTCTACAGAGCCGACTTACTACATTGATCTGTGTGCGCGCGTCTCTGTTTTGTTTGTGTCTGTGCGCACGCACTCGCGACTAAATTCAAAAACTAAAACTATTACCCATGTCTCTGCTCTCTGCCTCTCTGTTGTTTACCCCCGAAACCCCGCCCCGGCGCCCCGCAGCGGAGTCTGCTCACTACGTTGATCTGTGTGTGTCTGCTCGTGCACACACGTGCGTGTTAGAGTTGTATGTGTATTTACCTTTCTAGTCTGTTTAGATACAAAAACATGATCTCATTTATCAGTCGTGGCATTTTATTGTAAAAAAATTGGTTATATTTTAAAAAGCTGATGTTATTCACACGTATTTACACGTGAGCAGCATAGAAAATGATAGAAATTCATATTGAACACATGTAATACATGCAGCCAAGATCTCATTGCTGCATTGTCTGCACATATTCTAAGTGTTTCCAAGGCTGGATGTTTTTGTTGGACGCAAGTGTCAGGATGTTGATAAGGAGACCCCTGGAACAACAGCTTCAATGGAAAAGTTTATTTAGGCTCAGGTAGGAGGCAGGCTGGAGACTGAGGCAGGCTGGAGACTGAGGCAGGCTGGAGACTGAGGCAGGCTGGAGACTGAGGCAGGCTGGAGACTGAGGCAGGCTGGAGACTGAGGCAGCAACAGAGCAGAGGTGATAGCACAATCCAACATCCACTGCAGGTCTGCAGCTCCTTAAGAAGACAGCTGCTCAGGTGGAGTCAATTGACTGATAGCTCAGCTGACAGTTGACAGGGTGGAGGGATCCAGAACCATGACAGCAAGTATTTAAAATTCAACTTAAAGTTAAAGTCTCATTAACTGTCCCGCTCCTAAATGTGTAAATGTGTTCTCAACATTTGACCTATCCCCTGGTGGGGCTGTGAGCTGCAGAGACAGCCGACCTCAGGAACCATAACCATAATCCTAACTTTAACCCCTTTCCTCTGGGTCTGTGCGACTAAGAATAAAGTTTAGCTCTGGACGCACGGTTTTCCAAAATTACGTGCAAATACACACTTTCTTTTAAAAATAAATCGTATTTTTATCTTGATGTAATGTAATATCTTTAACAGACCATGCGGAAGAAAGCCAACGCAGCCCCTCACTTGTGCTCAAAATTTTCACGGAACCATGTTTCCTCGAACAAAGAAACTTTCCTTTTTCCTTAAACTTTTACCTTTTTTTTATTATTTACACACCTTTACTCTGTTGCCTTTTCTACTTGTTTTTTTTATTTTTTATGCTGTTAATTATAAAGTTCCACTTAGACTGATTTTGTTTTCTTTTTTAAAAGCATTCCCAGTGTTTTGTTTTTCTTTTTTTTTTTGTTGTTGCAGTGGTTTTACTGTTTCACTTGTTTTTTTCAGCAAGAATCAAACCGCTTGTGTTAATTTTTTAAGACCTATTTTCTAAAGTCCAATAAATATTTGTGTTTTAGAACCCTCTGGTCTTTATTTTTTGACGAGAAGGAAGTGGAGCCTTACATCTGATTTATAAAACTTTACAAGGTATAAATTGTCATCATGTTAGATTTGGTCACAAAAACAGCAAGTACTAAATGTTTTAAAACTACCTGGATTTTTTTTTAGCTATTAGCAACTTGCATGATTTATAGAACGGATTAGAGTTTGACATGATTTGAGACTATTTCCCCCTTTGAACAGGATTTTCTAGATTTTCTTAATGTCATAGCAGAGCAGTGAAAAAAAACATGTAAAGGATAGTTATCTGTTCATTTTAATTTTTTTTTTTACCTAAGTTATGCTTTGATAACAGTCAGAAGTTTCTTTCATCTGCAGTCAAAGTCTTAACTGGTTTAATATGCTGAAAGTTAGACTTGTACATACATTTATCAAATATTTATACTGAGTGATTTCACTTCTCTATCTTTAATCTTCCTGCCTTAGCTCCTTGAGGTTATGTACAACTTGCATATCAACAAATAGGAGCCAACCTCCAGATGAAGGTTATGAGAAACTGATATAAAGCAGGAACTTAAAGAACCATCATCAACTATCACAAATTTACGTCAGTGATAAATATATGGACTTCATTTGATCAGAGGATGTCCTGATCTTTCTCTACAAGGTAGATTTTGACGGAGGGCCTTCAGAGCGGAGTGGAGACTGATTTCAATATTCTCTCTGTTCTTCTTGTGCAAGTCAAATCTGATTTATAAATTGACCCCTCTATTCTCTTCCTTTCAGAGAAATGTTTCAGGTTGTTCAAACCTTACACTGTATATCCAAAGCTTTTTTAGTTGGTCAAATACCCGCAGTATATTGATTTCAGAGATTGGATATTACAAACTCTTATTATGATTGAGGTTCGCTAATTTAAAACAATTTTCTGAAACTCTGACTCACCTGCTGTATTGCACTTCATGAAGGAGCCCTTGTCCAACAGCAGCTTGCTCTTTTAGGTCAGTCAAGTTGTGCTGAACTTTGCCAGCCTTGCTTGTCAGATTATTGCTGATGTTAATCATTGACCAGATCTCATCAGGTGACAGAGAAAGATGGATGCTCAGGACATCTTTCGCCATTTCTATGATGTCATCTGGAGGAAGTGTGTTGTCTATAAAGAAGGATACAGTTTGTTATGCAACTTTTCTTTTCTTGAAAGTCATGTCAAATATGCTGTTTCATCACATCACTTTCAGGAGAGGCTGGGTAAAATATTTTTCATGATCTTTTTGTCTTAATGAGACACTTGGGCCGTCTCTGAGATATGATCAGATCCAGTCTGGGTGGGATGGGGGAAAGGCTCACTCTTAGGGTAACTCCAGTGATGCTCGGAGTCTGCTGCCAGCTTTGGTCTGTGTTGTGGCCACAGTTGAGAATCCTGATTCACACAGGTATGTGGTTGTGAAGGAAGGACTTTAATAGCCTCAGTGCTGGATGTGGATTCTTCTTTGAGACAACAATCCAGAAGGAGCCCAGGTCCAGTTTGCTCCACTGCCCTTTTAAAGTGCTGTCAGTACACTCCCTTTATTCTGTCATTTTTACGTTATATTCACACACTAGACATAAAATCATGGAAAAACAGAAAATTCTGTCTGGGAAAAAGGGATTCATTTTGCTTTGGAAACCCCAAAAATGTTTAATGAAATGTTTTTACAACATAGAATGAAGGTTTTATGTGTAATTTCATTATAAAAAAAACAATACATTTAGTCAACAAACTAATCAACATGTTTTTGAATGAAAATACAAAAAAAGAATTCCAGGTGAAATTCCCAGATTCCTTATTCAGACCACATGTGAGAGTTTGTGCTAATAGAAGAACATCACAGATTATAGATCAATGATGAGATCTTTCATATGTTGTCATACAGGCAGTGATCAGTCTGTGTCTGTGTGGTTTCAGATTCCAGGCATCCCAAAAATAAAAATACATCTACTAAGAGCACTGCTGTCCATTTGACATTTTTACTGGAATTCTAATTTTTTACATTTTCTTTTAGATTTTTTCATCTTTTTTTGTTGTCATACATTTTCCTTGAACCCCACCTGCTCCAGAGTCTGCCCACTACATTGATCTGTGTGTGAGCGTGCGTGTGCGTCACTGTCTGTTTTGTGTGTCTGTGAGCACCCGCTTGCAGGTGTGTGCATCGGTAAATTAATAAACTAAAATTATGAACCTATATTTCTGCTAAGAGGAACTGCTCTCTGCCTCCTTTTTTACATCCAAAACCCAGCAGCCCCGCGCTCCGGTGGCGGCTCACTACGCTGCTCTGTGCGTGCTTGTGTCTGTCTGTGTTGTGTGTGTCTGTGCGCACGTGAACGTGTGGGAAAATTAATAAACTAAGGCCGGGTTCACACTGGATGAAGAAGTGCAGCAAAGCGGCGCGGCCCATCCGAGCCGAGGGCTCGCGCCGTGCAGTAGATCTTATAGTTGTCTGCTCTATTTTGTGCGCGAGCCACGAGTGTTCCGCATCAATTCTGGCAGGAAGTTGTACCAAGACGCATGATAAAATCTGGTTCATTTTCAAAGTGTAACCTATTTTGCCACAATAAAATGCAGCGATTGACAAATGTGATCTTGCTTTTGTGTCTAAACAGAGTGTAAACATGGAAAAAAAGGACACACACACAAAACAGACATGGACATAGACAGAACAACGTAGTGAGAAGACTCTGGCATGGGGCGCAGGGCTGCTGGGTTTTGAATAGGGGTGTGCCAAAATATCGATATTGCGATATATCGCGATATTTAGACCTGCGATTGATTCTGGATGGGTTCTCACCAAGTATCGATATTATATTTTCATTTGAAGAGGCTGTTGCGTCTGAGTCGTATGGCGGAACTTTTGCACAGCTCAGCGCGCTGCGTCGGACTTCTTTTGCCAATGCACACACTCAGTCAGGAAAAACACCGGCGAGATCCAGGCTCAGTACCGCGTGAGAAAATCATGCCTACCTGTGCTTGATTATCATCCAGCTGTAGAAGAGTCAGCCGGTAAGAAGTGAGTTTATCTGAGCATTAGAATGACCGCGATCGTTTATTTCCTGTTTGATTGGCGCGCTGTGGGAACGAGGCGCATGCTTCGTAGTTGTTTGTGTGTACTTCAGGTACCGTCGGAATTTTCGTTTTCATGCACTGATATTTACCCTGCTGGTGTACGGTGTAACTTTGTTAAATTTATGGTGTAAGGTTTTCAAATGAAAGTAATTACTTTTTGCTAATATTAATTTAAAGTAATTCTTAAATAAAAAATGCAGATTTGATGTATGAAGTTAAAAAAATGTAATTAAAATAATGTACATGAATTCACAGTAAAATAAGGAAGTTGCTAGTTAATTGAAGCATTTAAAATTATATAAATTATTATAGATTAAAGTTGTTTATTGCTAATTTGTAATAGAATTTGAATTTTAAAATATTTATTGCCATTATTATGTGTTTTAGGGTTTTTACCTGTTAACTGCTGACTGAGCAAATGGAAAATGAATAAAGATTGGAGAAATAATCTCAAGTGTCAGTCTGAATAAATCAGCCTTCAATTTTGAATGCTCAGCCCTTTTCAAATGTGGGAAAAGTGCACAAAAAAATTATGTAACACTTGACAGAGGCTGTAAAACGTTATATTCATCATCCTTTGGTGTGACGTTTCTTTGGAGGTAGATAGCTGTAACCAATTTGAATTGTTAAATTTTTGTTCTGTTGCTAACAGTAATTCTGTGGCACTGCTGATCATGTTTACTATTGTTAACATCGAATTTTACAAATAATTCCAATTCAATTGGTGGTAAGTTATAGTATTAGTGATTTTAAGCAACATTAAACAAAAGTGTCTATATTTTTGTTGCACAAAATAAGACATAAGTTGTTTATTATGACTGTGTTTAAAATAAAAAATAAAATGAGGATATATTTCCCCTCAAAAAAGTGTTCTTCTATAAAATATTATTTATCAGAGAGGATTTTTACCAAATATCGCAGTATCGCGATATTATCGATATTGTGAGCCATGTATCGCTTATCGTATCATATCGTGAGGTACCCAGTGATTCCCAGCCCTAGTTTTGACAGGCAGAGAGCAGCTCATTTTAGCAGAAACAGGATCTCCTAGCATTTGCCCAGGAAACTGCAGCAGCGCGAGACGTGGTGCGGCAGCATTCAATGATGCTCGCAACCCCCCGACGCCATTGCTCCAACCCGTCCCCCTCCCCCCACTACAGCAGCTTGATTGGAAGATTTGTGTCATCGGCCAAAAAAATAACGGAGAAGATGATGTTGATATATTAGCAAGATTATTTATCTAAATAATGAAGAGAAGCGGATCCAAAATTGACCCCTGGGGAACACCATACTTTATATGAGTCATGTTTGACTCAGAGTTATTTGTTGATACATATTGTTTTCTATTTCTTAAATAATTAGATAACCAGTTGTAAACTACTTCGCTGAACTCATATTTATAGAGCTTAGAAAGCAAAATTTCATGGTCGACCATATCAAATTCTTTGGAAGGATCAAGAAAGACACCAATTTCAAACTTATTATCTAGAGCTGAGTGGATTTTAGCCACAAGTTCTGTCAGCACCATGCAAGAAGAATAATTTTTGCGAAAGCAGAATTCATATTTGAATAATATGTTATTTGTGGTTAGATGATCACTAAGTCTTTTGTAAACAAGTGTCTCTAGTATTTTTGAAAAACACGGCAGAATAGATATTGGACTATAGTTGCTTAATAGGATTTTGTCACCTTTTTTATACCTAGGTATAACTTTGGCAATATTTAAATCTGATGGCACAATGGCAGTTTTTAAAGACAAAGAAAAAAACAAATAAAAGTGGGATCAACAATTATAGGTTCAATATCTTTAACAATTTCAGCACTCATTTTGTCATGCCCCGGGGCAGGTTTTATATTTATTTATAATATCTTATATTTCTTGAGAATTTGTGGGTTTAAAGATATTGAGAGATGGAAAAGAGCCTTTAATAGACTCTATTGCGTTTGCATTTGTTGATTCAACTTTTTCACACAGGGAAGCACCAACAGTATAAAATACATTGTTGAATCTGCATGCTGTCAGTAGGATCAGACAAAATTTTGTTTCCATCTGAAAAAGTTGAAGAGAATTTTAAAGGACCTGTATTTCTTTGGAGAAGTTGATTTATTGTTTTCCATGTGGACTTGATATTGTTGTAAGCTTTATTTACAGTAAATGATGAGTAAAATAGTTTCTCTTGGCCACTCTAAGAAGAAGATTATATTTATTTCTATATGTCCTGTATGCTGGTGAAGGGGATTCCAAGTGCTTCTTGTATAACTTTTTTTTTATAATTGACGACTTTTTCAGACCATCAGAAAACTAAGGTTTCAGTAATTTTCTTGCCGCATCCTTGCAATTTTTGACAATTGGAATGGATGTCTTTAAAGCTGCATTGAGTAAATACAAAAATACCTGATATGCAAGGTCAGGATCTTCTTGTCTAAAAATACTGTCAAACAATGAGTTCTCAATATTTGATTAAATTTGCATTTATTATTTTCACTGAAGTTTCAAAATGAAGTATTAGATCTTTTATTCGAATTGAGTGATTGACCTAGATGAACTATTTTAGATATTGGAAAAGGATCCTATATAGCCAATATGTTTGTAACAACTGAGTGTGTGTGTGGCTAGGCCCTGCCCATTCCAGATATTTATGGTTGTTTTATGATGTTCCTACCCTCTGCTGCCATTTTCTTTTCTCTCTTAACTCCAAACATAATGAATATAAATAAATATAAATAAAGTTTACCATAAAATACAACAGGGGTTGGACAAATATAAAGTTAGTAGATCAACAACACTCTTGAGACAGTAAAAACTGTCTAACATAAGAGGCTCTCAGCTTGTATAGGTTTGCTCAGCTATTGGACAGGACAAGTTAAAAATTAAAAAAGAAAAACTACATATGGAAATGGCACATTCTCTCCCCACAGACTGTTGCATTAATGTGATTTGCAAATTCATTTCTTGAAGATTAAAGGATCTGAGCATCACAACGGATTGTGGAACCAACTTTATTGGAGCACAAAGGGAGGTGGCCGATGTGTTAATGGAATTTAAAACATCAAAAACTAAAAGATTCGCTTTTGTCAGAAAGTGTGATATGGATCTTTAATCCAACTTTTGAAGAACACCATGGAAGAGTGTAGGAAAGACAATTAATCAAACTGGTCAAAAAAAGACTCATGTCAGTTTTGAAACAAAAAATATTTAATGATATATTTAATAATAAATATCTTGTTCTGTAACAAGAACCAAAGCCTAGGCAAGCACAAAGTTATGTGTGCACGCACATGTCCGGAGATGTCTGATTTGTGCGAGGAGTTTGACAAATAAATAACTCCATGTATTTTGTTGTGCTTTGTGTCAGTGTTTGAGTACTTTTTTTTATTTTTTTTGATTTTTTTTTGCTTTTGGTTGAGTTTTTTTAATTATTTTTTTGCTGGACTTTTCTAAGTTTTGATGTGACAAGTTGATTGAGTTTTTGCATTGTGTTAAGTTGTGTCACTGACCTGTAGTTAAAAGTTTGGCTCGCTGAAAGAGATCTCTGGTGTGATTCTTCTCT
This sequence comes from Oryzias javanicus, assembly GCA_003999625.1. Classification (NCBI taxonomy): domain Eukaryota; kingdom Metazoa; phylum Chordata; class Actinopteri; order Beloniformes; family Adrianichthyidae; genus Oryzias; species Oryzias javanicus. The sequence continues at coordinate 28,590,913 of CM012456.1, read as the reverse complement.
TTTTGCAGTGTTCCAGGATTGTTGAGTTGAGTCTGCAGGGTTTCAGCATGGTCTTTGATTGTTTGAGTCAGCTTCTGAGCATCATAGATCTGAAAAAAGACCAGTGCATTAGAACATTAATGCTCATCTTATCTTTTATATTTAAAACATCAAGACCTCATTCCTCTCCAATCAGAGTTGATATGATGTGGGTAAAAGGAACTTGATCCAGAAAGTAGACCTAATCTACCTCTGATGTTTTGTCAACATCATCTTGACTGGAGATTTTTTCACCCAAAAATTACTTTTTTTTTTTTTTCAAAAAAGACTAAATAAATGTATAACCCATACTTAACATTAGCCCCCCTGGGAGTTTCACTATAAACCTGCCTTTATCTCTGCCCTTTGCAGTTTGGCTTGAAATCCAACGAGCTGGTCCTTGGCGTTCTCCAAAGTACTTGAAGCAATATGACTGATAGAAACTACTCCATCACAGTCTGGACCTCCCAGAACAAGGACACATGGAGCAGCACTATCTACAGAGCAATTTTTTAGACATGGTCCATTGGAAGCCTGCAAAGACAACATGATGTATTTTCACCTAAGATCTTAAAAACGATTAGATGTTCAAAATAATTTCATACACTGTCATTTTATGGGTGTAAGGACACATAAATGAATCGATGATAATAATAATAATAAGAATACATTTTATTTATATAGCGTTTTTAAAATATACTCAAAGAATGCATGATTGAATGGGTTTACGAATCACTAATGTTATTGGATTAATTTCTTTTTGTTCTATTTCCTCATAATATTAAAACATGTGATTTAATGTCACCTTAAAATGTTAGCATCACACAAACATTTTGGTTGTAAAACAGATTTGCTCCCAAACTAACCTTATGATTCAAGTTGGCCACACTAAGGTCTTTGACCTTCTGCTCCAACTTTGCCAGGGCTCCAGTGCGGCTGCACTTACTCAGTTTGCGTTTGACTTCATGCTGTGTATCCATGGAGTCCTCCAGAGTTGTGCTTGAGTTTCTCAGCCCTTTCCCATTTAGCATAAATGACTTATAATGATTCAGGATTTGCAGGAGCAGCTCTGTAAGAAGTTCAAACGCAGTTGGGCTGTTTATTTATTTATTCTTTTTTTTTTTTTGCATATGATGAACATTTTTTACTATTTTTTTATTTTTTTATAGTTATTTGTTTATAGTTATTCATGCAATTTTTTTAATGTTCTTTTTAAATTATTGAAACTCTTTAAATTTTTTTAGTGGCTTAAAGAATTCTCATCCCCTCCTTGAACTGCCACCTTAACAGGGTGGAGGGGTTTGAGTGCTCGAGTGATCTCAGGAGTTATACTACCTGGGGCTTCTGCCCCTATTAGCGTCTCCCATGGCAGACAGGTACTGGATGACGAGCCAGACAAAGAGCGTTTCAGAATCCCTTTATGAGTCTACCATTCTGGAGTTGCCCAAAGTGAGAGGTGGCAGGCTGGGGTGGGCTAATTCATGAGCCCTCAGCTCAGCTGCCAAGTGTTGGAGTACACACTGGTGGACTGGAGGGTCATGTCCCTTCGCCTTTGGGTGGAGGACAGGTCTTCGACTGTGGTTTTGGCTTGCGGGCCAACCAGCAGTGCAGAGTGTCCAGGCTTCTTGGTGTCTCTTGGAGGGGCACTTAGAGGTGTGTTGATTTCCTTCTTCTTTCCACCTGTTCCTCCAGCCCTCTTAATGAATACACTTGTGTTTGATTGCGTAGTTACTGTTATAAGCTGCTTGTTTTCCTCCACTCATTGCCAGATGGTTCTGTGTGCTTTCCCGAGTACCACGAGCCTTCCAGCCTCATTGAGTTACCACTCAACACAAGAAGGGTTTACAAAAGAAAAAGAATTAAACAACAATTCTTAAATCATCCTTCAAAAATTCAAAAATCATCCTGCATCTGCGTCTGTGTCCTACCACGGTTCCTGACATTACCATGGCCTAACATGGACACAGAAGATTCAGACACGGTCCGCTCGATCCTCACCAGCCAGGAGCGGATACTCCGTCAACAAGAGGAACAGATGCACGCTCTTCAGCTGGGCTTTTTGTAGATCTCCAGTCGCCACGAGCACCAGCTTGTTGTGTTCGGTGGTCGGATCGATAAGCTGACAGAACGGATCCAGCATACTGCACCGCCCTCTCCGCCTTCCTCTGCTTCGAACGCAGGGCGCTCCGCAGCTGACGTCATCAGCCCCCGCCGTGTTGTTGGCCAGACCGGAGCGGTTTTCTGGGGACTCTGGAGACTGTCGGGCGTTCATCACACAGTGTGAGCTGCATTTTGAACTGCAGGCTACCAACTACCCATCAGATCGCTCCAAGGTGGCTTTCATCATCTCTAACCTCACTGGCAGAGCCGGGGCGTGGGCCACTGCAGAGTGGCAGAGAGGATCTCCCCTCTGTGCTTCCCTTCCAGCTTTTCTCGAGGCCTTCACTCAGGTTTTGCAGCACACCAAGAGAGGCGGCCCGGGCTCTTATACAGCTGAGACAGCGTAACCAGCGGGTGGCGGATTATGCCATTGAGTTTCGAACCCTCGCTTCAGAGAGTGGCTGGAACCCGGAGGCGCTCCAGGATGCTTACCTGGGGGGTCTTTCAGAGGAACTGAAAGACCACCTAGCTCCCTTGGACCTGCCCTCGTCCTTGGAGGCCCTCATCGCCCTGACCATTCGGGTTGACAACCGGCTGCAGGATCGCAAGCAGGCCCGTGGGGCAGGGTCTCGCATCCCAGAGAGGATCCCAGCATCCAAAGGGACCACCACTCACTCGTTCCTGTTTCTGCTCCAACAGACTGCCATACATCCCGGTCGGCGACAGAGGAGCCTATGCAGCTGGGTCGTGGTCGCCTGTCCCCTTCAGAGCGGAGGCGTCGGATGACGGCAGGTGAGTGCCTTTACTGTGGTCGGTGGGGTCATTTCTGTAGGGACTGCCCAAATGCCTCCGCTCGTCAGTAAGGGTGGGCTCCCTGACGAGCGGTGGTCAGGCACCCACTGATCCTGCTTGCTGCACCTTAGGGGTGCGGATTTTATCCATGGGGGGGAGATACCTGTGCGGGCTCTTGTAGATTCTGGAGCAGAACAAAACCTCATTGACGCCGAGCTAGCCAAACAGGCAGGCTTCAAAACTGAGTCACTGCCGCAACCCCTTCGAGTCGTCTCTCTTAATGGTCAAACTGTTGCCACTATGGCTAAAGTCACAGACCGTGTATAGATTACCGCGGCCTTAATGACATAACCATTAAGAACAGATACCCACTCCCCCTTACGGGTTCTGCCTTTGAGGCTCTACAGCAGGCCCGAGTGTTCACCAAGCTGGACCTGCGTTGTGCATACCACCTCGTCCAAATCCGGGCTGATGACGAATGGAAGACTGCCTTCATCACGCCACTCGGACATTTTGAGTATCTAGTAATGCTGTTTGGTCTCTGCAACGCCCCTGCTATATTCCAGGGGTTGATCAATGATGTATTGCGGGACTTTCTACACCGTTTTGTTTTTGTCTATTTGGACGACATTTTGATTTTTCCAGAGAACCCGACGAGCACAGGCGGCATGTTCGTCTGGTCCTCCAACGATTGCTTGAGAACAAACTGTTTGAAAAAGCAGAAAAGTGTCAGTTTCTCTCTCCCTCTGTTTCTTTTCTGGGTTTTGTTATTGCAGGTGGGGAGGTGAGGCCAGATCCCTCTAAGGTGGGCACGGTGGCGAATTGGCCCATCACCACTAGTCGTAAGCAGCTCCAGCGGTTCTGCTCTCTGGTCTTCCCAGGAAAAGGATATCAAACCTTCAACTGCTACAGAATTCAGCCGCATGCGTGCTGACGAGGACCAGGGGGCGGGAACACATTACACCCATTTTAAAATTGCTGCATTGGCTCCCTGTGCAATTCAGAAATGATTTTAAAATTCTTTTATTGGTTTGTAAATGTTTTTATGGCATCGGGCCTTCTTATTTAACTGATATGATTTTAAGGTATGTGCCCTCGCGGACCCCGAGGTCCTCTGGAACAGGCCTTTTAGTCATTCCAAAAGTTAGAACAAAAACATACGGCGAGGCCTCATTCAGTTACTATGGACCTTGCCCGTGGAACAGCCTCCCAGAATGCATTAGGGCTGCAGAGACTGTTCATGTTTTTAAAGGAAGGCTCAAGACCTACCTTTTTAATCTGGCTTTTAGTTGAAATCTAGAAAGTTATTTTATACTGTGTTACATGCTTTTATGTTGTTTTATTTTCTCTCATTATGCTTTTTACCTAGTTGATATTTACTTATTTTTACTGATTTATGTCTGTCTATTTTATCTATTTACCTGTCTGGTCATTTATATCTGTTTTCTATTTATTTTTAATTTTTTACTCCTTTTACATTTTTAACTCCAGTGTCTTCCTCTGAGGGATCCTCCATATCAGTGATTGTCCTTTGTCAGTGAACGGGGTCGCTGCAGTGGGACCTCCCGGGTCTGGCTCTTTGCTAGGACCTGGGGTGTCCTATAGTAGTGTACTCTGTGAACTTGATTGAGGGTCACTGGTGTGGACAGATCTCTAAAATATTGTTTCCTCACTTCAGTACAAAGCCAGATTTCTATTTAGATTTCTATTTACATTTTCCATATATTTATTTATTTATGTATTTATTTTTCCCAACCTCTGGGGACATGTGTTTGTGTTTGTGCTTGGGGACGTGTGCGTGTGTTTGTCCGTGTGTGGAGAGGTGGGGGGTGGGGGGTTGTGGACATCGTTTAGGTCCCAAAATGTTTTCTGCATCGGAGCCGTGGGGTGTCCAGGTCTCGGTGGTTTGGGCTCCGGTCCCGGCTCCCGAGAATTGGGCCTCTCCAAGATTCCATCAGTGGTGTGCCTGGTCAGGCCTTGTTAATCATTCCTCTGGGACCCTCGTTCCTCTTGGGTGTCCTCTGCTGGGCCGGGGGTGGGCGGCCCCTTCTGGCTCGCCCTGGACGCTCCTGCGGGCGGGCGCGGGCGGACGTCTGGAGCATAGAAGCGGGCCATCCTGGAGGAGCTCTGGCTCGTGCCTGGGGTGGGGCGGGGGGATGCTCGGTACTGCTGGGTGGTGGTGGGCTACTCCTCTGGGGTTGGGGGGCTCTCTGGGTGTGGGGCCTTGTGTTGGCCCTCCGGGTGTGGTGGGGGGATTGCTCCTCTGGCTGGGCGGGGGTCCGCGCTCTCTGTGCTCCCGTGCCTTCCGGCTCTCGGGCGTGGGGCCTCTGCGGCGGTCCGCGTGCCCTGGTCTGGGTGTCTGGCGGGACTCTGCGGCTGACTGGTTCTCTCCATGGCTCCGTGGCGGGTGTCGGGGGGTCCGGGCTGCTGCTGCCGCCCGGTGGGGGGGCCTTGGCGTGGGATGGCCGGGCTCTCTCTCTTCTATACATTCCATCAACATTCACATCAGCAAAACAAACACTCACCTGAGCACAGATGTCAGCTCACTTCGCACTAACAGAATGTGTGATGGAATGAAAGGCTTTATTTGTGTCAGCTTCTATGATTGTGTGTGAGCTGCAGTGGTATTGTGTACATTTTTGACAACTTTAAAGGTAAAGATTAGTCTAGCCAAAAGGTATGTGTGTAACTGAGTGTGTGTGTAGACAGGCCCCGCCCATTCCAGATTGTTATTTAGACCTGGTTGTTATAGGATGTTACTACTCTGTTAACTTCTTTGTTCTCTTAACCCCACTCTTCTACCCCCCCCCCCCCCCTCCCTTTTGTTTCCGTCCGGTCCAACAAAAAAAGAAAAAGATACAACATAATTAAAATAAATAAAGTTTAGCATGAAATACAACAGGGGTTTACACTTAATAAACCCCTGTTGGGACAATAAAATCTGTCCAACGCAAGAGGCTCTCAGCCCGTATCTGCTTGCTCGGCTGTTGGACAGGACAAGTTAAAAAAAAAAACAAAAAACATGAACAGTCTCTGCAGCCCTGAGGCTCTCTGGACGGCTGTTCCACAGGCGAGGTCCATAGTAACTGAATGAGGCGTCACCGTATGTTTTTGTTCTAACTTTTGGAATAACTAACAGGCCTGTTCCAGAGGACCTCAGGGTCTGCGAGGGCTCATACCTTAAAATAATATCAGTTAAATAAGAAGTCCCGATGCCATAACAACATTTATAAACCAGTAAAATAATTTTAAAATCATTTCTGAATTGCACAGGGAGCCAATGCAGCGATTTTAAAATGAGTGTAATGTGTTCCCGCCCCCTGGTCCTCGTCAGCACTTTTGTAATAGCTGAAGGTTTGAAATCCTTTTCCTGGGAAGACCAGAGAGCAGGGCATTACAGTAATCTAATCTACTAGAAATAAAAGCATGCATTAGTACCTCTGTGCTGGAAGAGAGAGAAATGAGCGGAGTCTGGCAATGTTTTTAAGATGATAAAATCCTGTTTTTGTTATGCTTTTAAATTGTAGAATAAAATTCAACTCAGAGTCAAAAATCTCACCCAGGTTTGTCACACAGTGAGAGGTTTTATAGTTTTTTAGTTTAGATAAAACAAACTCTCTCTTGTCTTCAGAACTGATCACTAAAACCTCTCTTTTGTCCTGGTTCAGCTGTAAAAAGTTCTCTGCCATCCATGACTTAATGTCTAAAATACAACTTAAAAGAACGTTGACTGACTCTTCGTCATCAGGAGACACAGCAATGTAAAGTTGTGTATCATCAGCGTAGCTGTGAAAACTAACGCCATGTCTCCTGATGACGTCCCCAAGTGGTAACATATATAAATTAAAAAGTAGTGGGCCTAAAATTGAACCTTGGGGACCCCACAATGGTTTTCAAAGACCTTTGAAGAGTAAGTATCCATACTTACATAAAATCTACGATCTGTGAGATAGGAATAAAACCACTTTAAAACAGTGCCAGAGATGCCCAAACCTCTCAGCCTATTAAGTAAAATCTTGTGATCTACTGTATCAAATGCTGCGGTCAGATCCAGCAGCACCAGGACTGAGAGTTTCTGACAGTCCAGGTTACATCTGATATCATTGACTATTTTAACCAGGGCTGTCTCTGTGCTGTGGTTTGTCCTAAAACCAGATTGATATTTTTCAAATATACTATTTCTATTTAAAAACTCATTCAATTGAATTAAAACTGTTTTTTCAATCATTTTACTTAAAAATGGTCATTTGGATACTGGTCGATAATGATTTAAATTGTTGGGGTCTAAATTACTTTTCTTCAGCAGAGGCCTCACAACCGCCGTTTTAAAGGCAGAAGGGAAGACACCTGTCTGAAGAGAGTCATTTACTATGTTTAAGAGCTCAGGCTCAAAGGCGTCATAATACGTTTTTAAAAGTGATGTGGGGATTGGGTCTAAAAGGCAGGTGGTTGGCTTTAACTGGGAGAAAACTCGACCAAGTGCCAGAGCATCAACCAGGACAAAACTTTCCAGTGTTTCCTCTGATAAATACAATGCTATTGATTCATTAAAACCAAGGTCTGTATGAGTTAAAAGACTAGATCTAATAGCATTGATTTCACTCCTGAAGTGGTCTGCAAAACTCTCACATGTAGCATCTGATGCTGTCATGGAGGACCCCCAAAAATCTCCTTTGGTCAAAGTGTCTTGTTTTGAAGAGAAATTTCGGGTCATTTTTGTTTTGTACAATTAAGTTAGAGAAGTGGAGGGTTCTAGCTTTTTTAATTGCATGGCTGTACATTGTTTGTTTGTTTTTAAACATTTCTAGATGTACAGTTAGCTTAGATTCTCTCCACTTCCTCTCTGCTCTCCTGCATTCACGTTTCATGGCTCTGATGTCTGCATTTATCCATGGTGCTGTAGCTCTAGCTTTCACTGTTTTAGTTTTAAGTGGAGCTACAGCATCAATTGCTAGGGTTGGTTTGTTATTAAAATACTCAACCATAAAATCACATGATGCAGGTAAAACCAGAGCAGGAGTTTGATGTATTGTTGATAAAATCTGCAGCCACATCAGGAGTTATATATCATTTCCTCACCGTTCTCACTGGAGCTTCCCGTTGTGTAAAACTGATGATGTTAAAAAATACACAACAGTGATCTGACACAGCCACATCAACAACAGAGGACACACTACAGGACAGGCCGTGGGTTATGACCAGATCCAGAGTGTGCCCCCTGTTGTGAGTAGGCTGCGTGACATGCTGTTTAAAATCCATTCAATGTAAAAGGTTAAGAAATTTGTTTGTGACAGCATCACTATCTGTGTCAACATGTAGATTAAAATCACCAGTCAATAAAATTCGATTATATTTAGAATGTAAAAGTGATAAAAATTCAGAGAATTCTTGAATAAAACAATAGGAGGGTTTTGGTGGTCTGTTACGACGGAGTATTAGGGTCACCGAAAAAAAAAAAAAGTAATGTTACGAGTTTTTTTCTCGTAGATATACAACTTTAAATCTCGTAAATTTATGAGAAAAAAGTCGTAACTGCTAAATTATGTGATGGAAAATATACGTTTACGTATACATTTCATCTTTACAATTAAATGTGTCTAACCTTTGTGCACAGCCGTGAGGCCACAAGCTTTATTTTCTTATTGTCAGGACGCCTTGATCACAGTGTATAAACATTTTGACTTCATTAGAACATCTTGTCCATATTAGATATGGCGCTTACGTTCCTATCCTAAGTTTCTGATTAAAGTTGTTTGTATGGCTCTATAAAATACGAATGTCCTTCATCACAGGCAGGGCTCTGCAGACCTCTCCTCCATGCTTGCAAGACGTGTACTTTTCTCTGCTCTGTTTTAATAAACATTCTTAAAACCGTTTGACAACATTTCTTTATTCCATCGGATCCAACTATTTTTCCACCACAATTATGAGAGTAAAGTCATATATTTATGACTTTAAAAGTCATAGGTTACATTTACAACTTTTAAAGTCGTAAATTTATGAGAAAAAAACGTGTAAATCTACGGGATTTAAAGTCGTAAATCTACGAGATTAAAAGTCGTAATTTAATGAGAAAAGAACCAAAGTTGTCTGTTTATCAGAGCCGTGCTTGAAGACGAAAGACATGGAGAATCTGGTGTAGATTATGTCCAGATCGGTGTTAAAAGCAAAGAAATTCTGAACCTTTTGGTGATTCAAAATCAAATTATTTCTGGGTTCGGTAGTGCGTGTGTTGTCTTGCGTATCTTCAAGTAAGCAAAAGAGGCGCTATTATTGTGTTAAACAGACTTTTTATTGACAGTCTCTTCATACTGCTACACTGTGCATGACTAGCGCTCATCTGCTTGCTTACCACTTGCCGTGCACCGAACATGTGACCAGTCGCTTGGCCTTCTGGGTAATGCAGTTCGTAAACAGCTAACTTCAAAACACAACAGTGCGGAGTTTCATATGTAAAATAAAGAGTTTAGAGATACACGTTCATCAGGACCGTCACTTTATTACATCTTTCATTTCCTTTCGCCACCTTACGTCATGTCTCTGTCATGCTCAGAAACCAAAAGAGAACGTAAACAGAGCTCTGGACGCCTCCTTCCCCAAATGAAACGTCCCGTCTCGACACAAAACAACATTGAGAAATGACAACGTTAGCACAAGAACATTGAAAATTCCAAAAACTAGTCCTCTTCAGACGGAAGCATCACAGAGTTGGAGGAGATCTGGTCTGTCGTGGAGGAAGAAATGACGTGAAGTGGACAGCTGGAGGATATGGACCACTTCATAAACGGGATCTGCAGAGATCCTGCAAGCCACCATCAACGAATAAAACATTAATTCACTGTAAATCAAATAAAGGAACTTCCAAATTTTTGAAATATTTTAAACATTCAGTTTACCTGATGAAATCCAAGACGCTTTTCACAGTTTGGTTGGTCTGCTTCAGTTCACGGCATAAATTCGCTGGAATGTAGACTCCCCTCGACTTTAATACATTACGAGAAAAATCTACGAGATTAAAACTCATACATTTACGAGATTTAAAGTCGTATATCTACGAGAAAAAAACTTGTAATATTACTAAACTCATAAATTTACGAGATTTAAAGTCGTATATCTACGAGAAAGAAACTTGTAATATTACTTTTTTTTTTTTTTTAGGTGACCCTAATACTCCGTCGTAGTCTGTAGACAGTAACACATAAAATAGGCGGACTGCTAAAAGAAAATGCATAATGCTCAAATGTGGAGTAACTATTTAGCGTGACTGTTTTAGTTAGTAATGAGCCACGAGCAACTGATGCAGTGCCACCGTCTTTTTTACCTCCCCTGGTTGAAAATAAAAAGTTGAAATTTGGTGGGGAAGCCTCAGTGAGAATAATAGGAGCATCAGTCCTAGCCAGGTTTTGGTTAAAAAAAGACAATCAATGTTGTTATCTAAAATAAGATCATTAACAATAAAATATTTGTTTAAAAGAGAACGAATGTTTAAAACAGCAAAGTTCAAAATGATATCAGAGTGCAGGTGGATAGTTTCATCTTTTGTGTCCGGCATTATGTTTATGGGATGGAGATGTCTGATGGTGGATCTTGAGGGTCTCAGATTGTTGGAGCTTCAGGTCGTTCACACCTGCATGGACTATTATTGTGTGAACGGAGGGGTTGTGAAGGGCGAGTTGGTGGGCAGAGGTGGTGACGTCACGGACAAGAGCCCCTGGGTGGCAGAAGGTTCGGCTGCTGTTAACGCGGACATGTCTGACCATGGACGTTCCGACGACGAAGGAGTCTGGGTGATCCCCGTGGCGATCCCTGTCGCCGCAGGAAAACAAGCTGGAGTCGGCATTACACCTACTGCAGGAGGAGAAGCGGCCGCTGCTGCAGGCGGGACCCCAAGAAGAGAAGAGGAGGAGTTGGTCACCGCAACACCAGCCGCGGGAGGAGACGCAGCGGATTTTGAACCCGACACCCGATCGGGACCGCGGATGAAAAACCTGCGTTGTTTGATCCGGCTGGGACGTGGAGTATGTTCGGGCGACGGCGGGTGTCGGGGCGTCTACTCACTGCGTCCCTCAGGAGCTGCCGGCGTTTGGCGGAAGATGACGGGCGGCCTTCTCTCCTAGTCCGTGAGGCAGCGGCAGGGTGAGGATTTTCCCCGTTGAGTGGATGAGCGGCTGCCGAGGCGTCCTCCGATGACGGAGCCGACAGGACCTCAAAGCGGTTGGAGAGAAGGAGGCCGTCCCGGTCCGCGGCTTTCTTCTTGCGGCAAACCACTTCGGTCCACTGTTGTTTCAGTGTGGAGCTCAAGGAAGGCCGCGGCGAGGTGTCGGGGTCCCAGAGCACTGTGTCTTGCACAGCCGCTTTTAGCGATGCAATGTGCATCGACTGTTGATGTGCCAGGTCCAGGAGAGAGGTCAGAAGCTCACTCTTCGACCTCAACTCATCAGAGAGTCTGTGGATGTCCTTTTTGAGGTTGGTGATCTGTTTGTTGGCGTTTGTAGTTCCACTGGCATTGGAGCTGGGAGACACGGCAGGTGCAGCGGCGGCCATCTTTGGGGTTTGGGGTTTACTTTGTTTTATTCTCTCTTTTCCTGCTTATTAATCTATGTACTTTTTACTGATTGATTGATTTGTCTGTCTATTTTATTTATTTATTTGTCTCGTTATTTATATATGTTGTATTTATTTAATTTTTATTTATTTTACTCCTTTTACATTTTTAACTCCAATGTTTTCCTCTGAGGGATCTTCCACATCAGTGATTGACCTTTCTGAATGAGCGGGGTCGCTACAGTGGGATCTCCCGGGTCTGGCTATTTGCTTGGATCTAGTGTGTCCTGTAGTGGCGCACTCTGTGTATTTGATTGGGAGGTCACTTGTATGGAGCGGTCCCTAATATATTGTTTCTTCAATTCAGTACAAGCCAGATTTCTACTTTCTTTGATTAGTATTTATTTTATTTATCCATTTATTATTATTTTTATTTATTTATTCTTTTTTTTTTCAACCAAACTTTGGTGTATGTTGTACAGTGTTTGTGTGTGTGTGTGTGTGTGCGGGGGTGGGTGTGTGCGTGTGTGTGGAGGGTGGGGGGGCGGGTGGGGGGGGTTCCCATAATCTTTTGTTCTTTGTTTTTAAAATTTGATTATGTTTTATTTAAGCACCTTGCGTGGAATTGATTTTTTTGGAAAGGTGCTTTACAAATAAAGTTTGATTTGATTTGATTTGGGGTTTGCTAACTTTCTCAGGCGCTTCATTCGCAACTATAGCTCTGTGACCGCGCCCCTCCCGGGTCTGACCTCCACCTCTTCGTTCGTCTGGACCGAGGCAGCTGACTCGGCTTTCAAGCGCTTGAAGCAGCTCTTTACTTCTGCACCTGTTTTGACTCAGCCAGATCTTTCCAGCCAGTTTGTCGTTGAGGTTGATGCATCAGACACTGGGGTTGGGGCTGTATTGTCTCAACGGGGATGGGGTGACAGCAGATTGCGCCCCTGTGCCTTCTTTTCTCGCCGGCTTACCACGGCTGAGCAAAATTATGGTGCGGGTGACAAGGAATTACTAGCTATCAAACTAGCTTTTGCAGGAATGGCGACACTGGTTGGAGGGATCAACTCAGCCGTTTGTGGTCTGGACGGACCACAAGAACCTGTCCTACCTCCGGACCGCCAAGCGGTTGAACTCGAGGCAGGCGTGGTGATCTTTGTTTTTCTGTCGTTTTGATTTTGTTGTTTAATACCACCCTGGCTCCAAGAACGTCAAACCGGATGCCCTGTCCCGGCAAACTGAGTCTTTGGAGGGGGACCGGGAACCCAAGACAATCATACCCCCGTCCTGTGTCCTGGGGGTGCTTTCCTGGTAGCTTGAGAGGGACGTCAGAGCTGCTCAGTCTCAGGAGCCGGATCAGGGAGGAGGTCCCCCTAACCGGTTGTTCGTTCCTAGTGGCCTGCGGAGCCAGGTTCTCCAGTGGGCGCACTCTTCCCGGCTCACCTGCCACCCAGGGGTGCGAAGGACAGCATCTTTCTTGCGTTGCCGGTTCTGGTGGCCCGGCCTGTCCCGAGACACACAGGACTTTGTTTCTGGTTGTGTCATCTGCTCGCAAAACAAGGTCAGTCACAAACCACCTGATGGACAACTGCACCCCCTGGCGATCCCAACCCGTCCGTAGTCACATATTTCTTTAGATTTTGTTACTGGGTTGCCCCCTTCCTCTGGTAGAACTGTGATCCTGACCATTGTGGACCGCTTCTCAAAAGCGGCCCATTTCGTGGCACTAACCAAACTGCCCTCTGCCGCAGAGACCGCGAGGTTTGTCCTTACTCATGTGTTCAGGCTGCATGGTGTTCCTGTGGACATCGTCTCTGACCGAGGTTCGCAGTTTGTCTCTCTAGTGTGGAAGGCCTCCTGTGCAGCTTTTGGGGCAACGGCCAGCCTCTCCTCAGGCTTTCACCCCCAATCTAACGGCCAGGTGGAACGGACTAACCAGGACCTGGAGGCTGTACTCTGATGTGTTTGCTCCCGCAGTCAGTCCTCCTGGAGTTCCCTGCTACCCTGGGTTGAGTACGCCCACAACTCCCTGAACCTTTTCAGCTTCGGGTTTGTCCCTGTTCGAGTGCTCTCTGGGCTATCAACCACCACTGTTCCCAAAGCAGGAGAAGGAGGTAGCGGTTCCATCGGTCCAGTACCACTATCGCCACTGCAGATGCATCTGGAGGGAGGTCCGGGCTGTCCTGCTCCGCTCGTTTGCCACGAATAAGAGGCTGGCGGATCGTCACCAGACCCCTGCTCCAGTATATACCCCAGGTCAGTCTGTCTTGCAGTCTACTACCAATATCAATCTCCGCATCGAAGAAATTGTCGCTGAAATTGATTGGTCCATTCAAGGTGGTACAAGTCATCAACCCAGTCGCAGTCAGGCTCCACCTCCCCAGGTCACTACGCATCCACCCCGTTTTCCATGTTTCAGAGATAAAGCCCCATGTTGTCAGCCCTCTACAGCCATCCTCTGCTCTGCCCCCCCCCCCCCCCCCCCCCCCCCGCATCATAGACGGTCAACCGGCCTACACTGTTCGGCGCCTGCTTGATTCCAGACGGCGGGGCCAGGGTCTTCAGTACCTCGTAGATTGGGAGGGTTACGGTCCAGAGGAGAGGTCGTAGGTCCCAGCCTCCAGGATCTTGGACCCTGCCCTCATTTGTGGGTTTCACCGCCTCCACCCGGACAAGCTTGGCGGTACGCCTGGAGGCGTCACTTGACGGGGGGGGGGGGGGGTTTGGGGCCGGATGTGGTTGTGTTCACGTTTTGTTTTCACCTCTCTCACTTAGAGGTGTGTTGATTTCCTTCTTCTTTCCACCTGTTCCTCCAGCCCTCTTAATGAATACACCTGTGTTTGATTGCATAGTTACTGGTATAAGCTGCCGGTTTTCCTCCACTCTTTGCCAGATGGTTCTGTGTGCTTTCCCGAGTACCACGAGTCTTCAACACAAGAAGGGTTTACAAAAGAAAAAGAATTAAACAACAATTCTTAAAAATCATCCTGCATCTTCGTCCTACCACGGTTCCTGACATAAACAGGTACAGAAGGAGGTTTGTGACATCACATCTGAGTGGACCTCTGCTGCTGTAGTCGCAAGTTCTCAGGTGCCTGCCACGGCAGCACCCCCCAACCCGGTGGTGGACACCAGAAGTAAGGAATTCTGTCAAGATAAAGAAGAAACCTCATCAAGCCTAGCTTGCTTGTAGGACTCCTGAGGCAGCTGACTAGTACCAGCAGTCTAAGCAAGCTGCGGCCCATGGTGTTTTGGAGTTAAAAACCGGTCTTGGAAGGTGAGGCCATGGAGAAGGAAAAGCAGTTCTCTGCCTTCACTATTTTCAGTGCAGGTGGGAAGCTGCTGACCTCAACTTGGGACATTGTGAGGTGGTGGAAGGAATACTTTAAGGATCTCCTCAATCCTGCCGACATGATTTCCCTTGAAGAAGCAGAGGCTGAGGACCAGAGGACCTCAAGTCTCTGGATGCTGTGGGAGTGTCTCGGCTGACACGTCTCTGAAGCATTGCGCGGCAGGTAGGAACCGTACCACTGGACTGGCAGGCTGGGGTGGTGGTTCCCCTTTTTCAAGAAGGGGGGGTGGAGGGTAAGTTCCAACTACCAGGAATTCACACTCCTCAGCCTTCCTGCAAACGTCTATGCCAGGGTACTGCAGAGGAGAGTTTGTGCGATAGTCTAACCTCAGAATCAAGAACAACAGTTACAATTTCCATCCTGGTTGTGGAAGTGTGGACCAGCTCTACACCAGCAAGTAGTCAGAAATGTTCCTGGTACATGTTGAACTTCGGCAGGGCAGCCCTTTATCACCGGTTCTGTTCATAGTCTTTGTGGACAGAATTTCTAGGTGCAGCCAGGGCCTGGAGAGAATTTGGCTTGGAGAGCACAGGATTTCATCTCTGCTCAATACTGTTTTTCTGTCTGCTTCATCAAACCGTGACTTCCAGCATGCACCTGAGCGGTTTGCAGACGAGTCTGAAATGGCTGGGATGAGGGCCAGCACCGCTAAGTCTGAGGCCATGATTCTCGTCTGGATAAAGGTAGTTTGCCCTCTCTGGGTGGGTGGAGTGTTCCTGCCTCAGGTGAATATCTTTGGGTCTTGTTCATGAGTAAGCGAGATGATCGATCAGAGCGATGTCCGCCGTTATTCTGCCGCTGCACAGGTCTATTGTGGCAATAAGGGTGCTGGGCCAGAAAACAGAACTCTCAATTTACTGGTCAATCTTTGTGCCCATACTCACCTATGGTCATGAGCTCTGGATCATGACTGAAAGGGCAAGATCCCGACTACAAGCGGCTCTCTTAGAGATAGGGTATAGGCACTTGGAGCCACTGTGGCATTGCAAGGAATGGCCTCCATCATCTGAAACCAAGTGATGCTTTTTTTGGACTTTCAAGCTTATCTTAATTTATTAAAGACAAACACCTTACGAGAACATAAGGATGTCTATCAATATTTGTGGCATCAACTTTGTAGTAATTTCAGGCAACCTTGAGTGTGTCTTGGACATTTGGATAAAGAGAAGGGCTATCTTGGCTGACACATTTATGCAGCATCATGGGACATTTAGTGAAATACACTGGACTGTTAGATAGTGGTAGTGGTTCCCCTCTTCAAGAATAGGGACCGGAGGTTCTACAACATCTATCGGGTAGTTAAACCCCTCAGTCTTTCTAGGAAAGTCTAATCCTAGCTGCAAGGGAGGAGAGTTTGGCCGATAGTCAATCCAAAAACTCATGAACAACAGCACAGTTTCCATCTAGGTCAAGGAACAGTGGATCACCTCTACACCCTCTATAGCAGGGGTCACCAACACGGCGCCCGTGGGCGCCAGGTCGCCCTCGAGCACCACATAAGTCGCCCGCGGGTTTCTTCTAAAAATAGCACAACTCGTGAGCTGCTCAAAATTTTTATTTTATCGTGATGTATTTTTTTGAACTCACACTTGCCTTCACAAAGAATTAAAACATCTTAACATATATGTTTATGCTGAAGTCAAAAACGGCCTATCCCACTTTTTTTTTTTTATCGTTTTCTCGTTAAAACGAGATAATCAATAACAAAGAATGGGGCGCCTCTTTCTCCTTTTCCCGCATGGAGACACTGAGACTTTACCTGTGTTGAGATTCTTTCTTTTGTGGTTAACGACAAAAACAATAGAAGAAAACACTCCACAAAAGTTGTTTTTGGTCAGTTCTTTTACTTATTAGTGGAGCTGCGCTCTTCAAATGCCCGAGTGACCCAGCCCCCTCCGTTTATTTCCCCCAAACCTCGGCTGCTTTCACATTAACGCTGACATTTCGTGAATTGGATTTTTGATTATTAATTTTCTTTAATGTAAACACAATTTATTGAAAAAAAAAAAGACAAATTCATTTTTCGAAGAAAGTATTTGCGCTTAGAGGAGCTGGTTTTGGGGGCGTATTGAAGTTGATGGACATTTTTCGAAAAACGGTAATGGAAATGGACTTTTTTCTGATTAAATGCGCTTCTGGAATGTGTGTCCGAGTACAGCACAGCGGGCGCCACAAGAGATCCCACAGCGTCACTGCTGATCGTGCATCTCCTCTGTAAAATCAATAGGATCTCCTTATCGCTTCATCTGTAGCCGCACTTCTGCAGCCTGAATACGCTGTAAGACTCATTTGAGGATCAGCTCGAGCGTAGTGACAAACTTCAATGGACCTAGTCGTGTTTTCAAAAAGAAAAATGTTCCAGCTGCTTACTTGTTATGGACATTCTTTTAAATACCACTGAACAGACTTCTGACACCTGCACCTGGGACTGAGCGAGTCAGCGCAGCAAGCGCGCACCACACTCCTGTGACGTCACCCAAATGCTCCCTTTTTTAGTGAATCAAATAAAAAAAGCACACACGTCACCGTGTGTTTTTAATGACTTATCGCTTGAGTTGGTTTGTGTTTTGTTGCATTTTTATAAAACCATGTCATTGCAACACCGTGTTTTTTCGAAATTCCTAGAATTTGGTTAAAGTTTCATGCTTAACGGAGACAGAACACAGGGCTGCTGATGGTGCGTTCACGGAGCCTCGGATATCGGCAGCAAAACGAAGCAGTTTATCAGAGAAAACATGGAACACCGGCACGGATCCGTATATAATCGACTGATGAAACAGTGTCAACGTTTTCTTTGAAGAACGGATTTGTTTTGGTACGGATTGTATAAAAATTATAAAGTTTGTAGCGGACTGAGTTGAGCGGCTGTTTGGGTTGGTTTATTTCCAGAGCTCAGTGAACGCACCATGCGCAGATTCTTGTCTGCCGTCAATCAATCTGTGCGGAGGTTTAAGGAGAATAAATGGACGGGTGCATGAGACTAAATTAAAGCGTTTGAGGAGTGTAGATCCACTAATAAAAAAAAAACAGTTAAAGAACAACTTGTTTGAAGTTTTCTTATGCTGTTTTTGTTGTTAACGACTAAAAAAAGAAACAGTTTTCTCGCTTTCCCCTTATAAAGATTTAATATCTCGTTTTTTCTGAAGAAAAAGATTTAAAAAGAAGAAGTAGGGCAGGGCGTTTTTGGCTTCCTTACATTATACATGAACTTTAGATAAGCTTAGGTGACCTCGAACCTAGTGGATATACAGAGAAAAAAAGTGCTGCACTTTCCCTCCATGCAGTCGGTGCTGAAAGACAATGATTCTGCATCCCAGGCATTTGACAGAGTGGCAGAAAAATACTGTGATGTCATCAACAGACTTGAGCAAGAGTTTGAGAATAGGTTTTGTGACATTGATCAGCTCGAGCCATGTGTGGCATTCATATCCAACCCTTTCATGAATGTGGACACGACATGCTTTTCTGAGCAACTAAGTTCAACGTTTGACTTGGATGCTGGACAGGTGGAGATTGAAATCATAACACTGCAAAATGACCTCCACCTCAAAGCCCACCAGGGTGCACCAAACTTTTGGTGCCTTGTTGACTCAGAGAAGTACAGAGGAGTATGCACAGCAGCTATGAAGACTGCCAGCCTGTTTGGTTCAACCTATCTCTGTGAATCAGCATTTTCTGACATGAACTTCATCAAGTGCAAACACAGAACACGCCTCACTGATGCACATCTGAAAGACTCGCTCACAGTTGCAGTATCAAGCTACACACCAGATTACACTAAACTGGTGAACAGCAATGTCAGTCTTCCCACTAACAAAGAAACACATACCAGACGTATGTGGTAACATGGCAGTGCCATTGCAAAGTTAAATTATAGTATTGAATTTTGTTCAATTCAAAAGTGTGTTCATAACACGTAGCAGTTGTAATTTTGTTAAAAACATTGCATTTGTTGAGATTAATCAAGTTTTGAATATTCATATTTGTTTCCTGGCTTGTTGTTGTTATTGATAATTACGATGAGAAATCAGTGTCTTCACATAGAGGAGTATCATTATTCATTATTAATAATGTATAACTAAAGGCAAACTAAGCAAATTTATTATTTCAATTTGGTAGCCCTTTGTATGACTCAGTACCCATGAAGTAGCCCTCGGTTTCAAAAAGGTTGGTGACCCCTGCTCTATAGTGTGCTTGAGGATTTGTGGGAGTTCATTCTTTTAGTTCACTTGTGTTTTGAGAAGAATTAAACCACACCCAATTTCAAAATTCTACTGTGATACCTCAATTCAGTAGGGGGCGGCACACAGACGGTTTTGACTATATTGTTAAGGATTAAACCATTTTAGTTTAATTCATCAAAAATCTGGCATTGACCAACAGGCAGCACTTTTATGGCCCTATTTTTAGACATCAACAGCAAAAATAGTTAATTTACGATTTGGTTACCCATTAAAGTGGCCTTACCGTAATTTTCTCAAGTCTTTCAGAGTAAACTATACCCATAAATATGATGGTATCTTACCTTTGGAGACTAAAAAATAAATTGTTTATGAAATATGAGTCATTTAAATTGATGGAAGTAAAATGACTCGATCAATTTGGATCACATTAAAAGTTGTTTTATTGAGCCTGAATTCATCCAACCAAATTTGAATGAGTTTTTGTGTCTCATCATTGTGGTGTTATGATATTGTTTTTAAGAGAATTCTGTTGAGAACTACAGATGACGTCACTGTAGCACCCCGCACTTGTGCCACGTAACGAGACACAGAAAAGCGAGTAATATGTTTTTCTGTGGTGTTAAAATAAATGTTGTACTAAGTAAATGGTTGGACCAATTATTTCCTTTTGGTTAAAAAGACAGTAAATGCTCTACATTTGTCCGTGGCTTACTGATTGCCTCATTTGTAAAGTATTTACATCATGTGGCTTCCGCTCTCGGTTTGCTTTGTATTCAGACAGTGGAATGAAGTTCTGTCCGATTAAAAACAAACTGAGACCACCTTGAAGGATGAATCCGAGGCCAGTTCCTGATACAATAAGGCAGTTATCCCCTGCTACAGCTCCGTGGAGAAGGTGGATATGTGTTTGTTGTAGTCTGTGGGTGAACCTTGCAGCACAGTTTTTTACTGGAGGGAGCAGTTGGCATCATGCTTACGTCAGCACGTTTCCACCCGCTTGTTTTCGTGGGTATGGGAAGCGGTCTGCTGCAGATGACGCAGGTTTTCAGAGGATCACTCTTAAGTGCATGAACGGATCAAAATGTCACTTTCAGGTATTTTATAGTGAGGAATGAACAGTAAAATGCACTTCAAACCTCAAAAAGTAGAATTTTCACGGTAAGTGCCATTTAAAGTTTACAAAGTTTACAAGTTTAGATGACAAAAGAAAATGTTCATTCAAA
The DNA here is from genome assembly GCA_003999625.1 of Oryzias javanicus. Taxonomy (NCBI): domain Eukaryota; kingdom Metazoa; phylum Chordata; class Actinopteri; order Beloniformes; family Adrianichthyidae; genus Oryzias; species Oryzias javanicus. Next base: position 28,570,705 of record CM012456.1, on the reverse strand, counting down.
TTTATAATTTACTTCTATGCAATTTCCATTTAACTTCCCCTGTGTTTCTGTGTCTCTGTGACTGGGTTTGACGGCTCAAGGTCTAAACCAAGATGGTACAAAATAAAAACAAAAATAATATTAGAGGACCTTTTAGAAAATAACCATTATTGTCTCAATTAAAACAAGAAAAATGTCCCAAAGTTTAAGAGGCCCGAGCTGGCTGCCTCAACAACCCGCAGCGGCTCTGTGTCTGCCAGCATATTGAAAGAGTGAGACCCGCTGCCCCCCGGGAAGCTGGCTGGCTGCAGCCAGAGAGCTGCTGTGGGGAGAAAGGCTGGCAATTCTCCAGTGTCTCTTGCCTTTGCCCAACAGTAGCCAGGAAGACCTCTGGCAACCCCATGGAAGATGAAAGTTCAGGACAAAAATGTGTGCATTGAATTAGTATTCTACCCACTGATCGACTCACTGAAAATACGACGTGAGTTGAGGTACTGAGTTCTCACTGTTGCCAGACTGTCGGGCTGGCCTGTAACTGAAACCATCCCGCAGGACTTCAGATCACCTCGATTTGCGTCTGTGCAATTGATTTAACATTAAATTTGGCTGCCTGTCCTGTGCTATTTGCATTCGGTGTGAATTCACCTTTAGAGGCTGAGAACCTCTGTCACCTGGAGAGAGGTTGAAGCAGGGCTGCTACTCCTTCACAATGGGAGGAGCAAATTAAGGTAACTTGGCATTCAGGCACATCACCTCCTGGATGCCTCCTTGGAGAAGTGTTACTGGGTAGAGACCTTGGCAAAGACCCAGGACACTCTGGAGAGACATAGTGTGCCAGATAATGCCTCAGTACCCACCTCTGAGGAGCTGTAGGAAATGACCGGTAAGAGAGATGTCCTGCTGGTCCTGCAACTTTGTCCCAGATGGGTGGAAGAAAATGGATGAAGGATAAAGAATATTTAACCCTTATGCTATCTTATTGGGTCCAGATGACCTATGCCTTACACTGACATGTTATCCGTTCCATGAAAAATGTGGATGAAGGTGGACAGGATTTCATGTCTACCACGGACACCAGTAAAAAATCAAAAATAATTATTAATTAAAAGTTATAAAGTTCAGCACACTGTCTTGTGGGGTGCAAATTTCCTCACTCACAACATTAATATGCCATGTACTTAGGATAGCACAAGGGATACACACTATTTTATTTTTATGGCATTTCATCTTGACCTTTTATGCATCTGTTTAAATGATACATAATTTTTTATATTACCTTTTTTTCCTTTTATTGCATATTTTCAAATGCAGTTTTTTTTTGTGATTTTTTTTTTTATGTATGACTCAAGGATGGATGCAAGGAAATTGCTCTTGATCACTGTGCCATAGTATTCTGTATGGTAGCCACAGACTGCAGCTTGAATGATTCAGCCTTTTATGATTTATTTTATCAACTCAATTAATTCTGGAGGAACGATAATAAATACATCACTTTCGTTTGTGTCTCTACCATGGTAAACCTGGGCACAGTGTTAAGGGTTGTAGAGTAAAACAGCAGGTTGAGAAGGAGAGAGAAATCCTTGCTGAGTCGAGCCTTCCTGGTTATCGACATCTACAAGCTGACACTAGCAATGTTGTATCTCAGGAACATGTTTGGAAAAAAAAAAGAAAACAGGCAGTTCTCACCTGCCGAGTCCAATGCCATCAGTGAATTTAAAGGGGTCTGAATACATTTTATGTTGTATTTAGATAACTCTATAACCTGTTTTAGAGCTCTGAACTGAGTTAATTTTGCCCTGTGCTTGGACCTGGTTTACTGTGCTGTCTCTCATTTCATGTAAGCTACTTTTTCAGTCAACTTGCAGAGTTCAAAAGTCTCATGCAAGATAAATGCATTATCATTATACTTTATACTTTAGGGTCAAGTAGACCCTGGCACAGAAAATGTGCTGTTAGCAGTCCTGGTGAAGCTCCAGTGAACTATAATTAAATTAGATTCATAAAAAAAAAAAAAAAAAAAAACAGGACAAAGCTTCTACACATGTTCCTTCTCTGAGTAAATGCAGAAAAAGTCAAACATGTACCTTTCATCGCATCTCTCTCTGCATCTTTGTCCCTGAAGAGATTATCCTTTAGGTTGTTCAACAGTTTCTCGGACTGCTGCTTTGTGTTGTGGATTTCAATAAACAGCAGAGCAGATGGGTCAATCAGAATAGTGTTTGCGTCAATTGAGTCCTTCAGCATCCTGAACAATAAGAGATGGACTTTAATTACTTGTTAAAAACACCAATCTTTTACACAATTGATAGGTGGTGGGGCTGTTAAGTCTGTGAACTGATAAAGGCACTTGCCTCATCTGTACATATAGTTTTTCCAGCTTTTGCAGCCTAGGGAGGAACACCAGCATGATTTTTACCAGGCTTCCCAATATTACGTATCCATCTAGTATACGCTGTTGCTGGCTGCTGACTGTTTGCTGCAAGGTGCTGTTATGCTGAGGGAGAAAGGTCTTCATCTTCTGAGCAGCTTTCTGAATGTCAGTGATCTTTTCTGCCCACATGGAGACACATGCATGGCAGATCCTGCAGGCTGGAAATGTGGAGTCATACCCAGGGGAGCACTCATCACAGAAGATTCCAGATATGCCCGACCTACAAATACACTCGCCAGTTTCAGGATCACATGATGGCCGCTCTGTTCCCTCCAGGTGACAGTCACAAGCTGAGAAGCAAGAGAAGGAAATGAGTTGGAGAAACTAATAGGATATAAAAGTTTGAAGTTTCTACACACGGAAACATTGCAGCTCTGGACTCCCAAAATAATTCTCTCCACACACGTTACACTGCTGACCTCCGAATTCTGGATGACAATGGCACTGCCCAGTCACCTGTGGAAGTCAAACCCTTAGACAGTAAATGTTGACTCAGAGCTTTGATGGGGGAGTAACAAGAAAACTTCAATAAAATCTCATCTTGCCTTGTCACATATGTTTGATATAGAATGCCCAGGGTGACAGCTACAGGGCTGACACCCACCCCACCCATCCAGGTCCCAGTATCCATCCTCACACTGGTCACACAGATCTCCTTCTGTCCCCCTCCTGCAAGGACACTGTCCTGTCCTCGGATTGCAGAAACAGGGACTTTGCGCAGGACACTGACTCACCAGGGTTCCCCTATGGTCACAGGAGCACTCTAGGAAAAACAGCACAGTTAGGTACCAAAAACTTTTGGAAAATTTCCAGTGAGCTTTATTTACAATTCTTCTGTTTTTGAGAAAATAAAGACCAAAGACCTGCTTGGTTTTAGGAGTGAATAAATTATCCTCCCCTGTGAAAGGGTCAGAGGTGCCCAACCTGGACTTTGAATAAGGTTGCCATGGGGTAGAAGTTACACTTCAGTAAAGATGTGCTCATAAGTTTACATACCCTGGAAAAAAATAAAAATTCTAGCCTAATTTTTTCAGAGAATATGAATAACACAACATTTTTCTCCACTCATTGTAAGTGATTAGATAAACAATCACAATGAGAGATTGCTTAATCTAAACTAAAAAATATATGTCTTCTCAGTTTGTTAGAAACCTGGTAATTTTGACTCTGAGATTAATTCTATTCCTCATCTTAAAAGACATTACCAGAGTCCGCCCATTTCTCTCTGTTGCCAGCTCAGAGGTGCTGATTCATGCTTTTATATTAGGGGTGTGCAAAATATAAATATTAGGATATATATATCGCAATATGTAGTCCTGCGATTGATTCTCGATGGTGTCTCACCAAGTATCGATATTATATTTCCATTTGAAGAGTGTGAGGATACTGTTCCTCCATCCTCACTGAGTTAAAAGGTCAGGTACTCAGCATGGGCATTTTGCTTTTTTTCTGTTGAGTCTATTTTCTGCCAGCTGTCCCTTTTTTCGTCCAAGGCTGACCTCTACAGGATGTCCACTTGGGTGCACACAAGGAGACAAACCAGAAGAGGATCAGCTGGGGCTGATTACCTGCTTACCAGTGGATTGAACCATCTGAGAGGAGGAGGAGCAGAATCAAAGACTTGTTTTGGTGGTTTATTTATTTTTTTTCTGGGTGTGTAAGTAGTTTAGATTTTGTTAAACCATGGTAATAGTTTATGTTGATCGTCTACTTGTTTTTTCTGTTCTGTTTAACCAAATGGTTCACCTGAGGAAGTGATGAAACCCCTCCCAATAAAGGGAGTTGGTAGATGCCATGAGATAAAAGGGCTGAGAGTTGTTTGTTAGGAGAGATGGAGGGGAAGAGCGCAAAATGGCAAAAATGAAGAGCTCGAAAGATTTCTCTGTCCTGGTGATAGCTTCTGCTCATTTCCTCTGACATTCTGCATTCTTCATCCTGACTGGAGGGTTCAGTGCAGAGCAACCTCCACAAAGAGGCTGTTGCGCTGAGCGTCTTAGTCGTGTGACGGAACTATTGATCAGCTGGGCGTGCTGCGTTGGACATGTAATGGCGACGCACGCACTTCACCCAGGAAAGTGTAAAAAGCACCGGCGAGATACAGAGTTGGTAGCGCGTGTGTAACGCATGTCTACATGTGTACAAAATATCATCCATCTGTAGAAGAAGTAGCCGCAAAGAAGTGAGTTTGTCTGAGCGCTAGAATGACTGCGCTCGCTCATTTCCTGTTTGATCAGTGCGCTGTGGGAACTAGGCGCGTTCTTCGCAATTGTAGTATACTCTTCAGGTACGGGTTGTTTTTTTTTTTTTTTTTTCCGTTTCATGTACTTTGATGTTTAACCTGCGGGTGTATAATGTAACTTTGGTACATTTATGGTGTAAGGTTTTCAAATTAATTAAATTACTTTTTGCTAATGAAAATTTAAAGTCAGTCTTTAATAAAAAAAAAATGCAGGATTAAATGTATGAACTTAAATAAGCATGTAATTAAAATAAAGTACATGAATTCAGCCTTCAATTTTGGATGTTAAGTCCTTTTCAAATGTTGGAAAAGTGCACAAAAAATTAGGTAACAATTGACAGAGGGTGCAAAACATTATATTCCTCATCCTTTGGTGTGACGTTCCTTTGAAGGAAGATCGCTGTCGCCACTAGATTTATTTGATTTTTGCTCTGTTGCTAAAAGCAATTCTGTACCTCAGAGTGTCACTGCTGATCATGTTTATTATTGCTAACACTGAATTTGACAGATAATTCCAATTCAACTGGTGTCAATGCTTGCCAAAGACATAGTATGACTGATTTCAGCAATTTTGCACAAAAGTGTTTATAATTTGTTATGCAAAATAAGACAAGTTGCTTATTATGATTGTGTTTAAGCTAAAAAAAAAGGAGGTATATTTTCAAAAAAGAAAATGTGTTCTTCTATATAATGCTAGTTCTATATAATGTTAGTTATTAGAGATGATTTTTACCAATTATCACAGTATTGTGTTATTGATATCGTGAGCCATGTATTGCGTATCGCATTGTATCTTGAGGTACCCAGTGATTCCCAGCCCTATTTTATATCCAGCAGACTAGTTGGTTATGCATTACTTTCTGGTCTCCCTGGAAGAAGGATTTGTAACTTTCAGCTTTCAACAGAATGCAGCCACACACGTGCTGACAAGGATCAGGGGGCAGGAACATATTGCCCCAATTTTAAAACTGCTGAATTGGCTCCCTGGGCAATTCAGAATGGATTTTAAGATTCTTTTATTAGTTTATAAATATCTTTATGGTCCTGGGCCATCAAATCTATCTGATATGATTTTAAGGTATGAGCTCTGACCCTGAGCTCCGCTGGTATAGGTCTTTTGGTTATTCCTAATGTTAGAACTTAAATATTCGACAAGACCAAATTCAGTCTTTATGGCCCCACCTGTGGAACAGCCTCCCAGAGAGCCGCAGAGACTGTTCATGTTATTAATTAAAGGCTTACCTATCTATCTAAAGCAATTTTTTTAACCTGGCTTTTAGTCGAATTTAAAGATGTATTTGACGTTTTATTTATTTAATGTTCTCTTTTATATATATATATATATATATATATATATATATATATATATATATATATAAAAGAGAAGAGAAAAGTGAAGAGAAGTGAAGAAAAAAAAGAGAAGTGAAGGTGATCGGCTGTAATCTTCCATCTCTTCAGGACCTGTACTCCTCTAGGACCCTGAGGCGTGCAGGAAAGATCGTGACAGACCCCTCCCACCCTGGACATGGACTTTTTGAGCCACTCCCCTCAGGAGGCTGAGGTCCATCACAACAAGAACCTCTCGCCACAGGCACAGTTTTTTTCCATCTGCTGTTAGCCTTATTAATAAGTCCCGGAACCTTTCATCACTCCTCCCTGCCCCCATCTGACTGTCACATTGGACAGATTTTTATTTTATGTATTTATTTATTTATTTATTTATTTATTATTAATATGTGTATATATTTATATATATATATAAATTTAAATGACATTAATAATATTAATTATATTTTACATAACAATAATAATAATAATATAAATATATAGGTACATATGTGCGTGTATGTGTCTATATATACATATATATATATATATATATATATATATATATATATATATATATGTATATTTGTAATATCCCTTCTGTTCTGTTCTTACTTAATATTTTGCTGTTTCTATTTATTCATGAATGCACCATCATCACCAAGACAAATTCCTAGTATATGTTCAATTGTACTTGGCAATAAAATGGATTCTGATTCTGATATACATTTATATATATATATATATATATATAATATATATATATATATATTATTTTTACTAATTTATCTCTGTCTAGTAAGGTCTTTGTATTTACTATCTGATACTTCAAATCTGTTTTAATTTTTATTCATCTTAATTCTTTTACATTTTTTTTAACTCCAGCCTTTTTTTCAGAGGGATCCTCCACATCAGTGGTTGCATGTGTGGCATAGCTGTTGTGATGTATAAACAGCTCATTTATTCTTCTGCTAAAATTGTATTGACTACGATTTACAATGAGAATCACTCGGAAGTGCAAAAACAAAAGGATTTCTGTTTACATTTGTTTTCTTTCAGAAGAAAGATGCCACACGTACATGTTAAAAACTCAAAAACTTGTATTTTCATCGGAGGGGACTTTAAATGATAAAAGAAGGGTCAATGCAAAAGGAGGCAGTAGAAGGTTCTATGAAATGTATGTATATTTGATTTATGTAATGTAGGAAGTTTCAGTAGTTAAAATGATTTGCATTGTTTTGTGTAGAGCACTTTGAATTGTCTCTGTACATGAAATGTGCTATACAAATAAACTTGCGTTGCCAAAGATTTAAGACTGTTGTTGCTTAATCCAACCACTAGCCATGAGTGAAAAAAGGTTTTGTGTTTTATTCATATGCTATGAAAAAATAGCCATTAATTCACTATTACTTTCAGGGTAAGTAAACGTATGAGCACAACTGTATGTATGAACGTGCATATACATATTGCTTTTTACTTTAAAGTCCCCCAACAATGACTTTTAAAATTTTCTTTAAACATTCCCAGTGGGGTTTTAATTAGGACTGTGAAGTTTTTACAAAAATTCCACATCCTAAATGTCTTAAGAAGCCATTTTTCCTGTTAATCTGAAGCCTTTGTTTGCAAAAATCCCTCTGTGTGGGTGTGGCTTATAGTAGGGGTGTGTGCCAATTGCGATATATCGCGATATTATCCCCACGGTTGATTCTCGATGGGTTTTCACCAAGTATCGATATTATATTTTCATTTGAAGAGGCTGTTGCGTCTGAGTCGCGGACCGGAACTAATGCGCAGTTAATCGCGCTGCGTCGGACTTATTTTCCCGACGCACGGACCTCATTCAGGAAAAAACACCGGCGAGATACGGGCTCGGTAGCGCGTGTAAAAATCATGTCTACCTGTTCTCAATTATCATCCATCTGTAGAAGAGTCAGCCGGTAAGAAGTGAGTTTATCTGAGCACTAGAATGACCGCGATCGTTTATTTCCTGTTTGATTGGCGCGCTGTGGGAACGAGGCGCGTGCTTCGTAGTTGTTTGTGTGTACTTCAGGTACCGGTCAGAATTTTCGCTTGCATGCACTGATATTTACCCTGCTGGTGTACGGTGTAACTTTGTTAAATTTATGGTGTAAGGTTTTCAAATGAACGTAATAACTTTTTGCTAATGTTAATTTAAAGTCATTCTTAGATTAAATTAAAATGCAGATTTGATGTGTGAACTAAAAAATAATGTAATTAAAATAAAGTACATGAATTCACAGTAAAATAAGGATGTTGCTAGTTAATTGAAGAACTTAAAATTGTATAAATTATTACAGATTAAAGTTGTTTATTGCTAATTTATAATAGAATTCGAATTTTTAAATATTTATTGCCATTATTACGTGTGTTTTAAGGTTTTTACCTTTTTACCTGACAATTGACTGACCAAATAGAAAATAAATAAAGATTGGAGAAATAATCTCAAGTGACAGTCTGAGTAAATCAGCCTTTAATTTTGAATGCTTGGCCCTTTTCAAATGTGGGAAAAGTGCACAAAAAAATATGTAACACTTGACAGAGGCTGTAAAACGTTATATTCATCATCCTTTGGTGTGACGTTCCATTGGAGGTAGATAGCTGTCACCAATTTGAATTATTACATTTTTGTTCTGTTGCTAACAGTAATTCTGTGGCATTGCTGATCATGTTTACTATTGTTAATATTGAATTTTACAAGTAATTCCAATTCAATTGGTGGTAAGTTATAGTATTAGTGATTTTAGGCAACGTTAAACAAAAGTGTCTATAATTTGTTGCACAAAATAAGACATAAGTTGTTTATTATGATTGTGTTTAAGCTAAAACAAATAAAATGGGGATATATTTCCCCCCCAAAAAAGTGTTCTTCTATATAATATTAGTTATTAGAGAGGATTTTTACCAACTATCGCACTATCACGATATTATCGATATCGTGAGACATGTATCGTATCGTATCGTGAGGTACCCAGTGATTCCCAGCCCTAGTGCTGAGCTGGTAAAAACCCCCGCCCCCCAGACATACTAGCGAAACACAAACTTTGAAAAATCCATCAAAAATTTAATAAAAGTCCATTTCATTTCCATTCAGGCTGCATTGCAGCAGCAGCAGCTCTATCTGGGGTTCAGAACTGATTTCATGCTTATTGTTGAATTTACTTCAACAAGAAATCTCAGAGAGGGTCTAATCGAACGTCAGTTTGTAAATGCGTGCTGTGCTGACGTTTTTAGACAAAGGGTTACATTCAGGATAACGGTTTTGGTGTCCCGTTAAACCACCTGGTGGTGAGCCCAACTTAAAAAAAGTCCCGTCTTGGATGCAATTAAAATACAAGGGGGCAATCCAATCACCCGCAGCTCCATCCAGTTGAAAAATGGATGTTATGTTATGGATGTAATGAATCTTATCTTCTCCGGCCTCTACAGCTGCATCCGGGTTAGCTAGCTACTGTGACGTATGAAAGTTTCAGGAATTCAAATAGAGTTTTTCTCTGGCATTTTGATTGACAGAGACTTAAAAGGAGAAATACTCAGAAATGCAAACACCATATGATTCCTTATTAAATTTTTTTCACTTTCAGAAGAAAAATACCATACATACATGTTAAAAATAAAAAAACCATGATTTTCATCGTAGGGGGACTGTAACCCTTCCGTTCTCCTTAGCTTGTTTACATTAAAAGTGGGGTCATCTGGACACCACAGGACAGTGCGCTGAACTTTTTTTTTTCACTGATTTCGGAGTTTCACTAATGTCCATGGCAGACATAAAATCCTGTCCCCCTTCGTCCACATTTGTCATGGAAGAAATCGCATAACAAAATGTGGTTGGAGCCATCTGGACCCCAAGGAGAGCGGAAGGGTTAAATGTCATTCTCTGATTGAAATACTGTAAAAGGGACAGAAAAACATTTTTTCTACATAGGGTTTCATTTTAATTTCTTTGGTAAAACAACTTGCAGGATATTTTTTTCTGTTGTTGTGAAGATGAAAATAAATAAAATCCTTGAAAAATTGAAATCTGAGACGACAATTTCATCTGAAACAGCTGGCTGCCTGCTACTAACTTGAAAAGAGCTTTAGTACTGCTGCTTGTCCGTTAAGTGATGCTGTGCATTCAAGACTGTGGGAATCACTTACTGACAAATCAGCATTTTATACCCACTGAATGTCAAAATTAATCTAAGGCTCAATGTACACGGTGAGACCATTATTGTAAAGGAACATTCAAAAACAACCTACTGCATTGGCTTCATCTTAAGTAAAATGGCCATAAGGTCAGTGCGATAAAAAGTCTGTTGCTCAGCTTCAGGAGAAAAATGCCAATATAGTTCCTTTTTTTATTTTACCTTTACAGTCTTGTTTTAAGGCATCGCCATAATAACCAGGTTTGCATGCTTGACATTGGGGACCGCCTGTGTTTTGAAGACAGTGCAGACATTCTCCAGTTGTACGGTCACAGGGGTAAAGGTCATCTGGGCTGGTGTTGTTGTTGCAAAGACATGGTCTGCATTGGGAAAAGCCTGGTGCAGTCAGGTCACCAAAGAAACCAGGGAGGCATATATCACACCGTGAACCTGGGGGGTTTCCACACATACAGGCAATGACTTAAGTGAATCACATTCATGTGGTCTTGAATTTTATAGATAATTGCTAGGCGCTCCTACCTGTATGCCCCACCAAGCAGTCACAGGTCACACTAAGGGATTGTGGATTTTGCTGGCAGGAAGTGGCAAAGAAATGTCCACTTGTCAATGTTTCCGGACACAAACAGGGCTGACAGGGTTGTCTAGAGATGGGGTTACCATAGTAACCCTCCACACACCTGCATCATTATTTAAAAAAATTGACATAATGAGAAACAGACAGCAGCATCACATTTTATAACTTAAGTACCTCAAATCATTTAGAAAAAAAATCAGAAATACATGTTGTTTCTAAAGCATGTATTTTGGTGTAATAATGTTGTTCTTATTGTTATTCTTGTTTTTATATAATTCAGTGTTGTCCTTGGGTTAAAGACAAGCCTCTGGGATAATCTCATCCATAAGAATAAATAAATAAAACAAACAAGTGAAAATGGGACCTGTCACAGTTTCCTCCCGTGGTGTGTTCCCTGCAGTTCACACATGCTCCAGTTTCTCCATGGCATGTCTCAGAACGGCCGCCACACTCACATGGCCGACAGTATGGAAACCCCCAGAATCCTGCTTTGCAATGATCACAGCGCCGGCCTGCCACTCCAGAGTAACACGTGCACTGACCTTCAACTTGATCACAAAATTCTGAACTTGAGCCTTTAGGGTCACACTCGCATCCTGAAGTTAAAAAACAGGAGGATGTGAAGGTCCTCTGTCAATGTAAGGGGGATTTGTGTCCATGGTGTCCTTACGTTCACAGCCCTCAGATCCAAATCCAAATGTCAGAGGCGCACAGATATCACAGCAGCGGCCAATCACATTGGGTTTGCACTCACAAAACCCCCCTAACTTACTGCAGGCTGGACCCAGAGAGCCAGTCAGGTTACACTTGCAGGCTGTCATCAAGACAAACAAAAGAGGTGAGCAGGACACACTTGTGAAGGCTTACAGGTAAACTTTTAAAAGATTTTGTTGACTAATGTCTCATCAATTCTCCATGAAGGTTCTGCCAGCATCTGCTGCGACAGAACACAGAAATGCTTGTTCTTTTGAAACAATAATGATCCTGTGCCTCTGCTATTTTTATCATCCATCAATTATATGATCATTAAAACTTTGGTTAATTCCCAAAATATAGTTGTCCCAGTTTTCTGATTTCTAAATATTGTTTCTGTTCATTATCCAACATAAACTTTTTATAAATACAATATTGTCAAATGCCTCAGAAACTGGAATAGGTGCAGAGTCCTACTTTATGTAGCGGGATGGATTCCTGCAGGTGTGGCTGAGTGGCTAATTACAGGCGGTGGCCTCTAGAGGCGCTATAAAAGATTAAACAGCCCACAGGCTGTCATGGGCAACTTCTGGCCTCTTGGACCGCCCACTTCCTGGTGTGCACTTCCGGGTTTGCCTCACAGGTAAGGTGGCGGTGGCAGGCTGCCGATGGGGAGCTGTCAGCAGGCTTCACAGTGTTTCCCTTCCTTTAGCTCTGGAAAACAAATTAAGCACCTGGATCCGACTAAGTCGCTGCGCTGTCTTTTCTTTTTCGGGTGACAAACAGTTTGGTGAGTCAGCAGTGCTGAAAGCCTTGCATCTTCCGGTAAGCTGTCTTTTTTTTATTGCAATGTCTTCCATTCCCAGGGACTTTCTGGTGCTCCCAGTGACCGGAACGGCTGCTGTTTTTAAATGTATTGATCTTCGGGACAACTTCGCTGCTCGCTCACGCCGTGTGTGACGAGAGTTCTGCGGGGGCGAGCCAATCGCTGATACGTCCGCCGGAGGTGTCCAACGGACCCTCGGGACACGCCCGGACTCAGTCCCCCACCGGAACAGAACCGAGAAACACGAGTGGTTTTTACTTCTGGACTTTTAACCATTTTAGCCTTGTTTTTATTGCAGTGCTTTTTGTATGTTTGGAGGAGCACTGTTTTTATTGTTGATTTGAAGTGGAGCTATTGTAGCCAACCAGCTAAGCTCCACTTCTGACTAAAAGTTTTATTTCTTTTATTGTTTTGTATGTCTGAATTTTAATTCTGTTTTCCCCTTCCCTCAGTGCTGAGGACCCAGTCTCTTGCCCCGGTGGAGGCTTTCCCCCCGTTGGAGTGTCGTGTTTTGGTGAAGGGATTCACTTGTGAGTGCACTTGTCACGTGAGTGGGGTGATTATATTTTATTTCTTTGTTTTGGGGGCCTCCACCGTACGCAGCCAAAACAGGCCTCAGCTAACTGACTTTTTTCCCCTATTTTAGTCGTGTGATTGTTTTATTGGACTTTTATTTGTGCTTTTAGAATCTTTTGTAATAAAAATTTTATTTTTTAACTCAGAGCCACGCCTCTTGCCTTTTGTGTGCAATCCACCTATCGAACGGTCCCCGTTCCCTTACCACCCTTACCACATTTAGTTATGAGCTGTACTGTGTTTGGTGTTACACAAATTACCAGTGGCTCCGTAATAGATCTGTGCTGACAGACTTTTTATCAGTCTCTCGCAGACTTCAGGCAGTGACTCCTGGGAATCAGGACTTCTGGCCAGACCAGTGCAATGAAAAGGCTGGAGGTTTTTCTGGGAGCAGTCATGGATCGACTCGATACTGGGAATGAGGCCCATCTGACAGAAAGACAGCAAACACATTGCTTTGTGTAAACAAACTACATTTTTGTTTCAATATTAAAACACTGATACACTTGTGCCTCTTGAACATATTTGTTGATGAATACTAATTTTCTCCTTTCGTTTCCATTAATCATTGATTAGTTGACAAGTTCATGAATACAGACAATCTGTGCTGTGAATTGCTGCATGAAATGTTTGGGATAACAATAGAGTCTTAAGTATAGCTACACCAATTTCACTTTTTTCAAGCTGACAGAGGGATAATCCTTTGTCAATCCGACTGTTTACTTATCAAAAAAAACATGGAGAAAAAAAATCTGAGGTATTTTTAGCTCACTAAACAATGATTTTGGCAGTCTATGCTGGTGATTAAATCCTTTTGTTTTAATCACAATATCTGGCTAGCCCAAACTCATGGTTGAGATCATGTCACGATTTTAGGGTCACACAGGATAATTTTTCAGATCAGTAAAAAGTAAAAAAAAAGGTGATCTCAACTCAATAGAGCACCTTTAGAATGTGATGGAACCGCAAATTATCATGGGTGTTCAGCTGACAAATCTGCAGCAACAGTGTGATGCTATCATGTCAATATGAATCATACTGTCTGATGAATGTTTCTTCTACCTTGTTAACTCTATGTCATGAAGGATTAAGGCACTTCTCAAGGCAAAGAGGCAATCTCGCACTAGCAGGTTGTACCTAATAAAGTGCCTGGTGACAATAAATATTTGCATGAACAAACAAGTAAACAAGAATTAATTACAAATCCATTCACATTTTAGCTTGATAAAGTAGAAAAAATAAAGTAGAATTGACACAAACAAAAGTTCATTAGAACATTATAGCACACTATATTAACATTTCTTTGCTAAATTCAAAGTGTTCCCACACATTAGAGCTTATTTTTTTTGCTGCAGCCACATATCTTGACCGCTGTGATGTCACTTGATTGTTTTTACATTTAAGAAAAATAAACCTAGAGTGCTTTAATCCATGTGGTATTTTCCAAAGTCGATAAAATTGATAAATTTAATTTTGAAAAAAATATATATAATGATAAAGGTCGATTTGATTAACAGCTTGACATATCAGTCTGATTGGATCGTAGGAATATCAAACATCAGTAAATCAGTAAACTGCTTTGAGACAAAATCCTGACTTGTGCATGACTGCATTTAAATGATGAAGTGGTTTACTTGAACAGGTTGAGGTCTTACAGAGTCAACCAGGATGTGCAAGTCTTCTGTTGTGGATTGGGAGTAGAAAAGGACCTCTACAAGATACAGAGCTCCTGCATTCAGACACACCGGAGAGTCCAAAATACCTGCCCTGCAAAACAAAAACAAAAGCTGTTTTAAAGGTGCACCTGAACAGAGAAAAGAACAGAAAAAAAGATCAGGATGGATTTCTAGACCTCATTAAAAATAGACAATAATACAATCTTCTGTTCTTTATGGGATAAAACACCTGACATGAACACAGATTTTCAGAAAGCATCTTACATAAGATAAAAAAAAAATGATTTAAAAGATAAAATAAACTTAAAACTTGATAAAAGAAGCAAATATTTAACAATGCAATAAATACAAGATAAAAGAAAAAAAACATTTAAAATATGTATGTACGAATAGAGCATAGCTGTGCAACTCTATTACTTTTGCTATTCCACAAAATAGAGTGAAATTCTATGTTTTTTAATTGTAGAATCTGATTGATCTCAGTATGATAGAGGGTCTAAGCCTCTTACTGTTTGTCGAAGGCAGCGGATGGTTTATGTTGCTCATCAGTGCGTTATGGTTAGTCTTAGTTCCATCATTGTCTCCACAATGTCCAGACTAGTACCAACAATAAACACCGCTCTCCTGGCAAGTCTATTTACAGTTTTTCTCAGTGGCTTTGGTGCATTTCTCAGATCAGAATTGAAATTCTCATAACTATTAGTTCAACCTCCACAACACTTAGTCATTTGTGCACATCATAGTAGCAATTTCTGCTCTCTCTGAACAAACTGCAAATGATTTTGGACATGAATCAGTTGCTTTCATACATTCTCTGCTGTTTTTTGACATTTTCATTTGCTTTTGTCATGTCAGTCAAAATCAATTATACTTATGGATGCTGAATAGTCTTTCTCAATAAAGCTAATAGTCTTACTTTCATTGCTTGAGTCATTACACTAAAAATTGTTGAACTAGTTATCAAATGTCAAATATTACCCATCTGTCAAGCAAATTCTGTACCTTTCTTTATCATTTTTTCCTGGAAATGTCTCCTAAATTGAACAATTGATCTCAGGTGAATTTCAGCTGTGACTCATGAGGAGGTGTGTGCAATTTTAGTTGTAACCAAAGACAAACAACTTGTTCACTGTCAATTATGGATGAATCAATTGGCAAACATACATAAACTGCGCAGGAGCTAGTGTGTACCATTTCTACACTTCTGTGACACAAAATGGAAGGTCAGCATCGTGGAAGAGGGGTGAGGATGTGGGGAGGAAGAGGAAGGGGGAGAAGAGGCAGATATAGGCGGATTCCTAATGAAATAAGGGCTACAGTTGTGGACCATGTTGTCAATCACGGCCTCACCATGGAGGAGGCTGGTCAAAGGGTGCAACCCAATAGTGAAAACATGACAAAGTCATTTGACTATCTTGTTCATAAAGATGGTGTCAAGACTTTTCATTTTGATGGCACTGACAGTTTCATTGACATGAATACTTGCTTTTGAGGAATGGATCATCAATTTTAGCATGTGACGTGCTTTTGCAGGCTATCCACTAGGTTTTGCAGTTTGGACTAATTGTTTTCAGAAATGCACTAACAGCTGTGCAAATGTTAATAGTGTTCTGAGAAACGCACCAAAGCCACTGAGAAAAACTGTACTATTTTAAGATCCACTTTTCTTGCAATATTGCCTCTTGGATATCATAATTCAAATTACAATGCATTTTGTAATTTATAATTCAATATGCAATTTGAATTTTCATTTTTGAAAATGCTTTTTGCCATTTGCAATTGAATAATAAAATTTACAATTCAGTGAAAATATCAAAATCATTGTCAATTGTCATGAGTTAATTGCAATTTACAATTCAATATTAAAAAAATGACATTTCAATACTTGGTTTGCTTTAAATTAATTTTGAAGTAACTTCAAATCTTCCTGCACATTAAATTCCCACGCTCTGTATCAAAATTCAATTCAACTTGCCGAACAGCGCCCCCTGGTGTAATACATTCTCAGTTTTATCCAGGCGCTTCAAGTCGGTCAATATTCAAATTGCTTTGCATTATGTCACACGCTCATCAGGGCGGGGCCTTCCACCTCCCTTTATTTATCATAAAGGGAGGTGACCCCTTAAAAATATCAAAGACTTATCTAACTAATGTTTGGTGTTGGAGGTCAGAGTGGAGAATGTTATCTGCTAAAGAGTTAGCTTGAATGAATGAATGAATGAAATGGTTTATTTCAAGCAATCAGGTTATAATACATGGAATAACTTCACATAATAAATCACAAATAGATCGCTTGAAAGGGGGTGGAAGGAAGCGAACTTATATAATCCCACCCCGACTCGACCAGTACCGTTTTCTCTACATGAATTATCAATATCCGGTTCAGGACTTAAAATCAATATCAATATAGTTTCAGGTAATAAAAGATCAATAATATCAGTGATGTAATAGAATTTCAGAAACATCCTTAGACAAATTATTTGTATTAATCATCAACAGTAATCTAAACATTCTCATTAAGAAAAAATTCAAAAAATATCAAGTAGTGATCAACTTCATTTGTTACTGCAGGAAAATATATCAAAATATGCTTATTAAAAAAGAAAATTTGAGCAGATTGCATTTATCAAAGATCAATTATTATAATGAAAAAGTGCTAAGTAAAAAAAATCATGCGCAAAATATTCTCATTAAAAGACAGTTTGAGCAGATTGTATTCAGATCAGAGCTACATCTTTGTTTAGGAACAGGTTTAAGGCCACGTAAACCATCTTCGTTGTTTTGACTGATGGTCTCATTTCAAGGGCATTGTGCTGGAGTTCTTCAAAATCGGGTCGGAGTTCGTATTCAACGGTTCCGACGGTTTCACGAGTCCACAATTCACATTTTGCTTGAATTAGAGGTTCAAACATGCGGAATCCCACAGTTCTCAAAGTCTTTCATGGATTTTATTTCCAGAGGCTTCGTCAGGTCCGGTGGTCCGAGTGGTTTGACAAAGATTCTGGAGTTCTGGACCCAAGTGGACTGGATCTGTCGTTTAGATCCTAGGAGCCTCGCATGTTTAGCCAGATCAGCGTTATATTTGCATAAATGCTCATTAAGGAACACCTTTGTCCCCTTAAGTTGTTTACGTTGTTTCATCAGAGTTATCTTGTGCTTTCGATTCACGAACCTGATCAGGATCGCTGGTTTATCCGTGGTCTTTCTCCGAGGAAGCGGATGACAAACTTCGACCGTATCCAGGTCCAAGGAGATTCCTTTAGACGATAAAAACATTTGAACCTGATCCTCCACGGTCGCATCAGTAGCTTCGTTAGCATCCATGCTAGCGCCGGTAGCACCAGGCCGCGCCCTGGGCTATAGTTGGAGTCCCGTGAGAATCACATTATTCATCCGTGCTTGTTGGTCCTTCTTTCCATCAGATCTTGGCGATTGTCTAGTTGTTCATTGCGTGCCTTTTCTTGGCGGAAATCTTCCACAAGATGCAGCAGCGGCGATAGTTTAGCCTCCAGCTGAAGCACAGCTGTTAGCTTAGCTTCCTGTAGCAAAGCAGGGCTAGTTTAGCTTCGATGTGGGATAATGCGGTCTTCAGCTCAGCCAGATCGGCTTCAAAATTTTTCTTCGGTGCCATGATCAGCGCTCCTCGTTGTGGTAGCTGTGTTGCAGCAGCCCCGTGATTAAAGTCGCTTGCAGACGACTTTAAAACACTTGAAAAGCCAGAGAGTAGCGGAGAACTGGAGGTACACGTCTGCTCGTGATGACCCGGAACCGGAAAAAGCTTCTATCTGGATGATTTGCAGTGCAGCCGCTGTGTGGCAGCTCTAAAAGAGATTTTGGAGTGAATATTTAGGGCTGCTGTGAACTTTAGACAGCAGCGGTCCACAACCCTCGGGCCGCTGAGGATGGTTAAATTCCCCCCTTCACTTCAAAGTGGATGCTAACCAGACTAACTTTAGCCGTGTCTGAATTTGAAGGTGCAATGGATAACTAAAGAAAAATAAAACGACACAACCATGGTAAAAGGGGTATCTTCTGAATGTGATCATGAACTTGAATCCACCGTGTGTCCGTCTGTATCATCTATGTTTGTAAAACAATGGAGAGTTTACGTTTAGAGTTTTGCTAGCATCTACTATGAAGTAAAGGGGGAAATGTTACCACAAAGATTCAGTTTAAACCTTTAGACTTCTTAAAACCATTGGATTAGCCTAACATGTTTTTTTTCCTGTCTGTGGCCCGGTACCACACGGACTGATATCAGGACCAGTCAGCTGGTCAGATGGTTGCTGACTGGTGTCTAAAGTTCACAGCAGCCCTAAAGAAAGGCTCCAAAATCTCTTTTGGAGCTATCACACAGCGATCACTGTCACTGCAATTCATCCAGATAGAAGCTCTTTAGCTGATAGGATTCTCTCCTCTAACTTCCGACACCAAACAACTCCATTGGTTAGTTGAGTCTTTAATATTTTTAAGTGGTCGAAAGGGGAGGCGGGATTTAGCAAATACAGGGAGGTGGAAGGCCTCGCCCTGATGAGTGTCTGACAGAATGCAAAGCAATTTGAATACTAACAGAACTTTTTGTTTTTTTCTAACTTGTCCTGTCAACAGCTGAGCAGACCTTAGCTTGTGTATATATATTAAAAGTGGGGTCATCTGGACCCCACAAGACAATGCGCTAAACTTTTGATTTTTGAGTTTCACTAATGTCCATGGCAGACGTTAAATCCTGTCCTCCTTTGTCCACATTTGTCATAGAAGGAATCACACATCAATATATGGTTGGAGTCATCTGGACCCCAAAGAGAGCGGAAGGGTTTCAAAGGAGGACGGGCAGACGTCAACCACAAACACTGGGCCAGCTCCCTCATTTCCAAACCGATTTTTACAAAATATGGCTGGAATTAAAGCTTAGTAAATGATTGATCTTGTGGTATGTTAAATATTTTGTATCTTTAAAGATTAAACTTTAAATAGCCCAAGAATTGAACCTTTTACTGTTACAGGTTACAGTCTCCAGACATTGCTGTCAAATTAACAGCTTCTAAGTATTAGTGATTTTTGATTTTTCCTCTGTGCTAAAATCTATATAACAGAGCTTGCAAATGCTTGTCACCCAAGTCCAGAAAGGAGATAGAAGGATGTGTTTATTGGCATAAAAGACTTAAAGTTTAGTAACAAAGCCGTTTCCCAATTAAAAATGTTCTTAAAGTGCGAAAAAACATCCTTTACTTAATGTTCAAAAGAAACTACAACTTTAATTGTTTTTTGATTGCATACATAGTAAATACGTCTCATTTGCATTCAAAATTTACCTTCAAATATTATTGCATTGTACTTTGAGATTAAATGGTAAATGGCATATACTTGTATAGTGCTTTCTACCTTCCTTGAAGGCCCAAAGCGCTTCACAGACCCATTCATACACTGGTGGCAGCTCTGCTGCTGAACACTGGTGCCAACCTTTCACCAGAGCCAATTCAGGTTCAGTGCTTTTCCCAAGGACACTTTGCCATATGGGTGGGCAAGGCAGGGATTTAATCCACAATTTTCCAATCAAGAGTCCGCTGCCCTACCGCTACGCCACAGTTGTTCCGCCTGCCAGCTCCATCTGGCATCTTAAGCCAATACAAGAAACATTTTTAAACTTAGGAACATGGATCATAACATCAAATACACCTGCCAATCTGTTGAGATTCAAAACACAGTGATAATAGCTGTAAACGGTGTGGTAGGTTAAAGTCTTTGGTCTCAGCTCCTTTCCTAACAGTTGCTCTCTGCTGTGTTTGTCACTTATCTTCACTTGTGTCTGTGACAGAAATAAGATCCTGTCTACCTTTCTCAGTACAATATACACATCAATATAAGGTAGGGTAATCTGGACCCCATAAGATAACACATGGGTTAATGTGCTTAAGTGTATGCTTTTTTTTGTGTAGTGCAACACATTTCAAACAGGACATACAAATGTTAGCTGATGTTGTCTTACCTAGAGTTTTGCGGGAGATTCAAAAGCATTCTTTCAATTGAATCTTTGTTGCAACCTTTGTCCCCTGGCAACAACATCCGGATACTGATTGTAGCCGACCAGTCAGAAAGAGTCTGCAGAAGTATTTAGACAGAATTACTGTTTTTCAAAGTATAAGTTATGCTTTTTTACATAGTTTGGCCTGGAGTAACTCGTATGTGATTTTGGAAAAAAAAAAACATTATTAGCTCATATATGTCATATCTTTGCTCCATTGCCCAGGGCTTTTATTGACGTGACCCTTGTACCTGACTCTTAGTCCCACAACTCAGAGTTGATTGAACAAACCATTTTCAGCTGTTCTGAAACCAATTACTCTGAGTTTGTAAACTCTGAGTCTGTTAACTTTGAGTTCAGGTGTGAACTCTGAATTTGTTAAACCTGCTTCTTGAAACGGGTCTCAGAGATGGGCAACTCCAGGCCTTGAGGGCCACTATGTCTGCATGATTGGTAGGGGTGTAACGGATCTGGGATGGTCCGTGGTCCGTATGAATCAGCAGCCATGGTTCGGGACACTTGTGGTTCGCGGATTGGATGTATTTCATTCTGAAGAGCGATGATTGGTGGGGGGCAAAAAAAAGTATCTTGCATTAGCAAGTATGGCGAGCGGAGGACTAGAAGAGCAAGAACTTGAGCGGGCCCCAGCATTTTTCAAGTCAATAGTGTGGGAGCACTTCGCTTTTCCAGTCTGTTGAGATAATGATGGGAAAAGATTGGCGGATAGAGATGTTACGGTTTGTCGGTACTGTGGCTCGAGGAAGTCTTACGTAAACGGTAACACTTCAAGCATGATTACGCACAGAGGCTGTGATGTCATACATCAGCTTCTGTGAAGATTGCTATGTCCCATCATGCACCAGGGTGAGTTACGACAATGACAAACCCTGGTTCACAGCCAAACTCAGACGGCTAAGGCGGGCTAAGGAGGAGGCCTTCAGGAGTGGGGATAAAGACAGATTCAGAGAGGCAAAATACAAGTTTAGTAAAGCGATGAGAGAAGCTAAACAATTGTATTCTGAGAAGCTACCAGTTCTCAGCCAACGACTCTGCAACTGTCTGGAGGGGGCTCAGGCAGATCACCAACTACAAGCCTAAAGCCCTCCACTCCATCAACGACCGACACCTCGCCAACGCTCTTATCGAGTTTTACTGTCAGTTTGAAAGACAAAGGGACAGTTCTGCCACCACCCTTCAGCTCCAGTCACCTACTTCAATTTCCACCCTAACAGCTCCATCCCCTCCAGTAACGACTCTTTCCATCCATGAAAGAGACGTAAACAAACTCTTCAAGAGACAGAATCCCCAGAAAGCAGCTGGACCGGATTCTGTCTCCCCGTCTACCTTGAAGCACTGTGCTGATCAGCTGTCTCCAGTCTTCTCAGACATTTTTAACACCTCACTGGTGACCTGTCACGTGCCAGCCTGCTTCAAGTCTCCCACAATCATCCCTGTCCCTAAGAAGCCGAGGACCACAGGACTGCATGACTTCAGACCCGTCGCCCTGACCTCTGTGGTCATGAAGACCTTTGAACGCCTCGTGCTTTCACACCTCAAAGCCATGACAGACCCTCTTCTGGATCCCCTGCAGTTTGCCTACAGAGCCAACAGGTCAGTTGACGACGCCGTGAATCTGGGCCTTCACTTCATCCTCCAGCATCTGGACTCTGCAGGGACCTATGCCAGGATCCTGTTTGTGGATTTCAGCTCTGCCTTTAACACCATCATCCCGTCTCTGCTTCAGGAGAAGCTTTCCATGCTGAACGTTCCTGGCTCCATCAGCAGGTGGATCACAGACTTCCTGTCTGACAGGAAACAGTGTGTGAAGCTGGGGAAACAGATCTCGGACTCACAGACCATCAGCACTGGATCTCCTCAGGGCTGCGTTCTTTCTCCTCTGCTCTTCTCCCTGTACACCAACAGCTGCGCCTCCAGTCATTCGTCTGTCAAATTCCTGAAGTTTGCAGACGATACCACCCTAATCGGACTCATCTCTGATGATGACGAGTTTGCGTACAGGTGTGAGGTCGACCGTCTGGTGACCTGGTGCAACCAGAACCACCTGGAGCTCAATGCTCTAAAGACAGTGAAGATGGTTGTGGACTTCAGGAAGAACTCCACTCCACCTGCCCCCATCACCCTCTGTGACTCCACTATTGCCACTGTGGAGTCCTGCTTTTTGGGAACTATCATCTCCCAGGACCTCAATTGGGAGCCAAACATCAGCTCGCTCATTAAGAAAGCTCAGCAGAGGATGTTCTTCCTGAGGCAGCTGCAGAAATTTAGTCTGCCAAAGGCAATGATGATTCAGTTCTACACAGCCAACATTGAGTCCATCCTCACCTCCTCCATCACCATCTGGTACGCTGCTGCCACTGCTAAGAACAAGAGCAGGCTGCAGCGGGTCATCCGGTCAGCAGAGAAGGTGATCGGCTGTAATCTTCCATCTCTTCAGGACCTGTACTCCTCTAGGACCCTGAGGCGTGCAGGAAAGATCGTGGCAGACCCCTCCCACCCTGGACATGGACTTTTTGAGCCACTCCCCTCTGGCAGGAGGCTGAGGTCCATCACAACAAGAACCTCACGCTGTCACATACAGGCAGCTGGTTCCAAGTGCAGCAAGTTTTATTAGTAGAACTAAAGTCCACAAAACTAAGAAGGGTCAGACAGGCAGGGGTCATACACGAGCTGGGAATCATCCGAGGAGAGGCAGGAGAGAAATCAGAGTCCAGGGGAGGATCGGGGCAGGAGGCAGGCAATCATAGGAAGCAAGGTCAGGTACAGAAGGTCAGGTCCAGGAATAAACGCTCAGTGTTGTTGGCAGGGTGGCACAAAACAATACTTCGCAGTGAATGACAGTGTGGAGCCAGACTATATACTGGGGAGGTGATGAGATGATGGGAAACAGCTGTGATTGAGGAGTCCAGGTGAAAGCAGGTGGTGAGGTCAAAACTCGGGTGAGCGCTCTCTCTGGTGGCCGGAGTGGGTAGTAGCAGGTGAATCCATGACACACGCCACAGGCACAGTTTTTTTCCGTCTGCTGTCAGCCTTATTAATAAGTCCCGGAACTTTCCATCACTCCTCCCTGCCCCCATCTAACTGTCATATTGGACAGATTTGTATTTTATTTATTATTTAATGTATTATTTAGTGTATACACACACATATATATATATATTATATATATATATATATATATAATATATATATATATATATATATATATTATATATATATATATATATATATACATTTCAATAATATTAATAATATTATCCATAACAATAATAATAATATAAATAATATATAAAAATATTGGTATATATGTGTGTGTATGTGTCTATATATATGTGTAATATCCGTCTCTGTTCTTACTTAATGGTGTTTCTATTTATTCATGTATGCACCATCATCACCAAGACAAATTCCTATTATATGTTGAATTGTACTTGGCAATAAAGTTGATTCTGATCTCTTTAAAATAAATAAACGTGATCTTTAAACATCCTGTTTCTTTAAAGAAAATGAGAATGAAAAGGAATTTCTTTAAATGAGATACACTGTCAAAGCTTTGACCGAGCAACCGACACACCGACTGACTTTCTGTTACTTTCTTATTTTAATATTTGCATATAAACAAGTGAATAATCATATTTTAAATAATACATCTTACATTTGTTATGTACTCCGTAAAAACCTTAAAAGTCCCCCAATGACACTTTTAAAAAAGAAAAAAGAATGCTCTCAGTGGTGTCTTAATGATGATTGTAAAGTTTTTAACCAAAATTCCACAACCTAAATGTCTTAAAAAGACATTTTCCTGTTTATCCGAAGCCTTCATTTGCAAAATATACTCTGAGGGGGCGTGGCCTTTGGAACTGAGCAGATAATAAAATATGTGTTTATGCTTTTCCACAACAATGCAAATATTATTCTATCTTGTTAAAGTCCAGAGTCAATAACCAATGATTGTTTGTGAGTCACAATAAAATTTGGAGGGTAGATACTGTCAGGAGTCAGAGCTCTGTCTCCCCCTCTGGTCATTGGCGGGAGCAGTTTCAAGGGCACAAAACCCTCCAGCGCACACTACTCAGATGTCACTCAGTTGACACTCACTAGCTGCATTTACATTTGCAAAATGAACTCGATCAGATCAAAGATCGGATTAGAATAGAACTGTGCACATGGCCCCTGAAAAACTTTCCGAAACAAACGTTTCCATGCACCACAGGATTGATCAGAAAAAAATAATTTTGACATGCGCAGACCTGCCTAAAATACCAGAAATAGTCGTAGAAAAAGAAATGAGTTCTGTTGTAAACAAACAAAGATCATGTATAGAGCGAGTGATCCAGTGAGCGTGTTTTCATTATTATTAATAATGTTTTTAAGAGCTTGTTCGCTCATAATTTTCTTGCCTGCACATAAATATGTGGAAATAAGATCAGCTTTTATTCTGTTAGGATGTGATTGGAGACATGAATTAATGTGGTTTTTACATGTTCTCTCAGGACCTTTCAGTGCGCGGAGCAACATTTCCGCATTCAAAAGCCGCCTGTGCCGGCTCATACCATCCTGGAGCCGCTTGGAGACACAGTTCTCCTGGGAGACACCGTTTTCCAGAACCCGGCGGGTCTCTCGTGCAGAGGAGCCAGACACACTGCGTTCCGAAGCTCACAACGTAACAAAGCACCCCCTGCGCACGTGCGCGCACTCACACATGAAAGCTGTGAATCCGGCTTTTCTACTCAAAGAAACGGTTCGCTCACGGAGGGCATGCCGATCGGTTCTGTTCGCTCCAAAGACTGTCATTCCCTCTATGTATAACATAAAATCCAGCGCAGTAATGACACATGATTGGAATGTGTATTTAAAATGCAACTTGATCAGATCAACAATTGCTATAACTCACCTGTCTTGATCGGAAAGAAATTTGGATCCGAATGAGTCTGATTGGGCCAGAGTATTCTGAAGGGCGTGTTTACATGACACATTTCGGTTCTGATCAAGTGTTTATTCCGATTACTTGGAGTCATGTAAACGTAGCTAATGACAATCCCCCACATGAGACTTAAACCTTATACACAGCCTCACTCAAAGACTCACTGCAAAGTATGTTTTCTGCCACCCTGCCTGCATTAAAGAGCGTTTATATGCAGACTTGATCTTCTTGACATCTTACCTGCTATCTGATTGCCTGTCACCTGCCCTGACCCTTGCCTGGGCCTTGACAACAGTTACTGTCTGAACTAATAAACCTGCTGTAAGTGGAATCAGCTGTTTGCCGGTTTGTGGCTTATACGTAACACACAAAGTGTAGCACTCAGTGGAACGTTCCCTCCATTTATATAAACTGTATACACACAAAGATACTTGCTAAACAACTGTATTTCTGTGCATTCCCATTAGCGATGGATTAAATTTGATGTAGATTGATAGCTTTAAAAACAGCACATTTCCCAGCCGTCTTCATGAATGTCTTTTCTAAAGACAATTTTCCGTGCTTCCAACTTTTTTGAAGAGGACTCTTTTGAACAGGCTTAAAGATAATTATAAAACAATGAAATTTGTCTGGTTCCATTCAAAAAGGATATTGTTAAATCTGTCTTTTAGTGTTGGATCTGACATAAAGGTGATCTGAAATGACTGAAGGTGAGGCAGACGCTAAAGAAGACACTTCCGTGGGTACAGTGGTTAGTTATGTTACATTTTTTAGGAGTTGCTATCCATCCATCTTCTTTCGCTCATCTGGGACCGGGTCGTGGGGGCATCAGTCAAAGCAAAGATGTCCAGACTTCCCTCTCCCCGGCCACTTCCTCCAACTGTTCTGAAGGGATCGAGAGGTGTTCCCAGGCCAGCCGAGAGATGTAGTCTCCCAAGCCTGTCCTGGGTCTTCTCCGTGGGACATGCCTGGAACACCTCTCCAGGGAGGAGTCCAGGAGGCATCCGGACCAGATGCCTGATCCACCTCAACTGGCTCCTCTCAATATGGAGGAGAAGTGGCTCTAATCCGAGGTCTCTCGAGGTGACTGAGCTCCTCACCCTAAGGAGCACCCAGACACCCACCAGAGAAAACTAACTTCATCCGCTTGTAGTCAGGACCTCATTCTTACAGAGCTCATGACCATAGGTAAGTACTGGAACAAAGATCGACGGGTAAATTTAGAGCATTGCTTTCTAGCTCAGCTTTCTCTTCAGCCCAACGGACCGGTGCCGCAACCGCAAAATGGCGAACGCCACTCCAAATCACCTGTCGATCTCATACTCCAATCTTCCCTCACTCATGGACAAGATATTTAAACTCTTCCACCTGAAGGAGGTGAACTCCACCCACCGAGAGATGACATAACTAAAAACACGAACTGCTAATAAAGTTCATATAGCAGTACATTGTTTTATGCTGTGCTATGAATGACTGCAAAAATGGCTACTGTAACATCAGTGGAAATTTTTAATTCAAATTTGGAAAATTTGACTTTTATATCAAACCTGGAGGTAATAAATAATGACTGAGCAATCCTGGACCTACCCCAGGACTTTTGTGTCAAAGCTTCAATCCTACACCCATTGACACCTAGGGGCAATTTAGAGTAACCAATTAATCTATAAAGCATGTTTTCGGACGGTGGGAAGAAGATGGAGTGCCCGGTGAAAACTCACACATGCGCAAAGAGAACATGCAAACTTCACACGGAAGATTGACTGAATGAACCCGTTAGCCATCACTGTTCTTTTTGTGATGGAAGAAAGCTTGGTCTTCAGTAGACGCCTGTCTCTAATAAACAGGAGGCTGTCTGCTAATTTTTTGGAAAAATCGCCAGGGCTACTACTGGAAGATATACAGTAGTAGCCCTCCCATCCCCACCACACTCACACCATGACTTGGTGAAGTTCTGAAGTGTTGACCGGTCCTCAGGCACAAATAGGTTGGTAAACACTAATCTACAAGACATTGTCTTAACTGGTGTTTCATTTTTTTTATCTGTTTAGACAATCAGGTTTATCCTGGGAGAAGTCCTGAACTACCTTCCAATAAAGATATTTGGTAAGTTTGGTTCCTGGAACAAAAAAAGGCTGGGGGATTATATGTTTAAGAGAGATGAGAGTTTCATGCTGTAGCTGTGGTTTGTTACCTGAGATCTGTTTAACCCTTGTGCTATCTTATGGAGTCATGATGACCCCACCCTTATATTGATGGGTCATCTCTCCCATGAAATATGAAAAAGACGCCAATGAAGATAAAAAAATCTTTGAAAAAAAGAGTTCAGCACACCGTCTTGAGGGGTCCAGATGACCCACTTTAATGTAAACATCCATAGGATAGCGCAAGTGTTAAGTCGCAACTAATGCTGAACCTGTTGAGAGTTCAGAAGACTGCTGTCCCCACAGTGATTCATTTGCTTGTTAGTTCATTCGTCTTACTGTTCATCTTAAACCCTCTGGGTTTCATGCTGACTAGAGGATTCAGCACACAGTCGCCCAATGCTTATGTTAAATCTATTTTCTAAAGTGCTTACTGCAAGTTCAACAAATTTGAGAAGTGGTACTTAACTTCTTTAATTTCCCTGCGGGCATGTCCCAAATGGATTAATAAAGTTGTCTATCTATCTATCTATCTAACACAAAAGCAAAGAATATGTTCAAATGAATGAAACTTAAAGCCTTCTCACCTCTTGCTCATAGTGGATTACCAGCTGGTACTTCATTGATGAAGGGAGGTTGTCAACAATGAACGTGAGCCCTGTTCCCTCCAACACTCTGACAAATCCAAGGCCTGTCCACTTTCCTTTCTGATCAGATGACTTCAGACGTGGAATGATTTGAGAGGCATAGCCAGGCACCAGAGGAATATTGTTCTGTAGAGGAAGAGCGGCATTAGACCTGTTGGGCTGTAACCAGTTTTTTAAATGTGAGAGTTAAACAGGTATTTCATCTCACCTGAAGCTGCCTCTTATGTGGGCTTCTAAGTTGATGAGCCCTCTGAACCAAAACTATCTGTCCGCCTGAAAAACTGAAGTCAAAGCCCCTCTCTCTGAAGTACTGCTCACATGGAGGTAGAACTTTTGGACTCTGCCGTAGAGAATTAGACATGATGAATCCACTTCTGATTTGCATTTTAGCCACTGCTTTAATATTATCAAAGACTGAGCTATAGGGCGCACTGCTGGAGTGTAATACTTGTGCATGCTGCCTCAACCTGTCCTTGCATTCAGAACACCAGAAATGACGTGTAAAATCTCAGCTGACAGGTTTTAAATAAGTATTGACACCCACATAAATTATTAAATAAATTTCAACTCAGCTAAAATCCTGTTTTATTTTTTGAAAATAACCCTGTGTGCCAAAAACACCCAGATTGCATGTTCATCAGACAGTTATGCAAACTATATAGCATCTTTTCTAATTTACCACATACATTACAGGTTATAGATCACATGTAGTATCTTTTTGACAAGTGTTTAAAAGTTGTTGTTTTTTCTTTACTAAATTAAGGCATTTTCATACTTTTATACTATGCTACACTTTATACTCTGTTTACAAAGTGATGACAGCATTTTAACATCAACCCATATGGAGTTCTAGACCAGTTGAAACCAGTTTGCAGATGCTTCAAGGACCTAATCAGTACTTTCCCACAGAAAAACAAAGCTGTGAATTATCTTGCTAGCAGGAGCAGGGGAACAGACACTGACCACTCAAGATGTAGATTTTGGGAAGATAATCATGTAAGGCAGGAGTCCCCAATCAAAAAAAAAGGCACGAGGCCCACATAGAACATTATTCCAGCCTTTGGCAGTCTGTGCCCGTACCTGAAATCCCTGTCAAATAAACAGAGTACAGGGTTCCATTTCTAAATCAAAGTTCATCTTTCAGTGTCAGACTATTTTGTTAAGTGTACTGTATTCTCACGACCATAGGGCGCACTGGGTGATAGGGCGCAATTTGAGTTTTTGGTGCTTTTTCTGTATTTAACAAATACATAAGGAGCTCTTGACTATAAGGCGCGGGGATGGTAAAACTAGGGTTGGTCACCGAAGTTTGATTCCAAGCAGAAACAGTTCAGATTTACGCGGCTCTCCCGAAACAGAAACAAGCTGCTGCAAACGGAGCAGCAGTTCATTAAAGGTCTATTGGTCTGTGGACATGTCAATCATTTCTACTTTCTTAAGTACTGTGAAGTTTCAGCCAATCCCTTTACTTTTCCTGCCATAGTGGGCGGGCCATAGTGAGTGTAAAAGCGCTGTTTAGGCAAGCGACAGCGCGTGCTGGACAAGCGCTACGCTTGAAAGTCTGACTTCATTCCACAGCAGGTCACAGAGTCCCACAGGTGCTGCATCACATCAGCCAATCAGGAACTCAACCTTCAACACGGCTGTTTTCAGTGACCCGATCAGAATTAAAGAAGTACAACAGAATCCATTCCGACTTTCTTTGTCCTGTTGGTGCGGCGGCTCTGTCTGCAGACAGCCTCCCTTCACACGCCGGGGGAGAGAGAGGTGCTGCAGGGATCTGTGAAGTTTGATTTATTTTATTATAAAAAAAAACCGTCCCTTATGTTCCTCATCTCGGGTTAATTCGAGACAGCCTTCACCTCAGTCACAGAAACAGCTGAAGCCCCCCCCGCTCCCGGCCAAACGCATGATTAGCAGGTAAGAATGGGGAGGGAGCAATAGTGATTATAGGAACGAGCGAGATGGGCCGCTGCATGCGGCAGACGAGTCGCAAACTCAGCGCCTCATGGTGGAAAAAAAAAAGCGCAATTAATGTTTTCCTATTTCTGTCATATTACAGTGGTTGGAACTGCCGAAAACCAATGAATCGGTGCTCGCTACTGGAGCACGCGCTCAGCCGACAGACAGCTGCTCCACTGACAGGTGAAAGCGTGCGTGAGGCAGAGCGGCCGCGAGCAAAAAGATCCGAGCTAAAGTACCGATCCATATGCAGACAGAACCCTGCTTTAATGTAACATAACATGGTTTGTGAGAGCGGTAACAACAGTAACCGTCCAAACACCGCACTAAAAGAAAAGTGCAGGAAATTTTAATAAAAGGAGGGGAAATAAATATGGACACAGGCGCTTTAAAAATCTATCTATCTATCTATCTATCTATTTTGTGTCGAAAATGATATGCTATTGAAACTGCCATTAGGTTGCGTCAAAATGACTAAATGTTTTGGAGGTTGCACTAACTGTTGCTACTGTTGTAACTGTTGTAACTATGCTACTCAACTCTGGACCACTGGTTTCCACGCTCACAATCTCCATATCGGGTCCACCTTCCTGAGACGTGCTTCTCTCCTGTTTGCCATGTCCTGCTGCCAAGAAAGTTCTCTGCTTCCACTCCAAAACAGAAAACCATCAGACAATAAAAACTTTTCCATTTTTCATCCTGAACTCAGTCATCCTTCCAGGTTCCACTCCTAGGTCTGCTACACTTAGCTCAGCCTAACAATGAAAACCATTAAGAAATTTCCACAATAACAAGCACCGGCATCGTCTAAAAATTGTGGAAACTCTGCAGTTCACCGCAAAAGTCCCGCCCACTGGCGTCGCAGGGCGCATGAATTTCACAGTGGACAGACATGCCTCCACCAAACTTCTCCCAAAATAAAAATGTTTCATTATTTTTCACAAGCGCAAAGAAAATTTACGATAAGAGGAAAAAAAGACCAAATTGCAGGAAAAATCTTAAAAAGACACCAGTGCTCTTGGAACAGATCCTTATTTTTTGGGCTGCCTTGGTGCTGAATCCACACAGCCAGACTGAAGCCACATAAGAAAGATCACATCATGGAACTGTGACGTTCCTCCATCAACATAAAAGTATGGCCCATCTGTGACTTCAGTCTGGATTTTTTTTATTTTCACATAGGTGAGTTAAATATGATACAAAATAAGCAGGTGGTCTCTCAAACTGAAAATACAGAGGGATATTCTGTTATCCTGTTCTATCCTGTTATCCTCGGCCTATCCTGGTTGCAATGTAGTGCAGACTGTTGCAGAAACTGTCTTGGCACTATGGCAGGCAGGCAGTTCCAGTCTGAACAACATGGCTGCTCTCACCACAGTCTTGTACATCTTTCCTTTCATTTGTGCTGAAACTCTTCTATCACACCCGACACTTTTCTCCAGAAATTCCCGGATCTCACAAAAGTACAAAATGGGATTACCGTGCATACCTGGTATCCTCTACCTCTCATGTCCTCTACTTTCGAACTTTCTCAGGGAGCAAAGATCTTCCTGACTGATCTTCACAATGCCTACCATCTGATCGATTTTAGGGCAGGAAATGAGTGGAAGACAGCCTTTAACAAACCCTCAGGCCATTTCGAATACCTGGTCAAGCCGTTCGGCTTAACCAATGCTACTGCCGACTTCCAGAATCTGGTTAATGATGTATTAGAGGTCTGAGCTGAGATGGGCTGAAAGATCTGCTAAGCTTATTTAAATGAATGGAAATCAGATCACACCCCCCCCCCACACACACACACACACACACACCTCTTCCCAGGAAATTATTTTTCTCCTCTCCCATGTTCATGTGTATTTTGTGTTTTTTTTCTCTTTTTTATCTCTTTTAATTCTTTCTTTCAAATCCTGCCTCTCATCCTCCTTCTCCCCATATCATCAGAAGACCTCACATCCCAGGTAAGCACTCGCCCACTCACGGAACGCACACACTCGCTGACACACTGCAAACACATCACATAGACTTACATACGACGCAACAGGCAGCTCACGCAACATGGTGGGTATTGATGCTAACTCTAATACTCACCACAGAGGAGGCAGGAGGCATAGAAGGGGATAACTTAATTTCTGGTAGTGGTGAAGCAAGCTCAGCCTCATATAAAAAGTAATTTAGTTGAGGCAGGAAGTGTCCATGGGCAGGCTCTGAGCAAGTCCGACCAATCATGTTGGGTAAGCAGTGACACTGCCCGTTCTCCGGAGAACACCTGAATAAAAAACAGATCACATTAGCAAAGCAATGCTGGACTAGGAGAACACAAATGCATCTTCAAATCCCTACAACGCCATCATCTCTCAAAACTGTTCTATCAGTACAGTCTTAGAAGGATTCCACTTTGAGTAAATTATCTTGACAAAATTTAGTCTTACCTGGTGTTGAGCGCCCCCCCAATGTCACAGTCACATGGTGAACACCTGACTGTGGAATTTCCCAAACCCCAAAAACCGGTCTAAATACAAGCATACAAGATATGAGCAAAGACAATTGCAGGATCAAACTTGGGTCTCTGTGAACACATTATAAACATACCACACATCGATCACAGTGGGATCCATAAGCCAAAGAATCACATTTACAGTTTCCTGTTGTTGGGTCACAGGATGCCACACTCCCCAAAGTATGACAATGACACTCTAAACAAAATGATAAAAATGCTTATAAGTTATAACATTATAAACACAATTATAAACACATTATAAACATTATAAACACTAAGGCAAACATGCCACTCTGTATGCTACATTTACATCACCGTGACAACCAGATGGATTTTCTCTTCTCAGACCGAAAAAGCCTTGTTTACAGCGGTCACAGCGCCAACCCTCCACATTTTCTTTGCAGAAACATTGACCGGTCAAAGCATCACAAAGACCGCCACCATGGGAGCCATCTGGGTCACAGTCACAAGCTGAAAAACCATCATCAGTGTTTATCATCATTTTCTTCTGAACAGCGTTATTATCTTTCTACCACCTTCTCAACACCATCCCCCAAATAAAAGTGACAAAATATTTGATTAAGAAGTTTGAGTGCATTTATGCTTCAAGAATAATATTTCTGGTGTGTGGCTAAAGAAAGTTCAGGTGGGAGAAACATACGTATGCAGCTGTGTGGGTCATCCAGTGTCTTTTCTGGATCCTGATACATGTAGATTTGACAGCGCTCGCATTGAGGCCCTGTACGGTAATGCTGACAGTTGTCACACACTCCACCGCTCACACCACCTGTTAGCTGGTAGCGAGCAGCATCAAAGTGACATGCCTCTGAGTGACCATGACAATTACATTCTGTGAGACAAAAGATAACAGAAAACAATGAAATGGTTGCAGACATATTTGGATTCTCTATATGTGATTTTGGTTCATTAAGACTTTAATTCCTGAAAATGTGAGTCAATTCACACACTCCTGCAAACATTAGCAGAGGTTTCTCCTCCGGGACTCCAGGGAGTGTCTTGATGAAACTCCTGACACCTCTCACAGTTATCCCCAGCCGTGTGGTGGTGACAGACACATTGGCCATGAACCTGAAAGCAGATGATGTGTTTATTTGCACAGAGATGGTGGAGGAGTGGCAATGTAATGTGTTAGCATGCCACCAGAATCAAAGTTGGGTTCAGTATCTTGTCCAAAGACACTGAAAAAAGTGCAGGCACAGCATAAAACAAACCTACAACTTTCCCTTCAGAAGCTCTACATCTGCATTGTTGTAAACAAGAAGACATTCTAATCTGCTTCAGCATTTTTTGTTTTAGTTTTTCTTAGGAACGCGCTCACAGTTTTCCAATTTTTTCAAAGTAGTCCGCTTTTTTAAACAAAGTAGGTTTTGAACTTGTGTTTTATTCCTTCAGTTATTCTTCAAATAAAACCCCTACATTAAAAATGGAAAAAAAGCCATTTTTTGTTATATTTATTTCCAAAATGTAAACAAACCCAAAAAATGAATAAATATATTGATGATGGCAGGATTTTTAATTTCCTCCTATGTGTTCAAGTCAAAGATCACAATACATGCAAGAAGCCCTTAGACCAGAGGTGTCAAATGCAGTCACACAGGGGGCCAAAGTCCAAAACAGACCATAGGTTGCGGGCCGAACAGGATAAACATTTATTCAACACATTATAACTAAATTTTTAAAACTTAAAAACTTAACTTTTAACATAAATATTACTTAAACGTACAGGAATATAATTCCAAAATAAATCAACTTAAACTTTGAATATCTTGCCCTCTAAAAAAAAAAAAAAATCAAAATTAGTTAGGAATAAAATAAATCTAAAAAGAAACACTGTAAAATGTCTTTACTGGGTCATTTTAAATATATTTTAAATTTATAAAAAAACAGTCAGAAGAATTTTGTTCTCCATAAAATATATTTTGTCAAAATTATGCAGATATGAATATGCTGCAGAACAAAGCAAGATTTAAAAAAAAGCCTGGAAATAAAAATTAAACTAGTTCTTTTGAGTAAAAACAATTCAAATCATTCTGTTTTCTTTGTTCATTTGTCATTTTATAAGAACTGAACTTTTGTTTTTTGGATCAATCAATTCAATTTTTGGTTTTTTTTAGGTCCTGTGTATGTATTAAAGGTATCAAAGTTATTTGAATTAAAAAAAAATCAAATCACTTTGTGAATATATATTTCTAGATCTTAATAAAATATTAAATACTAAACCAAATAATTTAGCGCTTGAGATTAATCCAAAAAATGTTGGTGTTTTCCTAATTTTGTGCAACACCAACAGTGAAAATTTCTCCCCAAAACTTCTACACATTCATAAACAAAATTAACTATTTCTTATTAATTAAAAAGCGCATCTGTTTTTCTGCCTTCATCACCGTCTGTCTTTTCAGTGCAGCTTTAGGTCAGACACTAACACCAAAGAAACAACAAACATAAAATGGATATTATAACCATAAAACAAATAGCACATAACTAGCATATTGGTAAATATTAGTGGAATCTCAAAGTGTGTAATAAACCTTCACTGGTTATCAAATTAGCTATATGTTATTATGAGTGAAAGAAGACAAAAGTTTGTAATGGCACTGGGTGTGATTTATTACATAAAGATGCATGATTCTGTTAGTAGAGTTTATTAAGCACTTTTATACATACAACTGTATAGTGGCCTCTCTACAATGTGACTTATAACATGTGGGTATAATAAATTCTTACAAACTCATATGTCAAGTCATCTGATCAGCTAAAATAAAGACCAGGAAAGAGACTATTTCAGAGACTATCTGATAATAATGTGCATATTATATAATAAGCACTGTCATCAAGGTCAGTCAGACTTATAATGTGGAAGAGTGTGAATCGCTCAGTGCAGTCACATTTGCAAGTCATCAATGAATACAACCAAAATTTGTTGCATTATGATTTCTGGAAGTAGACCTCTAACTTAAGGTTCAGCAGACTAACAAAATTGTATTGTTAACTCCCATAATGCATTCCTGCAGTAGATGTGATCATATGTTCATTTGTTTTTTTTAAAAAAGCATGACAAGCTCATGAAGGCTTTAAAATAGACTGGAAAATTCTCCATGTACTGCATGACATGTAATTAAGTGTAAAATGTAAAATGTGTCTATAAATCTTGTTTAAATGATGAATATGTGCAAAAGTGCATGAATCTATGAGATTAATACATTGTGAGTGTTGCAATGAATCAGGAAGACATCAAAGGCTCTGACAGGCAGGTGTTTACAAACATTGATTAACGCAGGTGCAGCTCATTAACTGATCACCTTACAGAGCAGGATCTGTCAGCAGAGTACAGAATCAATGCATTTCAATGAGGGTTACTACCTCCAAACAAATGTTCATATCTTCAAAAGTCTTTTACTTATCAAAAATGTTGAACCCTTGTGAGAACCACAAGGCTTGGGGTCATAATGTGTAAAAGTTTCATGTTTGTAAGTTTAATCATGTTCTCAAAATGGCAAGTTAAAAACATCATAGGCTTTCAGACGAAGCGTAAAATTTAATATGGCTGGGTATAGGGCAGATGAGGCAACTTCATGTCATTCTAGGCAATATAGGGGCAAAAGTATTTGCACTATAGGTTTGAGAGTTAAATTTTATGAATCTAGAGGGATTTTCCATTTTCCTGCATTTGCTGAAAAATGATGACTCTGTGACTAACGGTGGCTGAGTTACAGCAGTTATCAGAATTTTTTTTTTCTTTCAAGAAAAAAGTACTTCTCACTCTAGGTGATGACGTCATCCACTCTAGATTCTCCTTGAATCTGAAAAAAAGTCCAAATCTGCCTGATTTCAAACAGCTGTAGTTCAAAAACTATAAGACTTATCCAAAAGAAAATACCTGAAGAGCCCTGGCTCTCCTCTAAGTTTTGAAGTTTGAATGCGTTTCTAGCTTAAAAATTGTAGGAGGAGATACATTTCAAAAACAGTGAAAAAACCTTGAGAAAAGCAGACTTCTCATTGACTTCCATTATTTTTATTTTCAAACAACTTCAATTATTTAAAAAACTATAAATAATTGCAAAATTTTTGAGAACAGCTAAAAAGTCCACAAATAGCTGAAGGAATGCATGTTTAAATTTTAAGATAGCATAAAGAATGCAGAAGTTACAAATAAGAAAGTTTGGAGCTCCTAAAAAGCCTTCCCATTCATTTCTATGGCAAATTTGCATAAATTTGCATAATTTGCATAAAAACCATAAGATGCAGAATACATTTTAAAGGAGAGCACCCATGTCCTTAACAAGCTGAACATTTTGATACCAGAATGGCAGAAATCGCATGAAGTATGCAGGAGATATCGATCGGCGAAAACGTACGGAAGAATAAGAAGAAGAAGAAGAAGAAGAAGAAAAATAACTAGATAAATTGCATTTCCTGCGGAATACTGATTTTGCAGAATTGCTAAAGGTGGTTGCATTAATTGCATAACTTTTAGCAGAAGAAGCTGAAGTTTACCATAAGTTGCAGAAGAAACTGCAGAAAATCTGCAATACTGTCAAAAACTGGCAGAAGTTTTACGATCAGTAGAAAAGTTAATGGTTGCAGAAACATCATGACTTGCAGAAGAAATCGCAGATACAATAAAAATGTCAAGAAATTGCAGAAATTTCTTGGATGGCAGAAAATCTATTTTTGCAGAAAATTAAATCACTATTTGCAGAAGAAGTTGCAAAAGACAGCACATTTTTTAAGAAATTGGCAGAAATTTCTTGGATTGCAGAAAATCTATATTTTGCAGAAAAATCAAATAAATATTTGCAGAAAAAGTTGAAGAAAACAGCATATTTGGCTACACATTGCACAAAAAATATACATTTTAAACAAAAGTATACAGAAAAATCAAGGTTAGGTAAAAAAAAAAACCATAAGCATTTTAGTTATATTGCAGAAGGATTTAAAAAACTGCAGTGTGAAAAAAAACCCTGAAACTACCTAAAATTATGTACTCTACTAACAGACTTACCAAAAAGTATCAAGAAGAGATTTTCAGAATAGTTTTACAGACAGCAGAACAGTCCACAAAGAGCAGAGCAAGTACATGTTAATTTTTCAAATAAATCACAGTTAAAGATAACTGAGCAGAACAGCTTTATCAGTATCTTGTCAAAGTTACTGTAACACAAAACAGGCAGGGGAACTTGAAACTTCTGATTCTTAAGTTTGGGGGATCACAAACTGTTGAAACCGTCTCCCTGTTGTGTGTGAGGGTGGGGGAGGGGAGAGATTAGCACCTGCAGTGAGCACAATGACTCTGCAGATTTTGCTTCTCCTTGTTTCCTCCGAACAAATGACCGCTGTTCGCCAACCATACGTCCGATCAGAATAATTCTTTCAGTTTTGTAACCTGAGGCTTAGAAGAATCTAGAAATATGTTGTTTATTTGTGTCAAACGTAACATTCTTTTGTGAAACTGTTCTGAAGTGAGAGGAGAAAGACCTTCCTCTCAACTCCTCAAAATCCCATGTCAACGAATGGATAACGCCAATTTCACATGCTTCAACAAATGTCCATGTCTTCAAAACTACTTCAGATATCAAAATGGTTGAACCCTTGTAAGAACCACAAGGCTTTCGACTGTCATTGTCTGATTGCTGAAAGCAATCAGAGTATGTTATCCTAATTCTTTATTATATTTGTCTGATTGCTGAAAGCAATCAGAGTATGTTGTTGTACAACTTTATTATAGTTTATTATTATTATTCCGCCGCATTTTTGGCGCGCTTCTCCTCGTAGTCAAAAGCAGTTATAGATGGAATCAAAAAGTACTTTGTAAAGCTCTATTGTGAGAAGTGTGCTTGTTTTTGTATAGCCATTGGACTTATGGTTGATTTTATATTAATATTTTATGAATTATTTTTCCCATTGACTTAACATTGTGAGCACTTTTAAATGCTTATATCTTCAAAAATACTAAAGATAATTTCATGAAACTTTCCAATATCATAGGGTAAGTAAACTACACGTTCTCTAAAATTGCAGCTCAATGCTGCTCTATAGCGCCACCGGGTGATCGTTTAGTAAGCAGTTTGTTTGGCCTCTATCTCGAATACCGTAAGTCAGAAATTTGTGCTTTCTTTTCGTGTGTGTTCCTTGGATGCTAATAAACGTTTTTCAAATTTGGACCATTAATTCTGTTGGTCTAGATTTTTTTTCGCTATTTGCGATTTTTCGTAAAACACGTTTTTGGCTCCCTATTCAACAAAGTTTTCATCAAAACTCGACAAAAAATTGGTACACACCTGTTTAGAGTACCCCGAATTCAATGGTACCACTCAATTGGCGATATTCCTTACCGTTTTTGAAAAAACGTAATGCTAATGAGGTGGGTGTGGTCACTGATTTTTTAACATGCTCTAAATCCTACAAAGATTGTCAAAACTTCACAAATTTTGAAACATAACTTCATCCTACAGTGATAAAGAAGTACGTAAAGTTTTATGAAAATATTCCCATAGGTGGCGCTATAAATTTAGGAAATTGTGTTTAAGCCTCTATCTTTTGTTTTAAATAAATTTTGGCGTCATCTAGTGGTGGTCTGATGAAAGTTTGAAAGGCAATTTCTCTAGATCTGTGGAAACTGACATATGCATACATATATAAAGTGGGTATTTTTGGCTTTTAATAGTAACAGCTTTAAAATTGCTTTAATACGGTATTGCTTTCAGCAATCAGACGCAATTTCTTTATAGGAATTGCAAATCTAGTTTATTATTATCTCTCTTCTTCTCTTCTTATTATTATATTTTTATTCCGTCACTTTTTGGATCGTCACTCCTCCTACAGTATTAAAGATATTAAAATGCTTTCAATAGTAGTTTATAAAGCTTGACTCTGAGAAGTGTGGCATTACTTTTGGTATGTGTCAGAATTATGAATGATTTTATATGAATATTTTTATGAATTATTTTTCCCATAGACTTTGCATTGTGAGCACCTTTAAATGTTCATATCTTGAAAAATACTAAAGATATTTTAATGAAACTTTCCAATATCATAGAGTTTGGAAAACTACACGTTCTATTAAAATTGTGGCCCAATGCTGCTCTATAGCGCCACCAGGTGGTCATTTTAGTAAGCAATTCGTTTTTAGCCTCTATCTCGAATACCGTAAGTCGGAATTTTGTGCTTTCTTTTTCTGTATGTTCCTTGGATGCTAATGAACGTTTTTTAATTGGGACCATAGACTTCCGTCTAACTAGATTTTTCGCAATTTGCGATTTTTCGTGAAACACGTTTTTGGCTCCCTATTCAACATAGTTTGACCAAACTCGACAAAAATTGGTCCATACCCTATTTAGACTACCCCAAATTCAATGGTACCACTCAATTTGCGAAATTCCTTACC
This sequence comes from Oryzias javanicus, assembly GCA_003999625.1. Lineage (NCBI taxonomy): Eukaryota > Metazoa > Chordata > Actinopteri > Beloniformes > Adrianichthyidae > Oryzias > Oryzias javanicus. The sequence continues at coordinate 28,530,600 of CM012456.1, read as the reverse complement.
GTTTTCAAAATAATCGTAATGCTAATGAGGTGGGTGTGGTCACTGATTTTTAACATGCTCTAAATCCTACAAAGATTGTCAAAACTTCACAAGTTTTGTAATATAACTTCATCCTACAGTGATAAAGAAGTATGAAAAGTTTTATGAAAATATTCCAATAGGTGGCGCTATAATGTAGGAAATTGTGTTTAAGCCTCTATCTCAAAAACTACTCAACCTAGCTACATAAAATTCAACGCATAGGTTGCAGGAGGGGACTTGTATAACATACTAGAAAAAGGACTCTGCTGCGCCACCTAGTGGTGACTTAAGAAGGATAAGCTAACCTTGGATGGGTCCTGTTATCTTCCAACTAGTTGCAGGTTTCAACTTGCAACCACTTGTATTTTGTTAGGTTGATAAAGGAGGTATTTGGTTTAAAATTTCGTACCGTTTTGGTTTATGGTTGATTTTATATGAATTTAAAAAAAAAAAAAATCCCCCTATCAAAATACATGGTACAAACCTTAAACCCCTATTAACTTGAAAAGTAGTTGATCAACTGGTACGAAACTTTGTAAGTAGATACTTCAGACCAATCTTTAAATGCTCAATCAATTTTGGCCCTATTGCGCCACCAGGTGGTCAGTTTTAAAACTGAAGTTTATAGGCATTATTCTCCAAGTGCATTAGTCTTAAGCACTACCTTTTACTGCTTTGTGATTCATTGGATAGTAAAATAATAGCCTGTATTCATCAGCGATCTCTATTATGTAAGACTTTCTCGCAATTTACGATTTTTCGCAAAACAGTTTTTTGACTCCCAGTGTCACATACTTTGATAAATCTTTACAGTATTCTGCACATACCATATTTGGACTACCACAAATCCAATGGTAATATCCGTTTTGCATAGATCTGTATGGTTTTTGCATAACATGTTATGCAAATTAGACAGTCTGAGATTGTAACGTTTGCAACGCTGCAGCTCCTTGAAAGTTTCACATAACTTCACCAAACTTTCAAAACTTATTTCACTGTGTAAGATGAGTCAGCGCAACAACTTTCACAACGGTGCTCCCGTAGGTGGCGCTACTGTCAATTCCTGACGTTTCTTCTAATATCTCCAAAAGTGCTTGACCTACGCGGACGAAACTCGCCATGCTCGTCGAATGGAAGGTCTTGAACGCTTGTGGCTGCAGGATGTTTCAGATCGGTATTGCTTTCAGCAATCAGACGCAATTTCTTCAGGGAATTGCAAATCTAGTTTGTGTAAGTTTCATGTTTCTAGGTTCAAGGGTGATCTCACAATGGCAATCTAAAAACAGTCCACAACAAAAAAAGCGATCGAGCTCCCTACAATGTAAAAGTATAGGGGAAGAGGTGGGAGTTTGTCTCAAACCTGGGGCTCTTGCGAAAAAACTGTTCACCCCATGACTTTGAGGGTGATATTAAACGAATCGAGACAAAAATTCCTACGTTTTGGTGAATAAATTGTGACTCTACGACCAACGGTTCAGGAGTTATCGCAATTTGTTCGGGAAAGTTTTGTCTTCAGAATCCCGCTGGCCACGCTCTAGGCGATGACGTCACACACTCTAACAACGGCCAGAATCGGCCCAAAAGTCCCAAAATACCTGATTTCAAACACCTGTAGTTCAAAAACTACAAGACGTATTCAAAAGAAAAGTAATACCTGAAGAGCCCCGGCTCAGCTCTCAGTTTTAAAGTTTGAACGGCGTCTCTAGCCCAAAAATTGTAGGAGGAGATACATTTCAAAAACAGTGAAGTTGAAGAACTGTCTCCATTGACTTCAATGTTATTTAAATTTGAAAAAGTTCAAAGATTTCAAAACTATAAAAAATTTGCAGAATTGTATGAAGATTGCAGAAAAGTTCTCAAATTGCAGAAAAAGTACATGTTTGAATTTTCAGAATAGCATAAGGTATGCAGAAGTTATGACTGCAGAAAGTTTGAAGTTGCAGAAAAGCCTTTTCAATGCATTTCAATGGGACAAATTGCAGAAATTTTGTTGAATTGCAGAAAAACAAAAAGTTGCAGAAGAGATTGCAGAAGAGAGCAATAATGTCCTTAATTTGCTGAACGTTTTGATACTTGAATGGCAGAAATCGGATAAAGTTTGCAGAAGTTATGGATCGCCGAAAAAGTACGGAAGAAAGAAAATAAGAAGAAGAAAAACTAGATAAATTGCATTTCCTGCGGAAATACGTTTGATTGCAGAATTGCTAAAGGTGGTTGCATATTGCATAACTTTTAGCGAAGAAGCTGAAGTTTACCATAAGGTTGCAGAAGAAACTGCAGAAATCTGCAATACTGTCAAAAACTGGCAGAAGTTTTACGATCAGTAGAAAAGTTAATGGTTGCAGAAACATCATGACTTGCAGAAGAAATCGCAGATATCAATAAAAATGTCAAGAAATTGCAGAAATTTCTTGGATGGCAGAAAATCTATTTTTGCAGAAAAAAATTAAATCACTATTTGCAGAAAGAAGTGGGCAAAGACAGCAAAATTTTTTAAGAAATTGGCAGAAATTTCTTGGATTGCAGAAAATCTATATTTTGCAGAAAAATCAAATAAAATTTGCAGAAAAAGTTGAAAAAAACAGCAATATTGGCTACACATTGCACAAAAAATATACATTTTAAAACAAAAGTATACAGAAAAATCAAGGTTAGGTAAAAAAAAACCATAAGCATTTTAGTTATATTGCAGAAGGATTTAAAAAACTGCAGTGTGAAAAAAAAACCCTGAAAACTACCTAAAAATTATGTACTCTAACACAGACTTACCAAAAAGTATCAAGAAGAGATATTTTCAGAATAGTTTACAGACAGCAGAACAGTCCACAAAGAGCAGAGCAAGTACATGTTTGAATTTTTCAAATAAATCACAGTTACATTAGATAACTGAGCAGAACAGCTTTATCAGTATCTTGTCAAAGTTACTGTAACACAAAAACAGGCAGGGGAACTTGAAACTTCTGATTCTTAAGTTTGGGGGATCACAAACTGTTGAAACCGTCTCCCTGTGTGTGTGAGGTGGGGGAGGGGAGAGATTAGCACCTGCAGTTGAGCACAATGACTCTGCAGATTTTTGCTTCTCCTTGGTTTCCTCCGAACAAATGACCGCTGTCGCCACCAATACGTCCGATCAGAATAATTCTTTCAGTTTTGTAAACCTGAGGCTTAGAAGAATCTAGAAATATGTGTTTTATTTGTGTCAAACGTAACATCTTTTTGTGAAACTGTTCTGAAGTGAGAGGAGAAAGACCTTCCTCTCAACTCCTCAAAATCCCATGTCAACGAATGGGATAACGCCAATTTCACATGCTTCAAACAAATGTCCATGTCTTCAAAACTACTTCAGATATCAAAATGGTTGAACCCTTGTAAGAACCACAAGGCTTTCGACTGTCATTTGTGTAAGTTTCATGTTTCTAGGTTCAAGGGTGATCTCACAATGGCAATCTAAAAAACAGTCCACAACAAAAAAAAGCGATCGAGCTCCCTACAATGTAAAAGTATAGGGGAAGAGGTGGGAGTTTGTCTCAAACCTGGGGCTCTTGCGAAAAAACTGTTCACCCCATGACTTTGAGGGTGATATTAAACGAATCGAGACAAAAATTCCTACGTTTTGGTGAATAAATTGTGACTCTACGACCAACGGTTCAGGAGTTATCGCAATTTGTTCGGGAAAGTTTTGTCTTCAGAATCCCGCTGGCCACGCTCTAGGCGATGACGTCACACACTCTAACAACGGCCAGAATCGGCCCAAAAGTCCCAAAATACCTGATTTCAAACACCTGTAGTTCAAAAACTACAAGACGTATTCAAAAGAAAAGTAATACCTGAAGAGCCCCGGCTCAGCTCTCAGTTTTAAAGTTTGAACGGCGTCTCTAGCCCAAAAATTGTAGGAGGAGATACATTTCAAAAACAGTGAAGTTGAAGAACTGTCTCCATTGACTTCAATGTTATTTTAAATTTGAAAAAGTTCAAAGATTTCAAAAACTATAAAAATTTGCAGAATTGTATGAAGATTGCAGAAAAGTTCTCAAATTGCAGAAAAAGTACATGTTTGAATTTTCAGAATAGCATAAGGTATGCAGAAGTTATGACTGCAGAAAGTTTGAAGTTGCAGAAAAGCCTTTTCAATGCATTTCAATGGGACAAATTGCAGAAATTTTGTTGAATTGCAGAAAAACAAAAAGTTGCAGAAGAGATTGCAGAAGAGAGCAATAATGTCCTAATTTGCTGAACGTTTTGATACTTGAATGGCAGAAATCGGATAAAGTTTGCAGAAGTTATGGATCGCCGAAAAACGTACGGAAGAAAGAAAATAAGAAGAAGAAAAATAACTAGATAAATTGCATTTCCTGCGGAAATACGTTTGATTGCAGAATTGCTAAAGGTGGTTGCATTAATTGCATAACTTTTAGCAGAAGAAGCTGAAGTTTACCATAAGTTGCAGAAGAAACTGCAGAAATCTGCAATACTGTCAAAAACTGGCAGAAGTTTTACGATCAGTAGAAAAGTTAATGGTTGCAGAAACATCATGACTTGCAGAAGAAATCGCAGATATCAATAAAAATGTCAAGAAATTGCAGAAATTTCTTGGATGGCAGAAAATCTATTTTTGCAGAAAAATTAAATCACTATTTGCAGAAGAAGTTGCAAAAGACAGCAAAATTTTTAAGAAATTGGCAGAAATTTCTTGGATTGCAGAAAATCTATATTTTGCAGAAAAATCAAATAAATATTTGCAGAAAAAGTTGAAGAAAACAGCAATATTGGCTACACATTGCACAAAAAATATACATTTAAAACAAAAGTATACAGAAAAATCAAGGTTAGGTAAAAAAAAACCATAAGCATTTTAGTTATATTGCAGAAGGATTTAAAAAACTGCAGTGTGAAAAAAAAACCCTGAAAACTACCTAAAAATTATGTACTCTAACACAGACTTACCAAAAAGTATCAAGAAGAGATATTTTCAGAATAGTTTACAGACAGCAGAACAGTCCACAAAGAGCAGAGCAAGTACATGTTTGAATTTTTCAAATAAATCACAGTTACATTAGATAACTGAGCAGAACAGCTTTATCAGTATCTTGTCAAAGTTACTGTAACACAAAAACAGGCAGGGGGAACTTGAAACTTCTGATTCTTAAGTTTGGGGGATCACAAACTGTTGAAACCGTCTCCCTGTGTGTGTGAGGTGGGGGAGGGGAGAGATTAGCACCTGCAGTTGAGCACAATGACTCTGCAGATTTTTGCTGCTTCTTGGTTTCCTCCGAACAAATGACCGCTGTTCGCCAACCATACGTCCGATCAGAATAATTCTTTCAGTTTTGTAAACCTGAGGCTTAGAAGAATCTAGAAATATGTGTTTTATTTGTGTCAAACGTAACATCTTTTTGTGAAACTGTTCTGAAGTGAGAGGAGAAAGACCTTCCTCTCAACTCCTCAAAATCCCATGTTAACGAATGGGATAACGCCAATTTCACATGCTTCAAACAAATGTCCATGTCTTCAAAACTACTTCAGATATCAAAATGGTTGAACCCTTGTAAGAACCACAAGGCTTTCGACTGTCATTTGTGTAAGTTTCATATTTCTAGGTTCAAGGGTGATCTCACAATGGCAATCTAAAAACAGTCCACAACAAAAAAAGCGATCGAGCTCCCTACAATGTAAAAGTATAGGGGAAGAGGTGGGAGTTTGTCTCAAACCTGGGGCTCTTGCGAAAAAAACTGTTCACCCCATGACTTTGAGGGTGATATTAAACGAATCGAGACAAAAATTCCTACGTTTTGGTGAATAAATTGTGACTCTACGACCAACGGTTCAGGAGTTATCGCAATTTGTTCGGGAAAGTTTTGTCTTCAGAATCCCGCTGGCCACGCTCTAGGCGATGACGTCACACACTCTAACAACGGCCAGAATCGGCCCAAAAGTCCCAAAATACCTGATTTCAAACACCTGTAGTTCAAAAACTACAAGACGTATTCAAAAGAAAAGTAATACCTGAAGAGCCCCGGCTCAGCTCTCAGTTTTAAAGTTTGAACGGCGTCTCTAGCCAAAAATTGTAGGAGGAGATACATTTCAAAAACAGTGAAGTTGAAGAACTGTCTCCATTGACTTCAATGTTATTTTAAATTTGAAAAAGTTCAAAGATTTCAAAAACTATAAAAATTTGCAGAATTGTATGAAGATTGCAGAAAAGTTCTCAAATTGCAGAAAAAGTACATGTTTGAATTTTCAGAATAGCATAAGGTATGCAGAAGTTATGACTGCAGAAAGTTTGAAGTTGCAGAAAAGCCTTTTCAATGCATTTCAATGGGACAAATTGCAGAAATTTTGTTGAATTGCAGAAAAACAAAAAGTTGCAGAAGAGATTGCAGAAGAGAGCAATAATGTCCTTAATTTGCTGAACGTTTTGATACTTGAATGGCAGAAATCGGATGAAGTTTGCAGAAGTTATGGATCGCCGAAAAACGTACGGAAGAAAGAAAATAAGAAGAAGAAAAATAACTAGATAAATTGCATTTCCTGCGGAAATACGTTTGATTGCAGAATTGCTAAAGGTGGTTGCATTAATTGCATAACTTTTAGCAGAAGAAGCTGAAGTTTACCATAAGTTGCAGAAGAAACTGCAGAAATCTGCAATACTGTCAAAAACTGGCAGAAGTTTTACGATCAGTAGAAAAGTTAATGGTTGCAGAAACATCATGACTTGCAGAAGAAATCGCAGATATCAATAAAAATGTCAAGAAATTGCAGAAATTTCTTGGATGGCAGAAAATCTATTTTTGCAGAAAAATTAAATCACTATTTGCAGAAGAAGTTGCAAAAGACAGCAAAATTTTTAAGAAATTGGCAGAAATTTCTTGGATTGCAGAAAATCTATATTTTGCAGAAAAATCAAATAAATATTTGCAGAAAAAGTTGAAGAAAACAGCAATATTGGCTACACATTGCACAAAAAATATACATTTAAAACAAAAGTATACAGAAAAATCAAGGTTAGGTAAAAAAAAACCATAAGCATTTTAGTTATATTGCAGAAGGATTTAAAAAACTGCAGTGTGAAAAAAAACCCTGAAAACTACCTAAAAATTATGTACTCTAACACAGACTTACCAAAAAGTATCAAGAAGAGATATTTTCAGAATAGTTTACAGACAGCAGAACAGTCCACAAAGAGCAGAGCAAGTACATGTTTGAATTTTTCAAATAAATCACAGTTACATTAGATAACTGAGCAGAACAGCTTTATCAGTATCTTGTCAAAGTTACTGTAACACAAAAACAGGCAGGGGGAACTTGAAACTTCTGATTCTTAAGTTTGGGGGATCACAAACTGTTGAAACCGTCTCCCTGTGTGTGTGAGGTGGGGGAGGGGAGAGATTAGCACCTGCAGTTGAGCACAATGACTCTGCAGATTTTTGCTTCTCCTTGGTTTCCTCCGAACAAATGACCGCTGTTCGCCAACCATACGTCCGATCAGAATAATTCTTTCAGTTTTGTAAACCTGAGGCTTAGAAGAATCTAGAAATATGTGTTTTATTTGTGTCAAACGTAACATCTTTTTGTGAAACTGTTCTGAAGTGAGAGGAGAAAGACCTTCCTCTCAACTCCTCAAAATCCCATGTCAACGAATGGGATAACGCCAATTTCACATGCTTCAAACAAATGTCCATGTCTTCAGAACTACTTCAGATATCAAAATGGTTGAACCCTTGTAAGAACCACAAGGCTTTCGACTGTCATTTGTGTAAGTTTCATGTTTCTAGGTTCAAGGGTGATCTCACAATGGCAATCTAAAAACAGTCCACAACAAAAAAAAGCGATCGAGCTCCCTACAATGTAAAAGTATAGGGGAAGAGGTGGGAGTTTGTCTCAAACCTGGGGCTCTTGCGAAAAAACTGTTCACCCCATGACTTTGAGGGTGATATTAAACGAATCGAGACAAAAATTCCTACGTTTTGGTGAATAAATTGTGACTCTACGACCAACGGTTCAGGAGTTATCGCAATTTGTTCGGGAAAGTTTTGTCTTCAGAATCCCGCTGGCCACGCTCTAGGCGATGACGTCACACACTCTAACAACGGCCAGAATCGGCCAAAAGTCCCAAAATACCTGATTTCAAACACCTGTAGTTCAAAAACTACAAGACGTATTCAAAAGAAAAGTAATACCTGAAGAGCCCCGGCTCAGCTCTCAGTTTTAAAGTTTGAACGGCGTCTCTAGCCCAAAAATTGTAGGAGGAGATACATTTCAAAAACAGTGAAGTTGAAGAACTGTCTCCATTGACTTCAATGTTATTTTAAATTTGAAAAAGTTCAAAGATTTCAAAAACTATAAAAATTTGCAGAATTGTATGAAGATTGCAGAAAAGTTCTCAAATTGCAGAAAAAGTACGTTTGAATTTTCAGAATAGCATAAGGTATGCAGAAGTTATGACTGCAGAAAGTTTGAAGTTGCAGAAAAGCCTTTTCAATGCATTTCAATGGGACAAATTGCAGAAATTTTGTTGAATTGCAGAAAAACAAAAAGTTGCAGAAGAGATTGCAGAAGAGAGCAATAATGTCCTTAATTTGCTGAACGTTTTGATACTTGAATGGCAGAAATCGGATAAAGTTTGCAGAAGTTATGGATCGCCGAAAAACGTACGGAAGAAAGAAAATAATAAGAAGAAAAATAATAAAACAGAAGAACAATAGTTTGATTGCATACCTGCAATCAAACTAATAATAAAACAGAAGAACAATAGTTTGATTGCATAACTGCAATCAAACTAATAAAACAGAAGAACAATAGTTTGATTGCATAACTGCAATCAAACTAATAAAACAGAAGAACAATAGTTTGATTGCATACTGCAATCAAACTAATAAATTAGCCGATTTCCCCAACAGGAGAAGCAGGCTGGTGACTGTCCACACAACACAGTCACCCAGTGTGTACAGCATAAATATACAGTAGGTATAATACAAACACTAGTGATGGGTCGGTCGCGAACGAAACGGCTTTTTGAAGCGAACGACGCGAGCCGGCTCCTTACTGGGAGCCGGAAGCCATCTTGTTTTTCTCTCTCACCTCGTCTCTCTCACTCCCTTTTATTTCTCCTCATGTCGTGCATGATTGGTCAATATGTGTTTGTGCTGTGTGTTCGCTCTGAGCAGAGGAGGAGGGGCGGTACCTACACTCTCAGCAACAGTAGAACAGCACACACGGAGGGAAAGAGAGGAAGACAGCCAGTGGTCACGAGACAAACAAATCATTTAGATGGAGTTTCTCAAATGGTGGGGGTGCGATCATGCAATTTATGTTAGTTTTTTTAAACAGTTGATTAGAGGATGCGCGCGCACATTGACACTGCGTGTGTGTGTGTGCGTTGGGTGGGGCTTACACGTGCACAGCACAAAAGCGAGAGACAGAGGAACATCAACACAAAAATATAAAGAAGAGATCATTCATAAATGAGAAAAACTGGAACCATTTGACTTTCCTTGATAGTATAAAAGAAGAGAATCTGCAGGAAATCATTCTCTAGAACTCCACTACCAACCTGTGCAGAATATTCTCTAACACAGAGCAGATCATTACTGACAGAAGAACCAGATTTCATCCTCAAAGATGAGACTCTTTTGTCTTTCTTAATGTTATTGTGAAAAGTCTTTATTTTTTAGTTTTATACACTTTAATTTGCATTTTGGGTTCTGGTTGCAGAGTTTTATATTGTTTTCAATGTGAATTTATTTACAAAGAAAAGGTTAAACATTTGATAGCAGAACAGCTGTGTTGAATTGTAAATAGTTGTTTTTTAATTTTATTATATTTTTTTAAATATATAATTTTTTAGTTTATATGAGTGAAATAAAGGCATATTTACAAGTAAAACACGTTTTATTATATTAGTAATTCATTTTGTGCGTTATTTTATATAGTTGTTAATAAATTACTTAAAGCAACAAAACATCCTAAAGAGCCATTTGGGAGCCAAAAGAGTCGGTTCTTTTTAGTGAGCCGATCCGAAAGAGCCGGCTCTCTTAAAAGAGCCGGAATTCCTAGCACTAACAAATACCCAGTAGGTACCACATATGTACCAAATAGTACTACATAAATACACAAGTAACCTGTAAGTACCCAGTAGGTCCTGTTAAAAGTTAGTACCCATTAGGTACAAAAAAAAGTACCTCGTGAATATCATACCCTGTAAGTACTATACTGTAAAAGAAAGCTTTACTAGTTTTTCGTATACTTTTGGTTGTTCCACGGGCTATTTCTAATAGTTAATGTATTCAATCATTATTATAACAATTCATTTTACACACGGTAAATCTAACCTTTCTCACTATACACTCTGATCCTAGCCTATATTTTTAATGAGTGGATTAACAATTTGTAGCCTCCAATAGAACCACTGCTTCTATTGTCAGGTTCACATCATACAGGCCAATCCTACTCAATTCTGGGACCGCAACCTTACCCATATTTCCCAGGGAGAGACAAAGGGGGTCCAAGAAAGAGAAAATCCTGCAGCAACATATTCACATCTTGGAAAAAGTTTTTGCTGATCTAATTCTACTGTCAGTCTCCTCACTCCTTCAAATAAGTGTGATGCAGACTCCTCAGCTTTTCCTGTTCTGCTTCTCTGAATAAAAATCCAACTCATCGGCGAGAAACTAAGCAGTTAGCTCATCCAGCCTTGTAATCTCAGTTTGTAAGCCTGATAGTACTGTATTGACAGCTCAAAACACTATTAATACCAGACTGTCTATTATCCTTCTTCATCATTTTCCAAGCAAGGTTTTTCTTATGCCGGTCCATTCGATTCAATTCAATTTTATTTCTATAGCCCAAAATCACAAAGAAATTTGCCTCATTGGGCTTCATGCAGGTAATTTTACAGATGCAGAAAATATTTACAGATGCAGAAAATAGAAACCTGAAGAAAAATATCTAAAGACTAAGCAGACTAATAAACTACATAAACTGATTATCCTGCTCTTAGACCCTCCCTCTCGGTAAGGAAAAACTCCTAAAAAACCTGAGTCAGGAAAAAAGAAGAAACCTTATGGATTCCCACATGAGGGAGAGATCCTATCCCAGGATGGACAGGAGATACCAGAACTGGTAAAGAAGAATGAGAATGAGAATGAGAATATAATACACTGATATCAAAGTTAAAACAAAGAAAATAATTATGAACCCGTCTATAAAAGGTTAAAAAAAAAAAAAAAACAATAAACTCTCTTAATGATGACTTATCCAGACAAAACTGGAACTCTGTGTACAGAGAGAAAGATGTGGACACTGCTTATAAATGTTTTTTAGAAATATTTATCTCACTATAGAACAAGAACTGACCAATTCATAAATTTAGGAAAAAATTTGCCGAATGTCCTTGGTTAACTACTGGTCTACAGAATTCTTGTAAAAAGAAAAATAACCTCTATAAAAACTTCTTAAAACAAAGATTGAGAGAAAATGAACAGAGATACAAATCCTACAAAAATAAACTAACTGAAATAACACGGCACAGTAAAAAAGTGTACTATAATAATCTATTGAATGAAAATAAAAACAATGTAAAGCGAGTTTGGGAAATATTTAACACAATCATTAAAAAAGGGACAAAAAAACGAACATACCCAGATTACTTTACAGATGAGAAGGTCAAACCTATTCTATGAATGAAGCAGCAAACGGTCTGAACAACTGTTTTGTAAACGTGGGTCCAGAGTTGGCAGCAGAAATTCCGGAGTGTAAAACCAACAAAGAAAATATTTCATCCACTACACGGATCCCTCACTCCATCTTTCTTTCTGATGTGAATGAAAATGAGCTGATATCAATCGTTAATAAATTCAAGAGTAAAAACTCAGCAGATTGTCATGATATAGATATGACGATGGTGAAAAAGGTGATTAACAGTATTTCTAAGCCTCTAACATACACATGTAACTTATCATTACAAACTGGGAGATTTCCAAACCAAATGAAAATCTCAAAAGTGATTCCTGTCTATAAGAGTGGAGACAAACACCTGTTTACAAACTATAGACCTTTTTCTCTCCTTCCACAATTCTCAAAAATTATAGAAAAGATATTCAATGATAAATTATCTAAATTCATTGATAAATATAACATAATAAATGAATTTCAGAGAAAACAGATCAACCTCCATGGCTATCATTGATGTAGACCAGGGGTGTCAAACTCATTTTGGTTCGGGGGCCGCATTCAACCCGTCTGATCTCAAGTGGGCCGGGCCAGAAACATAACAGCAAAAATAACCTTTGTTTAACCTGTTATCTTTAGCTTATTTTTGTTTTGTTTATTTCTTAGTTGCAAAAACAACCTAATAGTCTAATCACTTATTATTACATTTTTATTCACTGAGTCCAAAGCATTTCAAATAAAATGGATTTCACTAAAAAAAAAAAAAAAAAAAAAAAAAGGTTTATTTAATTTTATACAGACTGAATGTTTACATCTGACATTAAAGCAATCCCGATAGTAAACTAAAGAGGGGCTACGGAAAAAATATAAATGTTTTAATCAATGAAAAATCATACTAAATGAACCCTCTGGAACCGACGGATGCCCTCAGACGTCCTGCTGTGCAGCTGTGAGATCAACGTGATAAAATAAACGTTTTTATGTTCTGGAACTGATATTTTATGAATTAAAGCAAAATATGGCCTTTATTGTAGTTTTTGACAAAAACAAATCTTTTTATGAAATAATTAAAGGGCGGAAGACGAAGACTTTGACCAGACGGCTGCAATGCAGGTCAGCTCACCTGCAGTGGGGGGCGGAGCCAAACAGAACTGTCTGCTATTAGAAACCCCACGAGGGGGAATGTGATCTTAATTTTGCTTTGGCTTTGAGTTTTCTACAACATCAACAACCACCCGAAAATTCTGTTTCTCTGCAAAAGTCCTGCCGGCCGCTGTTACGAGAGGCGAGCAACAGAGCAGACAGACACGCCCCCACCTGAGAGCAGATTCCAGCCGAACCGATCTGAAGTCCAGCTGATCAAACTTCTTGCTAAAACCTTTTTATTATTTCTCACAAACTCAACAGGCAAAGCTTATGATGAAAAAAAAGCAAAAGAAAAGAGAGAAACATAGATTTCCATGAAACATCAAATAGACAGCAGAGCTCTGAGGAGAGAAATTCTTATTTTTTGGGCTGCCTTGAAGCTGAAGCCACACAGACAGACTGAAGTACTATTACTGTCTGTATGACCACATATAAAGGTCACATCATAGAGCTGTGAGGTCTGTCATGTTCCTCTACCAACACAAACTCTTCATATTTGTGGCCCAAATAAGGAATCTGGGAATTTCACCAGAATTTTTTTTTTTTTGTATTTTCAGTCAAAAATGTGTTGATTAGTTTGTTGACTAAATTTAGTTTAGTTGTTTTTATGAAATTACACCCAAAACTGTCATTTTATGTTGTAAAAACACTTTGTTAAATATTTTGGGGGTTTCCACAGCAAAATGAATCCGATGTTAATTTCTTGATCTTTTGAGTTTCCCCCTAGTGGTTAAATTGCGCATTGCATCCACTTCTTTAAAGAACCATAACTCGCCACAGGAGTGGGCTAAAACTTGCTTTCTTTTTTGAAAATTCTTATATATTTTTTTCTTCATAATTGGGCCGGTTTAAAACAATTTGTCAAAATGAATCAAGATGAATGAATTTACATCAGAGGCCAAAGAGATCAGTTGTGGTGTCCCTCAAGGATCAATTCTGGGCCCGCTGCTGTTCAATATTTACATCAATGACATATTCAGTGTTTCAAAACTTTTAAAACTCATTTTATTTGCTGATGACACAAATATATATTCTATTCAACAGACGATCAAAGGGAAGTTATCAATGTGTTGAACACAGAGTTAATCCAAATAAAATCATGGATGGATTACAAAAAACTGTCTCTGAATCTAGACAAATCCAAAGTGATGTTTTTTTTGGTAATTACAAAGCCAATACAGAGCTCTCAATTAAAGTTAATAACAAGTTTATTAAAAGTGTTACAGAAATTAAATTCTTAGGGATTGTTATTGATAACAAACTGAGTTGGAAGCCACACATCAGACACATACAAACTAAAGTTTCAAAAAGTATTTCAATTATAAATAAATCTAAATATATATTAGAATATATATACCATATTTCACCTACTGTATAGAAATTTGGGGTAATAATTACAAGAGTTCACTGCATCCTCTCTTTTTGCTTCAGAAACGATCCATCAGAATTATACATAAAGCCGGTTATCTTGATCACACTAAAAATTTATTTTATCAATCCAGAATTTTAAAACTCTATGACCTTGTTGATTTTTACACTGCGCAATATCTATACAGAGGAAAACATTACAGTCCAATATCCAACAACAGTTCTCAGAAAATGAAGGAGGAACAAACTGAGAGGATGCAGGAACTTCAAGGTCAGATTGATAAGAACCACAAAGAAAAGTTTCTGTGTTTCTGTATGTGGAACTAAACTCTGGAACAAGTTCAGTAATGAGCTCAAACTATGTTCAAGTATTTATCAATTCAAGAAAATGTATAAAGAAACTCTAATTTCTCAATATGAAGATAAGACGAGTTAAAGATCAACTTGTGTTTGAACAGTTCCAAACGTCTGAACTTGAATGTGATAAAATAATCAAAGATTTTTTTTTTAATGCAATCAAAGAGTTTTATGTTATGTGATATGCAGTAATGATTACTGATAAGTTTACAATCACTGTGGCATTAATTTTCCTTTCTTGATCCTAAATATGAATTAATGATTCATTTAATTATGTGTTCCTAATGAACACATAATCAATGATTATTACATATTTTGGGAATCATTAATGTTTAATGAAAATGTATAAGAATTCTTTTACAGAATGATCAATAAGCACTCTAATGTTACTTAAAAACTTGATTTTAATGTGTAATTATTATTTTTCTGCATCAGTATGAAATTGTATTTTGATGATAATCAGTGAGTATTTACATATCAGTTACATGATGTATGATTGATGTTACTGTTTACTGAAATATTGTTTTAAGAGATTAATCAATAATCAACAAGCACTTTACTCTGATACTGGGAATATATTTAAAAATAAATAAATGAACAACAACCGGAAGACATAATTATGCAAAACAGTTAAATGAAGTAATCAAGTAGGGGTGGGATTATATAAGTTCACTTCTTCCCACTGCTTTTTAAGCAATCAATCAAACTCTACTGACTTTAGTTAATAATCATAAGGAATGAATGAACCAAATGTGACAGAAGTGTATTTTATTTTTGTTTGTTTTCTATTTTCTAATCAATGCATCTTATTGTTTCTGTAATGAGTTTGAAATAATGGAGTGTTTTGTCCTATATTTTACAATCTATGCTTGAAATAAACCAACCAGTCAATCAAATAATTACAGTGGACATCTGGGTCTCCAGAACTAGCGTGGGGAACCATGGAGTTCTTTTGGTGCTTAAGTCATCTGATGCATTTCCAAAATTATGACCAGTAGCAGAACCATCTGTATCAGTGTTGGTCCAGCTGGTGAAAGCTGCTGAGTCAGTTATTTTGTTTTGACTTCAGAGTGATAACGTTGAGAAGGTCTTTGAAATCATTGGCAGAGGAGTCTACAAAGGGGTTTCATATCTTACCTTACCAGGCTGGCTAACGTCCCGCTGGTCCCTATAAATGGGCATGCACTGAGTACCGTGCCCGTTACAGAAGCAGCTTCCCCAGATCACCATGTTGGAAAGAGCGTAGTAATATTTATCCACAGAGCTTCTTTGCCTGCGAGTTGGGGGTGCGTCCTTCAGTGTGAGAAGGCCAGTGAAGTTCAAGCGAATATTTGTCATGGAGATCAGATCTGAAGAAAATCAAAGATCATATTAGCCCTTTCAAAGCTTTAAGTTTTACCACCAAAAATATGCATATTTACTACTACTGCAGCGAATATCCAGGTGTTCAAGTACTCGCAATCTGCTCCCGAAATTTCGAGTATGCATATTTGAGATGTCAAAGATCGCTGATTCCGTGATCTTTATAAATAATGTAAATTGTAGTAAAATATTATCAAAATATAATCTTGGGATTATGTAATTTTGCTCTGAAATGGAGATTAATGTTGTATTTTAAGATCAGGAACTAAAACAAAGCCAAAAGAGCAGCAGTACTGCCACTGGAAGTAAACGTATTTACGCATTTACGGTGAACTTCCGGTTTTCAAAGAGAGCTTTTATCCGTTCAGAAACTGAGACTGAAGTTCTGTTCACTGGCACAACTTCTAAAAAACATAATTAGCTTTAACACCGGAGCTTTAGATCCAGTATTTATGTTCTTTTGGTTTTGGTAACTCTTCAACAGTTGACCCAATTAACAAAACTTATTCTGAAGAAACGCAGCCTCGCGCTGCTGAAAGGCGAATCAGCTGATGCCGCTGTGGAAAAAAACAGCTTTTTTCATACAGGCTCTGCACCAATATGTAAACCGTAAAATGTTGAAGGACTTTGTGGTTAGAAAACTGTAGAGAGAATTTTCAGGTTTTGCTTTTAAATGATCCAAAACATCAGTGATCTTTTTCTTTTTTATGTTATTGTGTACTTAAATAGAAGATTGACAAAAGTTTAAAATGACAAACAGCGATTCTTTCTGTCTGAATCTTTGTTTTTTTTAATCAGTTTTGTTGATTCTGATCTCCTGTTTAAGGGTATAAATAATCATTAAATACAAATATTTTCAATTTTCATCCATTCAGTAAATAGACATTCACATAGCAATAAACATTATATTACAAAGTAAGAATTGTGGTTCGATTAGTGAATCGTTGAGTTTAATTTGTGAATCAAATTGCCTGAGCAACGATCCACAGCCCTAATATTCACCCTGAATTTTAGCTGAACGAGGTTCTTCTATTTCAAACATCGGATCCAGAGCTTGAAGCACCACCTGGTGAAAAAAATATTCTTGGTCAACAACCTCAAATACATGACCACATGCAATTAAAACAGAAACTGTTGTGCTATCCTAAAGAAACAAGAGGGTCCAACTGTTACTTCTTATTATATTTGGAACACTACCGAACAGGGCTTTCATTTGTGCCTCTCATGCGCGTTTCACTGAATCCTACATGGCACGTGCTCGATGCTGCAGTGACATGCACCCTTCAGATCATATCAAAGTAATAACATTGCCTTAACACATCACAAACCTCACACTTTCATCCCCTATCCTCTCAACTTTTGACAATTCAGTTTATTTGTTTAAAGTCCCCTCCGATGAAAATCTAGTTTTTAGAGTTTTATCATGTCTGTGTGTCATTTTTCTTCTGAAAGAGAACAAATGTATTTAGAAATCATTTAGTTTTTCCATTTCCAAGTATTTCTCCTTTTAAATCTGTCAATCCAACAGTCTTGGACACACTCTGTTTTTCATCAATCATCTTCTTTCTGCTGCACATGCACTAAACCCTCATCTGGTCCGGCTAGTGTGTCTAGTTCAGGTTCTGGAGAAGAGAAGATTTTGCTACCTTCACATTGACTGCAGTCAAATGAGCCGCCGTTCACATTTCTGTGGTCCAATCAGCCGTCACTGGATTTTTGCTGTGAGTTTCAATCCAATACTTACGGTAGCAGGGCTGAGAACTCTGGAAAATCTCCACCAGACTCCACGGAGCTTCTTGATGTGACCACGGAAATGTGAACGGCGGCTCATTTGACCGCACTTGGAAAGGATTGTAAATCAATGAAAGTTTGGTCCACGAAGCTCGTCCAAGCTGACATCCAGCTCAAAACGATACTGCTGTGGCTTTGATGATGATTTACGCTAACAAGACATAGAGCTATCAAAATCAGAAGGGGAGAGGCGTATGTGTGGCCATGAAGGAGCAGGTCCACTCAGCTCCAAAAGCCACGCCCCTTCAGAGGATATTTTGCCAGCTGAGGCTTGAGATCAACATGAAAAATTTCTTTTTAGAACATTTAGGTGGTGGGATTTGGATTAAAAACTTCATAATCATAATTAAAATACTACTGGGAATGTTTTTTAAATAAAAAAAGGGTCACGGGGGACTTTAAAGTCAGAAATGTCGGTATAATGAAATGAATCAGATGTACTTGGATAAAGAGATTTATGAATTGTATTACCTCTCCTCCAGTAGATGGTTCTGGCCCAGAGAATCTGCTATCACAGATAATATCATCAACGCTGAATGCTGGTCCTCTCAGAACTGAAGGAAAATAAAGAGCACAGTCGTCTGCAAAAAATCTAAATATTTTCCAGGTCTGCCCAAAGTCTTTTGATCGTTCCACTAACATGGCAGCAGGTCGAAAACTCTGTAGAGAGAGATAGCAGTCTTCAGGAAACTGTAGTCACAAAAATTGCCACCAATGGACCTCCCGGCATTTGAACAGGATTAAAGAAATCTCACTGCTGTGGAGACATTAGCATTTTGAAGGATTCAGCAGCTTCTTGTAATTCTTTACAATTCTGGTTGAACTCTAATGGTGGTGGAGATCAACCATGAAACAGGTGATCTGGGAAGAAATTACATTTACCCGGACTTTTTATACAAGCAAAACACACTTTCACCTCACAATGTCTTCTTCGAGCAACAGTAGCCAGAAAAACATCAGATATAAAAACTGCCCATTACACCTTTGAATATAAGAAGTTAGAGAGCAGATACCTTAAATGTGAGGACCAGTTGGCTAAACTGGAATACTGTCTCAAGGTCCAGCTGGATGCTGACCTGGTGAACTCCTGCAAGAGACACAGGTTCATGTGAGCTCCCTTCACTTAATCCAACCTCCTCCACAATCCTAAACTTACCGTTTTCTGACTGCCACCATGCCATCTGTCTGTCAGGATCTGAACTTGTGATTATGTTTTCAATCCGGTGACTGTTTTGGTTGCTATGGTAACTGTACGGCTGCTGAGAATCACACAGAAAACAATTTTGGGCCCCCTGACAGACAGAGAATAAATAGGAGCTGTTAGAATGTACCTTACACAGAGAATTAAGTCAAACTAAAATTATGTAAATTTCCACGCGTACATGTGACAGATGCAAAAAGATCAACAGCAGCTGTAGCAGATAAATTAGAATAATTTACAGCCAAACTTTGTGAAATTATTTCATATTGTTCTGCATTTATATACACTGTGGCTCAAATGATTGTATGTTGATTATAAGTTAAATTCAATGTCAAATTAAAATAAATTATGAGGTGTTGCAATAGACTCTTCCTGTTATGTTATCATGAAACCTACATAATATATTTTATTTAAATAAAAATAATAATTGAATCATTATTGTCTTTCTGATGGTCATGGCTTTCATTTTCATCTTCCCAGGTTTATCTGTCTGGCTGATGATTTCACAGAAGAAACTTTATTACACTGTAAAGTAGGGGTCTAACGGATCACAGTTAATCCGTGGTCCGTACGTATCAGAAGCCACGGTTCAGGACACATATGGACCGCTCCAACCCCTACTCCCCGCGCACACACACCTCGCGCTGTCATAATTTAAATCAACTGTCCGTTCACATCAATGGAATTTGCGTCAAATTCATGCAAATCCTCTTTATTTTGACAAGTGCTAAAGTAACTGCTTCACAGTTATCTTAAAGTCTGTTCATCTGAAGCTCCCGCTGCGTGTGGGAGGAGCTTCCATCAAAACCTTTTCTGGACTTCATAATAAGGACGTGGATCAACGCTGCTTCTCCACAGGCAGAGGGGAGGGCCGGGCTCCTGACCCAGGCGGCAAAAATGTCAGAAAAAGCAAAAAGTCTGTATTCTTCTAAACCAGATGCAGACAGCGCACGCAGTTTCTAATGTAACAAACACATGGATTGTAAGGGCGGTAAAGGCTGTAACCTGTCCAAACACCACGCTAAAATACAGCAGATTCTAGCGGAGAGGTGTGCAGCGTCTGACCATCCAAATGAGACGTCTAGCGGTGTTATTGATCCAACAGGTAAGTATGCTCGCGGGACATACATGGAGCATGTGTATAAAGTGTTTATTATCAAAGAAAAGTGCAGGAAAATATAATAAAAAGATGGGAAAAGGAATATGGATATTGACACTGTAAAATAGGAGCAATAAACAATGATTAACAGACTGGACATTAATATGATGCCTCATTAATAATAATAAATTATCCAACAGAAAGTGTAATATGAATTCAAATGCAGCATCGTGAATTTTTATTTCCAGTTTCTGTTCTTTAAAGTGAGAAGGTCATTTGATATGCTCTGCATTTTAGTTCTTAACTGGAGCTTTGTTTATTTTTTCCCCTAAACTATATATATATGTATATATATATGTTATTGTAAAGACACATTCATATTAATTTTTAATTTTATTCTAATGTTGGAAAGGGCATTAAATTAATATATCACGTTTGTTAATTGTTCAAAAAGGGTTTTTTCAGAAAATAAAAAGAGTTAAATATCACAGATTACCAATGTCATATAATGGTTTTTGGAATATTTGCCATATCGAGATACAGCGGTATTGTGAGTTATGTATCGTGAATCGCATCATATCGTGAGTTATTCCCAGCCCTAGTGAAGTACTTTAGATGCTTATTGAATATACGATTTGAAGCGTTTCCAAAAATTAATTTAGCTTGTTGTTTTTTGCTGTTTTTTTTTCTTCTTTTTTTTTTTTTTTCAACTGATCCATAAAAAAGATCCAAACCGTGACCCTAAAACCGTGACACGATCCGAACAGTGAGTTTTATGATCCGTTACACCCCTACTGTAAAGACCACTATTTTTGTAATTATCTGTGGATTGTGACATTATTCAATCTCCCTGGGGACTTGTGGACAGACCCTCCGTTGTCAAAGTCTTTCTCACTAACAGACGTAATGAAAATGTATGAGCAAAGACTGTGACGTTATGAAACCCATCCATTTTCTTTGCCGCTTTGTCCCTTTCGGGGTCGCATGCATGCCGGAGCCTAACCCGGCTACTGATGGGCGAAGGCAGGGTTCACCCTGGACAGGTCTCCAGTCTGTCGCAGGGCCTCAATCACACACAGTCACTCTCACATTCATACCTAAGGGCAACTTACTAGGGATGTCCCGATCAGGTTTTTTTGGGCCCGGTCCGATTCCGAGTCATTGGATTTTGTGGATTTGCAGATACCGAGTCCCAATCCGATACTTTTTTTAATTTTAAAACATGAACAACTTGAATAAACAGATTTGTGTTGTCCCTTATTTATATTTCATTAACCTTCTTTTATCATTAAAGTGTTAAATAGAACTCTTCTGTGGAGTAGCTTTAAAAGCCAAGTAAAAATAGAACAAATATAAACTCTGAAAAAAAAATCCTATTTTCTTGTTCTATAAGTGATAATTAGTCATGTGGAAACGTTTAGTGACTTTAGCTTTAATATCTTTAGTATTGAACATTTTTGACCAAATGTGATTCCTGTCCTTTTTAGAATTCTTAAAAATAAATTATGACTGTTTTCAAATGAATTTGATGAGTGTTCATGACTAGCTCATATGAATAATTTTCATTTATTCATTTTTTTTTAGTTTGTTTTTTAAGATTATATGCTTCTTTTTAAACTCCTAAGACATCCCATTTTCGGTTTTATTATCAGAGTAGTTCATTTCCTTAACTTTTATTTCTCTTTCAGATAAATAAAACAGGCATATCAAAGGACAGCTCGGGTCCTGAGGAGTTAAATCACGGTGCTAGCATGTAGCAGTTAGCAGCTGCTGTTTAGCATCTGTCTGCAGCACAAAGAGCTTAACATTAAAAAGAAACCAAACTCTGTGTTTTTCTGTTGAAATGTCTTTAGAGGTTGTTGTTCAGAGACACTAACTGTCAGTTTAAAGAGTTTTCAAAAGAGTTATTGATCCTGGAAATCTGAATCTGTGATCGGCTAGCAAGCTATTATTGATCTGTTTACATCAGTCTTCTGCTTGAAATGCTGTAGTTTTCTACTGTGTTTTCCTGGAATAACATGTTGTGATCTGTTCATGACATGCAGACTTCTAGTGGAGGATTTATCCAGAATAATAAGATTGAAATCTAAAGCGCTGATGATAAGAAGAATAAATTAAATATCTGATCCTGATCGGACAACGGAGCCTGATTCCGATCTAGTCTTCAAACACGTGATTGGGCCATCCCTACAATTTAGAGTCACCAATGAATCTATGAAGCATGTTATGAAACCCTCAAAGTAAAATGTTTTAAAGGGTTTATATCATGCAAAATGAATGCAAAATGAACTTTTTGAGATTTCAAGTGTACAGTGTTATTTTAGTTTTTTTATTTGCGTTTTCACAAATATTTTTAAATATTTATTTTTCGGTCATGTAACACTTCTGGGTTTTCACAAAAACTCTGATAACTCGAGATGAACTCAGCACCTCTTTTGGATCCAAAAGTATTAAACTTTTGTATCCAAAGGAGGTGCTGTAAAAAAAAGATATCCCTCATTTTCTTTCCATTCCCATGCATGCAGCAAAAGCATAAACTGACTCAGATGTGGCCCAAAAATATCCTAATTTGCTGAAAAAGATAATCACTGAGGTTAATTATCATCTAGAGGCAAGTGTTCATTATGGATGAAACCAGCCTCTTCTGGAAGAAGATGCCTTCACACACTTATTTGGTGATGGAGGAAGCACAAACTCATGGTTTTAACGCACAAGTGGCACAAGCGACGAAGTGACACTCCTAACCTGTGTCACAAAGTACGCTGCTGTACCATCTTTTGTCCTAAAAAATAATATACGTAAAATTCTTTATGTGGAGCAATACTCTAAAGCAGGGGTCACCAACGTGGTGCCCGCGGGCACCAGGTAGCCCTCAAGGCCCCCACAAGGTGCCCTCAGGTCTCTTCTAAAATGAACACTCATGTGAGCGACATCTAAAATTAAATTCTGTTGATATTTTTTTAATTACACTTGCATTTACCTAGATTTAAAAATGAAAATGTCTTACAAATATGTTGATGACACATGAACTTCAGATAAGTTTAGGTGACCTCTGACCTATTTCAGTTCAAAGATCATTAATTTTGTTGAAAATTCTGCAGATTTGGTCTTCAGTTCAAAATGTGACAAGAAGGAAGCTGTTATTTCCCCTGCGGAAACAACACCTGACCGCGGGATCCCGCGCGGTCGTGGCGGTGGACAAGCTGTTCGTGGACGGCCGCCTCTTCCGAGACCCCGAGATCACCCCGTGGCTTTATTGAAGATCCCCCCGCACTGCTGAGTCTGAGCTGCGCTGAAACACCTGCTAAGCTTATTTAAATGAATGGAAACAGATCAACCACCCCCCCACACCTCCTCTCAGGAAAGACGTTTCTTTTTTCTCTCCCCTTATGTTTGTGTTTATTTTGTGTTTGTGTTTTTCTCTTTTTCTCTTTTATTCTTTCTTTCACATCCTCCCTCTCACCCTCCTCCCCCCCATATCATCTGATGACATCATATCCCAGGTAAGCTCTCACTCATTCACGGAAAGGGCGCGCGCGCACACAAGCGCGCACGCGGGCATGCACACGCGATCCCGCACACACTCGCTGACACACCGCAAACACATCACACAGGCATAAACAGGACGCACGCAACATGCAGCTCACGCAGCCAGAAAGCACACACGCGCTCCAACGCACAGCACCTCTCTGCGCAGCGGGCACGCGCTTACAGGCACAAGCAGATGCATTTATATGTAGCTTCACACTCTTCCAGTCAGTGTAGTCAAGGTTAATCTGAACATTATTAGCTGGAATGTTCATGAACTCGGGTCTGGACCTAAGAGACTGAAAGTTTTAAATCACCTGAATGATTTAAAAGCAGATATAGTTTTACTGCAGGAGACCCACCTTTCTAAATCAAATGAGCATCTCATGTGCTGCTCACAGTTTCCATTCATGTATGCTGCTAGTTATAACACTAAACAAAGAGGAGTAGCCATCTTAATTAATAAAAATATTATTTTTACTCATAAAGACACAATTATTGATCCAGAAGGCAGATTTGTAATTATTAACATATCTATTCAGAATAAAGACTTTTGTATTTGTAGCATCTACGGACCAAATTCAGACGAATCCTGTTTTTTCCATAAACTGTTCACCTCACTCTCTGCTCACTCTGATTCCACGTTTTTGACAGGTGGAGATCTGAACTTGGTTCTTGATCCAGAACTTGACAGACTCAGCGCAGCAGGACACCAGCGTTCATGGCGGTCTTCAAGTATTCTGAAGCAATACATGAATGATCTGGGTCTCTGCGACGTTTGGCGCTCATGTCATCCAAACACTAAAGGGTTCACCTTCTTCTCTCCAGTTCACCACTCACACTCTCGTTTAAATTATTAATCAGTAAATCTCTTCTAGAAGATGTTAAAGGCTCCAGCATTCATCCAATTATCATCAGTGATAATGCACCAGTTTCTGTAAACATAGTTAGGAAAACAGAAACACCTTCAGGTTCAACCTGGAGGTTTAATACGTCTCTGTTAAAAGATCAAGAGTTTATTGAATTCTTTAAAAAAGAGTGGACAACCTTCTTAGAATTTAGCAACACTCCTGACATCTCACCATGTGTTCTCTGGGAAACCAGTAAAGCTGTTATGAGAGGTAAAATCATTTCTTATTCAACGCATAAAAAACGTAAAGAGAAAGTAGATTTAATAGAACTAGAAAACAAAATAAAAAATCTGGAGACTGCTTATGCTGCTTCTGCACAAGAACACATCCTGGGAGATTTAAAAAAATTAAAACTTCAGTTAAATGACATAATTAATAAATAAACGCAATTCCAAATACAACGACTCAGACTAGAAAGATTTGAACACTCTAATAAATCTGGCAAATTTCTAGCTAATCAGCTTAAAATTAATAAAGAAAAATCAACAATAACATCTATTATTGATCAGTCAGGAAATGTCACCCACGACCCGATCAAAATCAATGATAAGTTTAAAGATTTTTATCATAACTTATATACTTCACAGATTTATTAAAGGTAGACATTCGAGTGACAATGTCCGCAGGCTAGTTAACGTTATAGATTTTGCCACTATTAAAAAGCATGAAATGAGCATAATCTCGTTGGATGCTGAAAAAGCATTTGACAGAGGAAACTGGAAGTTTCTCATCGCTGCCCTCCATAAGTTTGGGTTTGGGGAATCATTCATTGATTGGATTAAAATATTATATCATAATCCAAATGCTTCAGTCAGAACAAACAAAACAGACGTCGGCAGGTTTTTTTCTTGGAAGAGGAACCAGACAGGGTTGTCCACTCTCCCCCTCTCTCTTTGCAATATTCATCGAGCCTCTGGCTGCAGAAATAAGACAGAATGAGAACATCATAGGAATTAGAACTAAACATGGCCAATCAATAAATTAGTCTTTATGCTGATGACATATTATTCTTTTTACACAAATCACGTTCAATAAGTGAAACAATACATCTATAATGAATTCTCCCTCATCTCAGAATACTCAATTAAACTGGAATAAATCAGTTTTATTAGCACTAAACAGTAATGCTGAGCAAATCACTCTCAATACCGATCAAATCAGGAAATATTAAATATCTAGGTGTTCATTTCTCCTCCAAACTATCAGAACTGGTGCAGCTAAACTACACCCCACTACTGAAAAGCATTCAGGATGATCTAATTCGATGGGTCAATCTGCCCCTGTCACTCATGGGCAAGGTAGCCACAATAAAAAATGAACATCTTGCCAAAAGTTAATTATCTATTTACAATGACCCTAAACAACCTCCACTAACATGGTTTAAAGCTTTAGACTCTGCATATCCAGTTTTCTATGGAATAAACCACCTAGAATCATCCTTAAAACTTTAAAATCTGCAAAAAAGATGTGGAGGTTTAGAACTACCAAACTTCAACAATTACTTTCTTGCCAACAGATTACAATACATCCTAAAATGGTTAAATAATAACCCAGAAAGTAACTCATGGATGGACTTAGAACAGGAGTTATGTGGAAAGATCAAGCTGTCAGATCTACCATTTATCAGCCAGACAATAAAAAAACACGACAGTTTCCAGAGTATTAATATAAATACCACCTTAACAGCCTGGTGGGATTTTCTCAAAGCGTCAAAGTCCTCAGTCGTACAGTGTAAAATGACACCCATCTGGAACAACCCAGACATCCTTATAAACAAAAAAATGTTACACTTCCCAGCCTGGCAAGCAGGGGGTGTAACACTATTAAGAGCACTTAATTATTGATAGAAGATTTATAACACCGCAGGAACTACAAGATAAACATGGAATAAATCACTTCTTGGAATATCAACAATTGAAATCTATAATTACAAAAAAAATTAAGTACCAGGATAATGACTTAAAATTGCCAGAAATAATTACCTCTTTGTTTAAATTTTCAATGACTAAGATTCTTTCAAAAATATACAAACTCTTATGCAACCTAGACAATAATATTTCAATTCCAATAACTAAATGGGATGCAGACCTGAGCAGAAACACAGACCAAAGCTTCTGGACAGAAATGTTTCTTAACACCTTTAAACTGACTAAAAGTCCAAACTTACAATTAATCCAATTCAAAACTCTCCATAGAATTTATTATACTGGACAGAGGATGTTCAAGATGGGTCTCAGAAGCTCAGACATTTGTGAGCACTGTGATAGTAACTCATCTGACAGCTTCATGCATGCACTGTGGTTCTGCACACCTGTCCAGGCTCTCTGGCAGCAGGTCTGTGCTGATCTATCAGTCTGGCTAAATGTTTCAATCACAGCTTCACCGTCACTTTGTGTGCTTGGTGACATGAGTGCCATCGATATAGAGGGAGGATTAGTATCTGTAATCTTCATAACTCTTTGTATAGCAAAAAAACTATTTCTATTAAATTGGAAAAGCAAGAAAACATCAACGTTAATCAATACAGGAATCTGCTCTTTGATCATATCAGCTTGGAAAAAACATCAGCTAAAAGTTCAGGTAACTTGGAAAGAATTCAGTCTCTCTGGTCTCCAATTGCTGAGTCCATGATTAGGGCGGCCGGGGTGCTTGGGTGTCCCGGCGTCTTGGTTGTCTGCGGGGCTGGTAGGCGGGGGTTGGGGCTCTCTGGCGCCTGACTGGGGCGTGGGGGGGCTTTGTTGGTTGGGGGGTCTGGCCTGGCGTCTGGATGGGGGTGGGTGGGGGTGCCGTGTGGCGTCCCGGGCCTGGGTGGCGGGGGTGTGGGGTGTGCAGTGGGGTGGGGGGCCTGGCTCGGTCTGGGGGTGGTCCTCTTGCTGGCGTGGGGCCCCTTCCTGGGGGGTGCCGCTTGCGTCGGGGGGGTGGCTTACCTGCACCTGGGGGCTGGGATCACTCCCTCTCTGGCTCTGGGGCGGGGTGGGGCTACCTCCTTGGGGCCCGCCGTTGCTCCGGGCGGCGCCCGCTTTTGCCGCGGGGTCTTGGGGGGGGGTCGGGGGGGCGGTTGCCCCGTCTGGTGGGGGGGCTTTCCGTGGGGAGCAGGGGGTCCCATTTGGTACGGGGCCTGGGCGGTCTGGCGTGTTGTGGTCTCTACTGAAAATTCTGTGGGGGCCGCGGCTGGTCTGGCCGCCTCGGTCCTGTTGGTGCCTGCCCAGTACACCCACGGGAGAGGTGCTTGGGGGCGGGAGCTGGAACCTGTCCCTGGGACTGGCTCCTTCTGGCTCCTCCCTCCTTGCGAGGGTGGGAGGTGCGGGGCCTGGGGGGGTTGGCTCTCGGGGGTGGGGCCCGTGGGCTGGGGTGAACTTGGTCCCAGCGCTGGGGGGGGGGCGCCATCATCGGGGTCGGTCAGCCAACTGCCCCCAACCTACCCTCTTCCTCATACAAACATGTATTAGGGTGAAGGGGAGGGTGGTTGTATTGCAGCGTGCTGCTGGGGGTGGACTACCTGCAAGTGGCCCTCCCTCCAGTGGCCGCTGCATGAGTTTGCCCCTCCCCTTAGTCTTATTTGCACCTTAGACACGTAGGACCTTGGTGGGGGGTGCTTGGACATCACTGCCAGCAAGCAGTAGATGTCCTCTAGGTGCCCTTTCCGCCAATTTTAACAGCACCATAGACATGTAGGGCCGTTGGTGAGAGGGTGACGGGGCATCGCTGTGAGCGATCAGGAGATGTCCTGTCAAGGCCCTACTCACCAATTTTAACCGCACCTTGTAGTACACACACCTCTAACACCTCAAAATATACACTCTAACAAACAAACACGCATGCATCACACAAGGAAGGTGGGACTTTCGACCCTCTGTCCCCTACCCCATCCCTGGCGAGGGGGGATGGAAACCCTCGGCCTAGTGGTCCTGTCTCTTGGGTGCCGGTCTCCTGGGCTCTGTGACCTCCTCTCCACGCTGGGAGAGGGATCCCCAAGATCTAACAGGGGATCAAACTACATCAGAGCCATGGGGTGTCCAGGTCTCGGTGGTTCGGGTTCCGGTCCCGGCTCTCGAGAAATGGGCCTCTCCAGGACTCCATCAGTGGGTGTGCCTGGTCAGGCCTTGTTAACATCATTCCTCTGGGACCCTCGTTCCTCTTGGGTGTCTCTCTGCTTGGCGGGGGTGGGCGGCCCCTTCCCGGCTCGCCCCTGGACCTCCTGCGGCGGGCGCGGGCGGGCGTCTGGAGCATAGAAGCGGGTCATCCTGGGGGAGTTCTGGCTCGTGCCTGGGGTGGGGTGGGGGATGCTCGGCACTGCTGGTGGTGGTGTGCTGCTCCTCTGGGGTTGGAGGCTCTCCGGGTGTGGGGCTTGTGTTGGCCCTCTGGGCGTGGTGGGGGATTGGCTCTGCTGGGGTGCTGGGGGGTCCGCGCTCTCTGTGCTGTCCGTCCCTTCCCTCTCTCGGCGTGGGGCGTCTGCGGGCTCCGCCTTCCCGGCGTGCTCCGGGTCCCGCGTGGGTCTGTGTCTGGCGGGACTCTGCGGCTGAGTGGTTCTCTCCATGGCTCCTTGGCAGGTGTGGGGGGCCCGTGCTGCTGCTGCCGCCCCGGTGGGGGGCCTGGGCGTGGGGATGGCCGGGCTCTCTCTCCTGCTATACATTCCATCAACATTCACATCAGCAAAACATAAACACTCACCTGAGCACAGGGGCCCGTTTCAAGAAGCAGGTTCAACAAATTTAGAGTTGAAACCTGAACTTAGAGTTTTCGGTTTCAGAACAGCTGAAAATGTTTGATTCAATCAACTTGAAGTTGTTAGAACCAGAATCAGGTGCGAGCGTCGCGAGCATCAAAAGCCCTGATCAATGGAGCAAAGACAGCACGATTCACCATGGCAACTGAGACTTCCGGCGACGGAAATTGATAAATTCCACAAGCATATGCAGACTACAAGAACATTTTCAGCAAGATAATAAACCCAGCTGCAGCGGTAAAACAGAGAGAAAATATTTGCAGAGTTAATGCATACGTCTACATTTGAATCATTTCAAATAACGAATAAATAATAATATCAGGAAGGTTATTTTGTCACTTGTAAAGTAAGGAATGGTTCTTGATCTGTTAATAATTTAACCAGTCATCTCCGTAATCGCATGAATGACCGTTTTCCTCAGCCCCCCACCCCCACCACCACATACGGATATCACTGCACGCTAAAACGAAACACTGTAGCTGCCATATGTTAAAATAAGCTTTTACTTAAATTTAATTCTCAAGACTTATAAAATATTCGCTAAAAAGGTTTTTTGTTCCATGAAAACTATATACCGCAACCCGGACTTGAACTTGAGACGTCGTAATTGAAGTCAGTGTTGCTGACAACTGAGCTAATCCTCATTGTATATGATTAAATGGGGAGTTGAAATTATTTACCGGTGTTTGAAATTTAATGATTTCCAATGTTAAGGGTTTCAAATGATGAAAATAAAACTCTTTATTTTTAATAGCAAATCCCTAGAATAACTCACTATTTATAATGGTCGCTCAAATAAAAATGAATCGTAGAAACTGCATCAATCGACTCGTGTCCTCCAAATCCTCTCCCGACATAAATAACATTTCCTCTGGATTAATCCAGCCTCCTCTCTACATGATCCTCTATGAATGGACATGTCATGTTTGGTTTCTGCTGGTGGAAACGTGACGTCTCTAATGTGAATGTTCTCTAAATATTATTGAAGAACTCAGATTTGAACATCTTTCACTTTAAAAAGGGGCGGAGACCGCAGAGAACTCCAAGTTTTCTGAAGAAAACCTGCTCCAGACCAGGTTTCGTTCACAGACTCAGTTGCCACAGTGATTGATTCTGAGTTCAGCTTAACCCGCTTCTTGAAACGGGCTTGGTTTAACCCACTTTCACGGGTTTGAGTTATCTCTCTTTCTGAAACCGAAAACTCAGAGTTTTGCTGAATTTGGGGTTTGCGAACTCAGAGTTCCAACAAAACCTGCTTCTTGAAACGGGCGCCAGGTGTCAGCTCACCTCGCACTAACAGAATGTGTGATGGAATGAAAGGCTTTATTTGTGTCAGCTTCTATGATTGTGTGTGAGCTGCAGTGGTATTGTGTACATTTATGACAACTTTAAAGGTAAAGATTATTCTAGCCAAAAGGTATGTGTGTAACTGAGTGTGTGTGTAGACAGGCCCCGCCCATTCCAGATTGTTATTTAGACCTGGTTGTTATAGGATGTTACTACTCTGTGTTACCTTCTTGTTCTCTTAACCCCACTCTTTTATCCCCCCCCCCCCCCCCTTTGTTTCCATCTGGTCCAACAAAAAAAAAAGAAAAAGATACAACATAATCAAATAAAAGTTTAGCATGAAATACAACAGGGGTTTATTAAGTATAAACCCCTGTTGGGACAATAAAATCTGTCCAACGCAAGAGGCTCTCAGCCCGTATCTGCTTGCTCAGCTGTTGGACAGGACAAGTTAGAAAAAAAAAACAAAAAAAAAAAATAAAATAAAATAAATAAATAAATAAATAAAAAAAAAATGTGACAAGTTGATTTTTCTTTAACATTTTACAATTGATTAACATGGTACAACACAGGGAAAATGGAACATTTTTCCCATGAAATCTAAGCGAACATCTGAAAATGTAACAATTACTGAGATTAATAAAGTCCTGAATAT
Organism: Oryzias javanicus; assembly: GCA_003999625.1. NCBI lineage: Eukaryota > Metazoa > Chordata > Actinopteri > Beloniformes > Adrianichthyidae > Oryzias > Oryzias javanicus. Next base: position 28,499,481 of record CM012456.1, on the reverse strand, counting down.
TGATATTTCTTTCCTAGATTGTTATCATTTTTGATAATTTATGGTGAGAAATCAGTGTCTTTACATAGAGGAGTATCATTATTCATTCATTCATTCATTTATTCATTTTCCGTGCCGCTTTATCCCTTTCGGGGTCGCGGGGATGCCGGAGCCTATCCCGGCTGCTGATGGGCGAAGGCAGGGTTTATCCTGGACAGTTCGCCAGTCTGTCGCAGGGCCACATTCGCACACACCATTCATTATCATTATTAATAATGTTTAACTAACTATAACTAAACAAAATGTTATTTAAAAATGGTAGCCCTTCGTATAACGAAGTACCCATGAAGTAGCCCTCAAGTTCAAAAAGGTTGGTGACCCCTGCTCTAAAGTCTTTAAATTAATGTTTTAAAAAGCATGGTCAAAAGTCTTTCCAATGAGTATGCATCAGTAACAGACATTCCTCATCTGCAGGGAGTGGGGGGTGAGACACAGAGAGGCAGTTGTCGTGGATTTGGGGTATTCGCTGATATCTCCACAAACAAGTGGGAATGCTGAATTATAATGTTAATTTCTTCAGAAAAAAAAACCCAAAAGGGAAATTTTGATCTATTCAAACAAATCTCTGAATACCCCTCTAACACTTGAAACGACTGTGGACTGCTTTTGTAAGACTGGAGAACTCTGTGTGTGCCTGAGATGGATTTTTCTGGGTCGTCATGGAAACGAGCACACAGACGGAGACGCAGGTCTGCGTCCTGCTTTCACATTGAAACTAAATGACCGGCACTTGGCCTGAACAAAAGCTCATATCTTTTGAACCGTTCTAATCAGAGTAAAAGTACCGTCAGCATCCAGAGGTGTTGGACTACATCTAGAATGATTTTCATGTTTCTGTGCCCAAATATACAGAAGTACTCGCAAGTTAAAAACAAAGCACCTCAAAAACTTGTCTCTAGCAAAACTGCATTGGGCTTAGTGGGAGAAATAACTGACAGATGTGATCATGTTTTTGTGTCTAAACAGACTGTAGACATGGAAATAAACATACAATTGCAACACGCACACACGTGCGCAAGCACAGAGACACACAAAACAGACCCACATGCACACTTTTTTTGACAGATATGCAGACACGCAGATCAACGTGGGCAGGCTCCGGTGCTGGGTGAGAGCAGCTCATCTTAGCAGAAACAGGGGGTAATATTTATAAGATACACCACAGACAGACACGAGCGCGCACAGATCAACGTCGTGAGCAGACTCTGGAGCGGGGCACAGGCCTGCTGGTTTTTGGTAGTAAAAAAGGAGAGGGAGAGAGCAGTTCTGTTACAGGCTGGTTGACGAGGACCCAGATGCAGGGAAGGAGGCACAGAAACTAATCAAAAGACAAATGATTTAATAACACAAAAAAACCTCACAGGAAGAGGAGCAAAAACTGATGGTCAAAGAGCTGAGGGAAAACCACAAGGAGAGCATACAAAACGGACCAACACTGAACACAGGAGGGCCTCAACTTAAATAGGGAGCAAGCTAAATCAACTAAGTGCAGACAGCTGTGGACTCCTCCACAGAGATCAGGAGAGGGTGGAGATCAGCTGGAGGAGCCACAGTCAGCCTGCACAGAGGAAGCAAAGAGGTAACCACAAACAAAAATAGAAACACATCTAAAACATAACAAGTTCCTCTTAGCAGAAACATGGATTAATCATTTACCCACACACCTGCCAGCGCGTGACACAGACGCACGTGCGCACACACACAGATCATTACAGTGGGCCGACAGAGCGGGTGGGTGGGGTTTTGGGTGTAAAACAAAAGCAGAGAGCAGTTCCTCTTAGCAGAAACATGGGGTAATGTATTTAGGTTATGAAATTATCACCCATGATGGCAAAAACAAAAAAGCTCTAGCAGACACGCCTGTGGACCGCTGCGTCCAGTGTGAACCCGGCGTAACAGCGAAGCGGAGTACGCGAGGAGTGCTCCGCTCTGTGGTTCACACCAGACGCTTCTTTTTTTTTTTTTTTTTTACTTGTCCTGTCCAACAGCTGAGCAAGCAGATACGGGCTGAGAGCCTCTTGCGTTGGACAGATTTGAATGTCCCAACAGGGGTTTATTAAGTATAAACCTCTGTTGTATTTCATGCTAAACTTTATTTATTTTAATTATGTTGTATCTTTTTCTTTTTTTGTTGGACCAGACGGAAACAAAGGGGGGGGGGGGGGGGGGGTAGAAGAGTGGGGTTAAGAGAACAAAGAAGGTAACAGGGTAGTAACATCCTATAACAACCAGGTCTAAATAACAATCTGGAATGGGCGGGGCCTGTCTACACACACACTCAGTTACACACATACCTTTTGGCTAGAATAGTCTTTACCTTTAAAGTTGTCAAAAATGTACACAATACCACTGCAGCTCACACACAATCATAGAAGCTGACACAAATAAAGTCTTTCATTCCATCACACATTCTGTTAGTGCGAGGTGAGCTGACACCTGTGCTCAGGTGAGTGTTTATGTTTTGCTGATGTGAATGTTGATGGAATATATAGAAGGAGAGAGAGCCCGGCCATCCCCACGCCAAGGCCCCCCCACCGAGGCGGCAGCAGCAGTCCGGACCCCCCAACACCCGCCATGGAGCCATGGAGAGAATCCGTCCGCCCAGCAATCCCGCCAAAAACCCAGACCAGGGCACGCGGGACCGCCGCAGAGGCCCCCACGCTTGAGAGCCGGAAGGCACGGAAGCACAGAGAGCGCAGACCCCCGCCCAACCAGAGCAGCAATCCCCCCACCACACCCGGAGGGCCAACACAAGGCCCCACACCCAGAGAGCCCCCCAACCCCAGAGGAGCAGCCCACCACCACCCAGCAGTGCCGAGCATCCCCAGGCACGAGCCAGAGCTCCCCCAGGATGACCCACTTCTATGCCCCAGACGTCCGCCCGCGCCCGCCGCGGGAGGTCCAGGGGCGAGCCAGGAAGGGGCCGCCCACCCCGCCCAGCAGAGAGACACCCAAGAGGAACGAGGGTCCCAGAGGAATGATGTTAACAAGGTGTAAAGAAAATATATTTTGTGTGTGTGCTCTGATCTGACCATTCTGGAGCCGAGTCACACCACCTGCATTGAGCTGCTGAGGGAGAAGCCTCTGGAATGTAAACATGTTATTCTGCCCTGCTTAGCCGCTTCACATAGAAAACACTTGTGCGAATGTAGATGTTTTCTATTCCTCTGGAAAACACCTCTTGGCTCCCAGGGAAGACTTTTTTCTCCCACTGGGTGACGTTTTCTATTTCCTCTGGGAAACACCTCTCGATTCCCAGGGGAGGACTTTTTTATTTCAATGTATAAAAGACGGGACGTTGCTAGAATCTGACGTTGCTAGAATCGTTGAAGTCAGCTTTCAGCCAAGTCGAAGCTGTACGGGGTTTGATTCTCCATTTCAGCGGTTGTATGCTTCCTCACCTTGCTATGTGGGGAATAATAAAAGCTAAGGTAATTATTCTAGCATCATAGCCTCGTGTGTTTGTGTGTGATTTCTGGGTGTCTACCTCTGGGGACCTGCAGATTTCTGCTGATCAGAACCTGATAAGGTTTTTCACAGAACATTTTTGGCGTCACGAACTGAGACTGACCAGAGGATATACTCAGAGATCATGTTTAAGTGGAGGAAAAAGGCAGCGGAGGAATCCGTAGCCGATGCATTGATTCCCGGATGGGAAGAAAGCCCCTGGAAGGAGGTGGCTTTTTGTTTACGCCGTGGAGCGAGCTGCTCCGACGTGTGGCAAAGTGTGGTCGGTGATGGATCACCTGAGACAGTTTTACGGCTGCTCACGAATGTTCCCGTTCATCCCAAAACCCCGTTGGAGGGGGTTCAGAGGAGGATGTGGCTCTGTGCTGCAGCTTGGAGAGTTAAAAGTGAACTGTTTGAAGTACAGCGTGATGAAACTGTTAAGATGAAACAACAGTTAAGTGAAATTCAAAGTGAGATTGCTCTGCAGACAGAGCAAATGCGTTTGTTGCAAAGTAAACTGGATCGCATGACGCGGTTGGCTGAGCGCTCTGTGGCTCACGTGTCAAAAGTAAATAGACAGCAGCGGCGGATGAAGCCCCGCTGCCCTGAAGTTGCCTCCGTACGCTCCTTTGTAGCACGACCGGTGGAGGGAGCAGATGATTGGGATCCCGAGACGGGGGATGGAGACGTCTGGGATGATTCTGATAAGACGGGAGGACAGTTAGATGAATGGTATGGAGCGCACCCAGACCCTCCTCCATACCCGCCGTATACGGTTAATCTGGTTATGCGGCGTAAAAGACAGCGGGTGTACACACCTAATGTTGTGTGCCCGGTACGAGATAATGACGGGCAGCCGATGTTTGATGATGGCGGACAGCCTCTAATGACTCCTGAACGTCAGCTGCAGCCTGACCCTGTGATATCTCAGACTCTGGAGGATCACATTTCGAAGGCGATGCTGTACATAACTCGGCGCTTCGGGCAGAGGCCCGAAGAACCCCTCGATTTGTGGCTGATCAGAATGATGGATGAAGGAGCTTCACAGGCGAAAGTTGATGCAGGAGATGGCCTGCGTTTTGCTGGATTGTCCAGGGACACTGCTGTAAATGCTAATTACCGGCTCCTGGTGCGGGAAGCTGGGGATGAAATGAAAACTGTATTGCATTTGTATGCTGATGCGATCAGGGGGCAATTTCCTGAGCCCTCCAACTGGAGCTCCTTGGACTGCCCCTGGCAAACTCTCCATGAGGGAGCTCAGCGTTTAGTTCGTTTGATGGTGAGAGATGCTCTGTTTCTGGGACACGTGGATGATTTAATAATAATAATAATGGATTAGATTTATCTGCGCTTTTCCAGACGCTCAAAGCGCTTACAATGAAAACCCATTATTCTTTCACACCTCATTCATACTTGGTGATGGTAAGCTACTACTGTAGCCACAGCTGCCCTGGGGCAGGCTGACAGAAGCGTGGCTGCCAGTTCGCGCCTACGGCCCCTCTGACCATCACCGGGACATTCACACACATTCACACGCCAGTGGAGCCACACTGGAGGCAAGTAGGGTTAAGTGCCTTGCCCAAGGACACAACAACATTTTGGCTGGCGGGAGCGAGGATCGAACCGCCTATCCTTCGATCATTGGACGACCTGCTCTACCACCTGAGCCACCGTCGCCCTAATGCAGTTGAATGTTCCTAAGGGTATCAGAGATCACATTGTAAAAACAGCTCCTCCTCCCAAACAAGGCAGCTGTGTTGTCGTTAATGTTGGGAGCTGCAGACCACTCCCTCGGAGCTCTGAAAGCAGCTCTGCTCGGCCTGGATGGATTGGGGGACTGGGGGGCGGTTACTCCCCGACCTCCCATACAGGATAGTCGGGATGACCTGAGAGACAGAGGGCCCCGCCCTGCTAACGGCCCATCTCGTAGGAACCTCTGGCGGGCCTTAAAAAAGGCTGGGGTGCCGTTTGATGAGATTGATGGACTTCCTACTGATGAACTCTGGAAACGGGTTTTGAGTACAAAGGCTGTGGATTCGGTTGAACCATCAGCTCCACCTGCTGGTTCCTCCGAGGGGTCGGAGTATGACACACTGATGAAGGTGGCTGCTGTTGCCAAACAGAAAAAGGATGAAAAAGGGCAACATCAACATAATGTTTCACTCCCAACAGCTGCATAGGGGTAAATCACCTGGTCAGGTTTGGCAGATGGACTTCATTGGACCCTTACCTATGTCCTTGGGGTGTAAATATGCGTGTACCGCTGTGGATACATACTCAGGGATATTGGTAGCACATCCTTGTAAGCATGCTAATCAGAAGGCTACTATTAAGTGTTTGGAAAAAATAGAACAGTATTATGGGATGCCGCTGCAGGTTCAGAGTGATAACGGAACTCATTTCACTGGATATTTGGTGAAACAGTGGTGTACAGATCACATTGTTGAATGGATCTATCATGTTCCCTATCACCCTCAAGCAGCAGGGTTGAGGGTTCATTCTTTCTATCATAGAAAGAATGAATGGGCTCCTGAAAAGCTCCCTCAGAAATGAAGACTCCACTGGAGATTTGACTGACTGGAGGAAAAATCTTGACAAAGTGTTGAAACAGATCAACAATAGACCCATCGCACCGGGAGTGACTCCCATGAACCGCATGATCACTGTGGCTATCACACCAGAGAAAGAACCCATCAGAATGTGGCCAGAAGCTGAGCTGCACATCAGAGCTGCCCCTGGATCAACTGGCAGAACCTTTTGTGATCCTGAAGGGGGACAAAATAGCTCAGCTGGTGGTTAAGCCCTGTGACATGGGAACGGTGAAAGAAACCAAAGCTCCTACACAAACCACCCTATGGAGAACAGGGGGCTTTGGGTCGACCGACAAGGCTGGGGCTAAAATTTGATAAAATATCAAAATGGTATTTAAGAGAAAACTAATATTTTTTTCTTTTTGTGTCCTTAAGTATTAATTATCTTTGCAGGTACCCGAGGGTGTGGGAGTTGGTCTCCGAACGGACGCTCAGGGGACCTTCCAAGAGCCACTATGGAAAACCACATCAGCCGGTCCACTGGCAGTGTCGCTGTCCTGAGACCGAGGATCATCGACCTCTCCTTCTCAGTGGAGAGCATTCCGGCCCTTCAGCTTCAAAGGGCCTCTATCTGAAGTGAAGTGCCTATCACGTCACAGGAGGGCGTGGTATGATCTGATGGGCCTCTCCAACTCTTCCGATGGAAAGGTAACAAGAAATATACTGTCGAACACAGGAAAAAGGATCGCTCATGGATTACAACAAGTAGGTGTGTGGATGCCGTCAGTAGCAGAAAGAGACTGCTGATCTGCTCGTCCATACGCTATCATGGCACATGGAGATGTGGAACCTCACCAGTGAGATTTTGACGACTATTACTGGTACCTTGAACTTGACAGTTTGTAACGTACGATTGTTAGACATGAATCTACAACAAGAATGATTCGTTGGAGACATGACAACCAACAACAGCGGCGACCAGCGGCGAAGACGGAATATTCCGAATAGACTGTTACAAACCACACCTGCCAAGACTAAGTGTAGTGAAACTGTCTGTACTGGTTATTGGGTGTTGTATAATGTTACTAAACCAACAACTGAGTGCAAGTCTTATATGTTGACTTATGTAGAACAACCTAGAGATTGTGTAGCCACTATGCATTACCAGCTTGGGACACCTTGCACTGGGTGCTTGACAGGTGTTCATCTGGGGCACTGGAACAACCAGACCTATTATTTGACAAACTATGGCATTGGTCTCTCTGGGTTGGTTTAGATGCGCACTGAACCGGTCCGCTGAGCTCAGAGCAATGGTAGAGTCACATAGGTCTAACGTTTCCAGACTACTGGTGTCCACCGTCCTGGCCCAGGGTGGGGTGTTACATGATTAACCGCTTGCAGTGTATTCGCTTTTGGAAAGGTAACAAGACAATTGCGGACGATTGATCAGGACATGAGAAGATGAGTTGATGCTCAGATCAGACCACAGGGTGGAATGTAAAGAAAATATATTTTGTGTGTGTGTTCTGATCTGACCATTCTGGAGCCGAGTCCCACCACCTGCATTGAGCTGCTGAAGGAGAAGCCTCTGGAATGTAAACATGTTATTCTGCTCTGCTTAGCCGCTTCACATAGAAAACACTTGTGCGAATGTAGATGTTTTCTATTCCTCTGGAAAACACCTCTTGGCTCCCAGGGAAGACTTTTTTCTCCCACAGGGTGACGTTTTCTATTTCCTCTGGGAAACACCTCTCGATTCCCAGGGGAGGACTTTTTTATTTCAATGTATAAAAGACGGGACGTTGCTAGAATCGTTGAAGTCAGCTGGATGGTTATGTACGACACCAGCCAAGTCGAAGCTGTCCTTACCGGGGTTATGTTGACTTCCCATCTCCCATTTCAGCGGTAAGAGTGATTTGAATGCTTCACCTATGTAGTTGATTGTTTTGACTTGCTATGCTCTGTGGGGAATAATAAAAGCTAAGGTAATTATTCTAGCATCATAGCCTCGTGTGTTTGTGTGTGATTTCTGGGTGTCTACCTCTGGGGACCTGCAGATTTCTGCTGATCAGAACCTGATAAGGTTTTTCACAGAACACAAGGCCTGACCAGGCACACCCACTGATGGAATTTTGGAGAGGCCCAATTCTCTGGAGCCGGGACCGGAACCTGAACCACCGAGACCTGGACACCCCATGGCTCTGATGTAGTTTGAAACCCTGTTAAATCTTGGGGATCCCTCTCCCAGCGTGGTGAGGAGGCCGCCGAGCCCAGGAGACCGGCACCCAAGAGACAAGACCACTAGGCCGAGGGTTTCCATCCCCCCTCGCCAGGGATGGGGTATGGGACAGAGGGTCAAAGGTCCCACCTTCTTTGTGTGATGCATGCGTGTTTGTTTGTCGGAGTGTATATTTTGAGGTGTTAGAGGTGTGTGTACTACAAGGTGCGATTAAAATTGGTGAATAGGGCCTTAACAGGACATCTCCTGATCGCTCACAGCGATGCCCCGTCACCCTCTCACCAACGGCCCTACATGTCTATGGTGCTGTTAAAATTGGCGGAAAGGGCACTTAGAGGACATCTACTGCTTGCTGGCAGTGATGTCCTATATGTCTAATGTGCAAATAAAACTAAGGGGAGGGGCAAACTCATGCAGCGGCCACTGGAGGAAGGGCCACTTGCAGGTAGTCCACCCCAAGCAGCACGCCGCAATACAACCACCCTCCCCTTCACCCTAATACATGTTTGTATGAGGAAGAGGGTAGGTTGGGGGCAGTTGGCTAACCGACCCCCGATGGTGGACAGCTGTCCCCCCGCCCCCCCAGCGTTGGGACCAAGTTTACCCCAGCCCATGGGCCCCACCCCTGAAAGCCAACCCCCCCCAGGTCCCGCGCCTCCCACCCCCGCAAGGAGGGAGGAGCCAGCAGGAGCCAGTCCCAGGGACAGGTCCCAGCCCCCGCCCCCAAGCACCTCTCCCGTGGGTGCACTGGGCAGGCACTAACAGGACCGAGGCGACCGGACCAGCCGCAGCCCCCACCGAATTTTCAGTGGAGACCACAACACGCCAGACCGCCCAGGCCCCGTATCAAATGGGACCCCTGCTCCCCACGGAAAGCCCCCACACCAGGCGGCCCCCCCAAGACCCCGCGGCAAGGGCGGGCGCCGCCCAGAACAACGGCGGGCCCCAAGGAGGTAGCCCCACCCCGCCCCAGAGCCAAAGAGGGAGTAATCCCAGCCCCCAGGTGCAGGCGAGCCGCACCCCCGACGCAAGCGGCACACCCCAGGAAGGGGCCCCACGCCAGCCCATCCAGCGCAAACAATAGGACCACCCCCCAGCGTCCACGGCGCTTCTGCTAGAGCTTTTATTTGTTTTTGCTATTATGAGTGATAATTTAGTAACCTAAAGACATTAACCCATGTTTCTGCTAAGAGGAACTTGTTATGTTTTAGATGTGTTTCTATTTATTCTGCAGCTATTCTCATCTTTTTACTGCTGCAGCTGGGTTGCTTTTCTTGCAGAAAATGTGCTTGTAATTGGCATATACTTGTAGGAACTGTTCCCGTTGCCATGGTGAATCGTGCTGTCTTTGCTCCATTGATCAGGGCTTTTAATGCTCGCAACGCTTACACCTGATTCTGGTTCTAACAACTTCAAGTTGATTGAATCAAACATTTTCAGCTGTTCTGAAACCAAAACCTCTGAGTTCGAGTATATTGAGTCCAGTGACTCTAAGTTCAGGTTTCAACTGTAAATTTGCTGAACCTGCTTCTTGAAACGGGCCCCTGCTCTCTGCCTCTCTGTTGTTGTTTTTTTTAACTCCTGGAAACCCTGGGTGCAACTCCCGCCAGAAGTCTGCCCGAGTTGATCTGATGTATGCTGATATGTCGGTCTTGTATTGGCACGCGGTGTGGAAGGGTTGGTATGGATTTGTATATTTATTTACAAGTCTACAGTCCGTTTAGATACAAAAACATGATCAAATTTGTCAATCGTGGCGTTTTACTGTGAAAAATTTGTTATTATGAAAATGAACCTGATTTTCTCATGTGCTTGTGCAACTCCCTGCCGGTGAAGGCGATTGCCGCGGAGCAAGATAAGTTGAAAAGCGCCACTCCGTGCCACTCCGCCTGGTGTGAGTGACGCCAGTAGGTTCATCGCGAGTCGCAGTGTGAAACCACCCCGCTGCTAGGTCCTCTGCTCTGTGAAATGTAGGTCTATGAGTATTGAGGGGGTTTGAGGGGTAGATTATTCACCCGCCAAAGGTTTGTGTGGAGCTTCAAATTAAAATCATTTGTTGTTTTTTTGTGCATCAATAATGAGTTTGTTAGTTACATTCATGGCTGCCACAAACGATTATTTCCACAGTCGACTAATCTCCGATTGTTCTTTTTTTCGATTAGTCATTTAATCGGGTCGTGCGGGGACTGGATGTAAAACACACATCTGAACTAGGGCTGGGAATCTCATGGTAACTCACAATATAATTCAAGATACATGGCTCACAATTCCGATAGTATCTCGATATGGCAAACATTGCAACAATCAATATATTACCTTGGTAATCTATGATATATCACTGTTTTTAAATGTATGGTTTTATTTTCTTCAAAAACTTACTTTAGAACAATTTAAAAGACAATATTTTCATTTAACACTCTCTCCAATATTAAAATAAAGTTTTCAATAAATACTAAGGTTTCTTTACAATAATGAGATACATTTTAAGGTGACTAATAAATAAATCTTCAGTTAAGAACCAAAATGCAGAGTATATCAAATAACCTTCTCACTTCAAAGAGGAATAAATGTGGAAATAAAAATTTACGATGCTGTTTTTTTAAATTAATTTTATGTCAGATAATTGATTATTATTAAGGCACAATATGAACTTTCCGGTCTGCAATGATAACATGAATACACAGACACATACTAAAGGCAGATCACTGTGGTACTGAATGAATAAAAGGCTCCCCGGAAAAATGGTGTACCGAACTGTTTGGTTTTGTGTTGAATATTGTTGTATTGTTGCATTTATATATTGCCGTTCAAGCCAAGGTTAGTTAAGGGTTTTTCTTAAAAGGTACTTCTTCTTCTTCTTTCAACACAGAAAATAAAAATGGAAAAAAAAAAAAACGAAAAAAAAATGAAAACGCATATAATTACTCTTTTCAGCCCCTGAGCATCATATTTAATTAACAAGCCTGAACAAGCTTAAGCAACTGGATACATACGTGATGGCATAGCTGGAGGGCACATCACAAAGGTATGTCAATATAGCAACTGAACCTTTGTAACACAACCTAACATGGTTAAAATCTGCACAATTTACTGCATTATTTTGGCCATATTTATAGATGAATAATAGGTCTCAGCATTTTTACAGGCCCATTTCTACTAGTTTTCCACAGATGTTGCTTTTTGGAACTAATAAAAATGACCCCCTCCTTGTCCTTACACATATGTGCAAGTTTGCCTGCAGGGTATGCTTCTGTTCATATTTAGTGATGCTTTTAAGCTGTGCTGCAGGTAAGATCTACCGCTGACCTGCAGGTGTCCAGTGGTACAGTACTGCTCAGGTCCTTTTAGACCACAAGTAGATGAAGCTTTCAGCTGCGCTTGTCGCCCCACCATTAGATCACCAAGTGGAGGTTCACAGGAGGCATCGGAGCACTGGTCCTGAAGGTCTGAGAGGTAATGGAGGTGGACCGCTGGAAAAAAGACTGCAAAAAAAAAGGCATATTATTTGATTCAACAAACCCTAGGCTTTGAGGTGGTTTTGGGGAGCAACAGAAATATTTGCATCTGCACAAATGAGCAAGTGGCACCTCAGGCACTGTCACATTCCTGCCATGCAGATAGAGATTTCAGCTGCTCTGTCTTGAACAAAAAAATGAATACCTGTGATGAAGTGGAACACTTGCACACATTTAACAAGTGACTACATGTCTTGACAGACCAAGACACGAAAACATCTGCAGTCAGATTCTCCCTGTAGCTAACACTGAAGTTAACATGAAACTTTAGTCAATCCTTGATTTTAAAATAGTTAAAATAAACAATAAGTTTGTCTTTATACTTTAAGTCAATCTTAAAACCTGCACTTGTTTTGTTATTCTTCATTAAAGAAAAGTCCAAACCACACACAAAGGTCTGAATACTGACACGCAAGCAAGTTAAACCATTGTTATATCATTGTTTCTCGCTTATGCTTAATTTCTTTGACAATTATTATGGTTAGTAAAATAAACTCACCAATGAGAAATATTACCATCTTCTTCATTGCTGGAGGTCCCTGAAGCCGGTGTTTGTTTGTTTAGGGTCTTGGGTGGCCTTATTCTGGAGGAAAACAGGCTTGTTTAGTACTGCATTGGTCAAACAGTGAAGGGTTTAAAAATATTTTTTATGTTGCAAATTCATTTATGAGATTCATATTCTGTGTCAATGCAGCAGAATACAATAGTCAGTTATGTGGCACATTAAACTTGATCTTAAATATCATGAGGTTTCAGAGATATCATTACTGAAGGATACTGTATTGCAGCTACTTTTGAATGATTCACTAAATAAACACATTACACAGAACCACTCTGAGGTAAACCTGAACTCTAGCCACATTTATAATGAACAAAAGTTGATTGAAAACAAATGCTTATGTCTCACTGATGAACTTCCTTCCTAAGACCTTTATGTTAATTATATATGTGAAACATCTGGATCTAGAATAATTCAGTATTATTGAAAGGGGCAGCAAAGTGATGGGGGTGTATATAGCAGTGAGACGTGTCTACAGGAATGCTCTCACAAGTTTTTAGTGATGTGTGCACCAGACCAAAACGGGATTTCACTGGTCAATTTTAGAATTTAGTTTTGCTGGTGGTCCCCAGTAATCAAATGGTTTCGTGTGCTGGTCTTCAAAGAACCTCTGAGGTGGCTGAGCTCTTTCCACATCCTCTTCCTGGATATGAATTAAAGTTCTTGCAGCCTGACATATGACCTTAAAGACCTAATACCAGGGGTTGGCTACCCAAAATGTTGAAAGAGCCATATTGGACCTAAAAACAAATATGTCTGGTGCCACAAAAAATTAAAAGCCGCCTGGACTTACTGGAACCTAGTTATATTAGCCTACTATCAAAATGACTAAGTTGGTTACAAATACATAATGAATAAACATGATTAAATGTTTATTAATCCTGTGGAGAATGACTCACCACGTAACTACTCTGTTGTAGGATGAAGTTTAACTTCTTTACAATATTATTACAGTTTGTTTCATTGATGAAATTAAAAATGTCTTTTATTTTGAGGATTTGAAAGACAACAACAGTAATGAAGTTTAGAGATACAATCCACTTTTTAAATGGTTTTTTGTTCTCCTGGTGATGGTTTTCTGTATTCAGAGGTGGTTGGACACCTGGTTGAACCTCAGTGATGAGGGTCTCCATCATCCGGTTCTGCATCTGTCCTCCACTGTTGTTGATATGGTAGCAGCTTTGATCTCTCACCACATCACCAGAACCTCCAGCATCCTCACACTTTCTCCTCTTTGGTCCTCATCAGCTGAACACTTAATGTTTATTTGTTGAAATTCCTGTACATGCATTTAGGGCAGCCGTGGTGCAGCGTAGGGCAGTCGTCTTACGGATCGGAAGATTGTTGCCTGTGTGTCGAAGTGTCCTTGGGCAAGACACTGAACCCCAAAATGGAGTTGGCGCCAGTGTTCGGCAGTAGAGCCATGGGATGTGTGAATGTGAATGATGTGTGACTGTGAAACGCTTTGAGCCTTCAAGGAAGGTAGAAAGCACTATACTATACCATTTATATAGATCAATTATAATGTATGAGTAAGCTAACATTTGATTGACAATTCTCACACGTGTAGAGTAAAGCAACGGAAATGCAGCTCCAAAAAACGTTACCTTTTCTCGCCAAAAATGACTCCTTCTGTTCTCCTTTGGTCAAAATCTTCTCAGGGCCTCGAAGGATTTTCCCACACATTTTCTCTTATTCTCCTAACTGGTCTCCACCACTCTGTCTGTCTCACCAAAAGTGCTCCCTCCGGCTTCTGGAAACTACTTCTTCCTCTTTTCCCTTCGGTCTCTACAGTGAATCTTTCTCTGTCATTCTCTCCTCTAGCACCTTCATGCTCTGCATCCAGAACTCTATCTAGACCTCTTGCTCTCAGACTACCCTTCACTGTCTCTCCTCTGAACATGTCCAAACCATCTCAGTCTGACTCCAAAACCTCTAACATGTGCTGTCCCTCTGATGGATTCATTCCTGATCCATTCCTGGTCACTCAAAGAGCTCTACCTCCAGCTCTGCTTCCTGTCTTTTCTTCACTGTTTCTAGTCCAACAACATGGCTGCTCTCACCACAGTCTTGTACATCTTTCCTTTCATTTGTGCTGAAACTCTCCTATCACACATCACACCTGACACTTTTCTCCACCCATTCCAACCTGCTTGCACTCTCCTCTTCACTTCTTTTCCACACTCTCCATTACTCTGTACTGTTGACCCTAAATACTTAAACTCCTCCCCCTTCTTTATCTCTTCTCCCTGTAACCTCACTCTTCCACTTGGGTTCCTCTCATTCACATACATGTACTCTGTCTTACTGCGGCTAACCTTCATTCCTCTCCTTTCCGGGACAAACCTCCACCTCTCTAGCTCCTCCTCCATCTCTCTAGCTCCTCCCCCACCTCTGTAGCTCCACCTCTCTAGCTCCTCCTCCACCTCTCTAGCTCCTCCTCCACCTGTTCTCCATGGTAATTCCTGTCTGACCTCATCAGTCAGTCTGTCCATCACCATTGCAAACAGGAAGGGGCTCAGAGCTGATCCCTGATGTAATCCCACCTCCACCTTGAACTCCTCTGTCACCCCGACAGCACACCTCACCACTGTCTTACAGCCCTCATACATGTCCTGCACTGCTCCAACATACTTCTCTGTCACTCCAGACTTCCTCATACAATCCCATAGTTCCTCTCTGGACACTCTGTCATCATCTTTCTCCAGATCTACAAAGACACAGTGGAGCTCTCTCTGACCTTCTCTGTACTTCTCTATCAACATCTTCAAAGCAAATGTAGCATCTCTAGAGCTCTTTCTTGAAACTTCTTAAAAATTTATTGAAAACTTGAAACTTCTTCTAGTTCTTGGGTAGAACTACTGTAATGAACCAATATTGACAAGAAAGTGCAATGTCTCAGCTTTCAGAGACTGTTGGAATTTTTGAAACAGAGCAATCCGTTCAGGTATTACAGTAAATTAAAGAGCGCTTGAAAAATGTGTCACCTGCAATACACTCGCCCTTAAAAGGTTAAAACAAAAAATATTGTGGTGATGGTCGCAGGTACATTGAGCTTGCTGTTTGAGCTGGCATTGCAAGGTATTGTGGGTAACCATTTTTTTTTGCATGTCTGGTTGGAATTGTACAACGGAGTATCAGGGCCACTTTATAAAGAAAAAATGATTTTTAAAATTACAACTTTAAATCTCTTAAATTTATGAGAAAAAAATTGTAACTGCTAAGCTATGAGAATAAAGTCGTACATTTATGACTTTAAAAGTCATAGGCTAAATTTACAACTTTTAAACTCATAAGTTTAAAAGTAAAAAAAACTCGTAAATTTACGAGATTAAAACTTGTAAATATTCAAGATTTAAAGTAAAAAATGTATGAGATTAAAAGTTGCAGATTAATGAGAAAAGAACCAGAGTTGTCTGTTTATCAGAGTCGCACTTGAAGATGAAAGACGTGAAGTATCTTGTGAAGATTTATTTCTAGATTGATGCTAAAAACAAAGAAATAATGAACCTTTTTGCAATTCAAAATCAAATTTTTTCCAGGTTTAGTGTCGGTAGTGCGGAGTTTCATATGTAAAACAAAGAGCTCAGAGATACATGTTCATCAGGACAGCTCAGCAAGGCAGGGAAAAGGAGGGGCTGAGCGGAGCTCAGGCATGACATAAACTGAATTATTGTTGGTCAAAGAAACAGAGGAGCACAGCGCATTCAGAGGAAAGTCATGAGAGCTAGTTGACACAGTGCAGAAGAGGGAGCACTATGTGAGCTGGAGGTTAAGGAGAAATTCTAGTTGAACCTTGATGAAGTGATGATGAGCCTCCATAGAAATGAGAGAGTTGTTATTGCTGCAGATTTCAATGGAAACAGAGGGGATGGATTTGTATCAAGGAGAGGAATGCAAAAGGACATATAGTGGTTGATTTTACAAAAAAAGATGGAAATGGTTATAGTGAATACAGTCAGTTCTTTGAGTAGACGCAGGAAGATAGGGTGACCTAAGTGTGGAGATGGACTACATATGTATAGACCAGGGGTCTGCAACCTTCATTATTAAAATAGCCATTGAGCCCCCTCTTCTACCAAATAAAAAAAATACTTGGGAGCTGCAAAATAATGAGCTTTATAAACTTTTGAAAGCTTTCATCTTTTATTTATTTTACTTGTTACGAATATAACAATATAAATTGATAAATTTATCCCTTGGGGATATGAATAAAGTTCAATTCAACAACAGAAGTGCATGTGCCTATGAAGGCGTATTTTGAAATAAATTAACGGAACTGAAAGCCTACAAGTCATTCCTATATTTGTGTAAAAGTAAAATAAAGAACTACTGTACTTTAATATTATATATAATATAATATTATATAATGTATACACAGATATAGATATATATTCTACATATGACTATAGAAATATGTAAATAATAGATATAAGTAATATGGCTACCCTCCCATGCACACTCCCAAGATGTTTTTGTTTTTTTTTTTTTTGTTCTTTGTTTATTTGTTTTGTTTGTTCATTTGTTTAAGCTTATGTGCTAATAGAAAATTGTGATGATAAAGCAGCACAATGAATAGTGTACTTCTACCAACCTTCATTTGTCATTGCACTTTATCAATAAAACTTAAATGGAAAAAAAAAAAAAAAAAAATATTATATATAAAACATTTAGCCGCAAACAGCTTTAAAAATAAATATAAAATTAGGATTGTCTTTAACAAGCTGATCTCAGGATTTTCTGGTCCTCTGAATTATTTTGGCTGCAATCAACTGAGCGTCTGAATACATATAAAAAAATCATAATCTATTCAGAGTCTATAATAAATATTTGTGTTTTTTAGGGGACCTCCATGGGAGCACCCTTTCTCTCTGCTTCACCCTGAGAAACTGTTCATTTGTTTAGAACCTTTCATTCTTTTGAACACCAAAGCGCTTTACATACAAGCAAATGAAACACTAATCAAAAATGTGCTCAAAAACAATTACAAACAGAAAACAAGAACATCCTGGTTCCACCCACCCAGTTCCCCCAGAATACATCCCTTATTTTAAAACTGAACAAAGACTTAGGAACTGGAGCTCTAAAGAAACAATCTGGCTTAGTACTGCTGTGTAAAAATGGCATTACAGGCCCAGCCCGATAACAGAGGTCGTCGCTGTAGCGCCTGTCCAATAAAGACCAGCACAGGACCCACTCTACAGCTATTAGACAAAAGAGCTGGACCCCAACCGCCCCATGGAGCACTGCAGCAAAAAAAGGAATAGATAACCATAACCATATACCCCAACATCAAACGAGCTGCGCTTAAGATGCTGTCCATGTTTGGGTCAACGTACGTCTGCGAGTCTGTGTTTTCTACCCTGAAACATGTGAAATCAAAGCATCGATCTGTTCTGACTGACACTCATTTGAAATTATTGCTTATAGTGGCAACAACAGAATACAAGCCAGATTTGAAGAGGATTGTTCAAGATAAGGAATGCCAGAAGTCTCACTAAGCAGCATAGTTAGAGAAAGATGTTATTGAAATTATTCTATTATTGTTTGTGGACTTGCTTGAACTGAGAGTTTGTATGTGAGACAGTGCACACAATGTTAACTGTTGAAAATTACTGATATTATCCTGTTGGTGTGGTTATTTTCATTAGATCTGGCTGAGCTGAGGTCTGTGTATGTGTGCATACATGATTAAAAGATGATGTTCATGTGTACCCATGTGTATGATGTGGCTCTTTGCAGTAACACAGAAAAAAAAGTGGCTCTTATTCTCTGACTAGTTGGCCACCCCTGCAATAGAACATCTCTGGGACATTATGTTTGGGTCCATTAGGCGCCGCCAGGTTGCTCCTCAGACTGTACAACAGCTCAGGGATGCCCTCACACAGATCTGGGAGGAAATGCCACAAGACGCCATTCGTCGTCTCATTAGGAGCATGCCGCCACATTGTCAAGCATGTATACAAGCTCGTGGGGGGCACACAAGATACTGAAAAGCATTTATAGTTGCAGAAATGAAGTTCTGGAGAAAATGGACTAGCCTACCACATCTTCATTTCACTCATTAAAAGACTTGACATCCTTTTGTTCCTAAGACACTGACCTGTTGGTATTTGGATAGATATCCAACTTCATATTGAGATCTGATGGATCTAATGTGTCTCTTTAAAGTGATCCTTTAATTTTGTGAGTAGTGTATAAGAACGTCTCCTCCTTCAATCAGAATTTGACACACTGACAACAGACCACACAGTTTAGCTACTCTTAAAATCTATAAGTTTATTTTATGAACATGACAATAAAGCTGGCAAGTTATTGGCTCAACAACTTCAACAATCTGCCTCCACTCACCAAATTTCACAAATTTCAACTTTGTCTGGTACAACAATAAACCCCCAATAAATTAACGATCAATTTGAAATTATTATATCACACTTGATACATCTGAGACTTCTCCAATTAAGCAAGAATTTGACTTTTTTTTTTCTAAACTTAAGATACCCTCAATTCACCCTGACATAATCGAAACACTAGAGGGACCCATAGGACGAGATACTTACCCAACTGAGTTCTACTGGACATTTCAACACAAACTGGCACTTATTTTTATAGATATGTTTAGGGAATCTTTTAGTCCACAAAATCTTCCCCCAACGCAAGAACGTCATTTCTCTTATTCTCGAAAAAAACAAAGATCCTCTTTCTTGCTCTTCCTACCGACGAATAAGCTTGCTGAATGTAGATTTCAAATTATTATATAAAATGCTTGCCCTTCATTTTGAAATTGCACTACCTAAAATAATTTCAGCTAATCAAACAGGATTTATTAGAAACAGACACTCCTTTTTTTAAATTTAAGACGCTTATACAATATATAACCCTCCGAATTTTTCAACTCCAGAGGCTGTTGTGGCTTTAGACGTGGAAAAGGCCTTCGACCGAGTGGAGTGGGACTTCTTATTTTATACTTTAGAGCAGGGGTCAGCAACGTTTATGACTTGAAGTGTCCATTCTAAATTTACTACTTAACAAGAGTTCCATCACCAACTATACTGTAAACTCTGTTGTCGTTCACCTTTCTGCTTATCCTGTCACGGATCATCACAGTGAATCAGCTTTCACTGATTCGCACATACATATATCTAAAAAAATGTACAAACAGTAGGTCAAATACTGTTTTTGAACATAGTAGTTCCAAATTGAGATTTCATAATAAAATGTTATAATTTTTTTGTTTGTTTGATATTTATAGTGATTTAAATTTCTGCAATTGGACAGCATCATTCTTCATTGTCATCATCAGTAAATGCAGTGGTGATCAGCTGTAATATTAATTTAGATACTTGTTCATATTGACATACAGCAGAACAGAAAGTAAGTCTGAGTATAATCTGACCTTCCCACTCCTTTTTAAGCAATCAATCAAACTCTACTGACTTTAGTTAATAATCACAAAAAATGAATGAACCAAATGTGACATAAATGTGTTTTATTTTTGTTTGTTTTCTATTCTCTAATCAATGCATCTTATTGTTTCTGTAATGAGTTTGAAATAATTGTGTGTTTTGTCCTTTGTTTTTCAAGTTTATTGAAATAAACCAATCAATCAATCAATCAACCTTGTTTGGTTATTATTCAACAAACTGAACTTATCGATCAATCTTTATTTATTATAATAACTTTTCATGTGTTGCAGCTCAGAGAGATTTACAAAGACAATCATTAAAAAAAAAAAGAGAGAAAAATTCAAACCAACACCCACTTTTTTTTTGGAATCTCTTAAACCAGCAACAGATCAACCACAGATATTCGCCACAGAACCCACCAGAACCAGACAGTAACAGGTCCACTACAGCTGCAAAGCTGCATACTGGACCAGAACCAGTCCAACAAGAGGAACCCCTCGAAAATAAACACGACCAAACCAGCAAATACCGATACTTAAGCCCTCCATGTGGAAACAGAACCACATTAAAGTCAGCGGCGCCAAAAACATGAACATAAAAAAGCTGTGCATCATAAAGTTTAGCTTCACGCTCTTCCCATCACGCACGCGCTCACGTTCCATCCACAGACACGCTCGTATCCCCACACCTGTCAGCTCAACAGTTTCAAACACAGGAATTATTACAGTTTTTTATTTCACCGTGGCAAACTTTTTTCTACGTGCGTATCAACTAGAACCGCCCGGTCATGAAGGCTGACACAGAGGGTAATGTGCGTTGTGAGAAACTATTAAGTTAAAAGAAAAAACCTGCAGTGTTTATATGAGTGGGCGGGGTCACAGTCATAGCGCTGCGTGAATGGACCCTTTCCTTGTGACGCCATGGAATATCAAAGATCCTTTTGGGAAGAGATGTTCACTCGTTACAAATCCAAAAAAACATAAAGTAACGTCAAAAGTGCTAATTGTTGCCACTGTCTTTACCTCTGCGTGCAAGCAGTGGCACGCGTGCCCTAGGTTGGCAACCCCTGCTTAAGAGGCTTTTGGCTTTGGTATTAATTTTATCTCTTGGATTAAATTGCTATACTCTTCCCCTGTTGCTTCAGTAAGAACTAGTAATATACAATCAGCATGTTTTCCTCTTCATCGTTCAACTCGTCAAGGCTGCCCCTTGAGCCCCCTTTTGTTTGCTATTGCCATCGAACCCTTGTCTACAGCACTCTGCTCAGATCAACATATAACTAGGGTTTTTAGGAATGGCGTAGAGCAGAGGATTTCTCTTTATGCAGATGACCTACTAATTTATATTTCAAACTTTGTCACCTCTATTTCTGCGGTTCTTACTATATTTGACTCATTTCGCGCCATCTCAGGCTACAAAGTCCACCTGACTTGAATAACGCAGCGCATGAATACCCCCTCCATGTTTTTCCTTTTAAATTTACGACACATATATTTACATATCTTGTAATCAAGGCAACTGACAAATTCAAAAACCTTTATATATTTAATTTTCCTCCTCTATTATCGCGCATTCAAGATGACTTTTATCTTTGGTCTGTGCCTAATCTGTCTTTAGCAACTCGTATTAATTTTGCTGAGATGACTACTCTACCAAAACTGTCATTCTTGTTCTAATGCCTACCTATTTTCCTCACAAGCGCCTCCTTTAAAAAAAAATAGATACTGTTATTTTGGATTTTATTTGGAACAAGAAGGTTCCAAGAATTTGCAAAGAACTTTTACAAAGACTTAAAATATTGGGAGGGATGGCTCTACCACTGTTAAGAATGACTTTTTCTGTCTACTAAAAATTACTCAAAATGTTCTTAAGAAAAAGCCAAGGACCAGGTCTCATCGATCACAGTTGTTTATTACACTTTTGCAAAAGGGAAAAATCTCACAGACAGAACCGAACCGAGTCACGTCAGTGAGAGTTCTCAGCAAACTCCTCCCAGGCCAACGCCTTTATACTTTTCCTGGGACAGGAAGGACTTCCTGTGTCAGAGGTGGGACTTCCTGTGTCCGAGATCACAAAGCAGCCCATGTGGGCCAGCACAAAGACATTCCAGCAGCTTCAGTCTTTAGGGGGAGGGGTTGCTTCAAGACACACACAGATCCACACAATTCTGCCAATTAATATTCTTAACAGTTCGGCCCTGTTGTGGGTCTTGAAGCACACGAGCTCACAACAGCAATCCTGAAAACATCAGTCTCAAGTCTCCTGCATGAACAGTTTTAACCTAAAACATCATTAACAGATTTTTTCTGTTCCAAGCCCGTGGAGGGGGCGAAAACCCAGTGGGGAAAATTCCCCTCGTCCCACTTAAGGTGCGAACACTTCAAAAGCCACGGGTAGCTAAGAAAAGCAGGGACTATAAAAATGTACTTCAAAAACATACTTTAAAAAAACATTTATCATCGTCATCATCAGAATCATCATCGTCATCAGCCTGCAAAAGATGTACCATAACTTGACTGTAAGTGAAATCAAAATAGAAGGAATAAGGGTCTTGTACGCCCCAAACATATTTAACCAACCGTCCCACATGGATGTATCAACACCTGAATGTTCCTTCATTTTATTGCTCAGACTATGCAGTCCTCCTACTGCACGAGTCAGGCTTCCATCGGTGGCGGTTGCCACTAATTGTTCTTGACAGCTTCGAACCCAGGTTGGGTCCAGTTACTGAGGCTTTGGTGAATCTGTCCTGTGTGTTTCCCCTGTCGCTGAGGGACAACCCATAGAATCTTGAGTTGGTTCTGGTAATTGTCACAGAAATCGTCATTGCTCTGGGTTTTGTGACCTGCTGTAAGGACTAGAGCTGGGGTAGGAGATCAGTTGGCTTCTTCGGCACCCAAAG
This sequence comes from Oryzias javanicus, assembly GCA_003999625.1. Classification (NCBI taxonomy): domain Eukaryota; kingdom Metazoa; phylum Chordata; class Actinopteri; order Beloniformes; family Adrianichthyidae; genus Oryzias; species Oryzias javanicus. Next base: position 28,476,840 of record CM012456.1, on the reverse strand, counting down.
GTTTTGGTACCGGGCGTCTTCCACTCCTACCATCCTTCAGAGGTACCAGCTTCTTGCAATGGCTCTGGTGGATCCAAGTGGCTCTCTCAGCAATCTTCACAGCAGTGGAGGTGGTCAGTTGGACAGTGAAAGGATCTCCCACAGCGGGGTGCAGCCCAGGTTTTTCTTTTGATCACCTTGATCAGGATCTGGTCACCTGGCTGCAACAGCTCCACCTGTGGGGAACAAGGAACATCTGGCAGATTATTTGTTCTCGACACTTCTTCACTTTGCAACAATTCTCTCATCCATTCTGCTGTTTCTGTGGTTAGTTGGTTGATCAACAATGTGTATGTGCAGGTGTTTTTGTTTGCATGCGTGGATGAAGATCTGAGTGAGTGTGTGGGAGTTGTCTCTTGACTGCAGGCACAAAAATGTGAACACCAGGTGAGAAATAACAAGACACAAAGAGGACTTAGAAGTTCTGTTAGTCTAAGTTACACAAAGGATTAATAAAGCTTTAAAGGAACATTCAAGTTAAAACTTAAGAGAAAATTAAAAGAGAAAAGAGAAAATTAAAAAACTTTGAAATTCTTGACCTGAGCCGCTACATTAACAGTTAAAAATCTTTTCAATGTGGAAATGTCTCTTCAAAAATGTCCATCATCCCCCCTGTAGAGACATGGTAAGACCCATGGCTCATCACTGCTGCCATTTTGAAAAAGTTTTTTCTTTATCAGGGGAGTTACTTTGCATATCAATGAAGACATTAGTAGACAGGGCATTGTCCACCTTGAGGGTAAGGCTGGTAGTGCTGGTTCTGGTGACTCTGTTGTGGTAGGTTACTGTAGTCGTAGTTTCGCCATTGGTTGAAACCACCTTGGAATTGCTGATGCGGGCCCCAGTTATCCGGGCACTCTCTGGACAGATGTCCGGGCCGGTTACAGGTGTAACAGTTCCTTTGTCCGGTATTGGGCTGGGACCTCAGGTGATTTCCTCTTCCTCTGAAGTTCCCTCCATAATTGTTGTTATTGTGCCAATGTCCACGAGGGGGCCCATGTTGGTGGTAGTAGATGGCGTTCTCCTCTTCTTCCAAATCATCGATGAGCGAACCAGCTTCCGTGACGGCCAGAAAGACGGCCGTATCAGGTTGAGCCTTAGTGTGTTTCTTCTTTTTCTGTATGGTTTCAGCATGTCTGGCATAATTCATAATTTCGACGGGGCCATCAGTGGTATGATTAACGTTGTATTTCTTTATAAATTCAGAGATCATCGGGATGAAGCCATTCAGGAGGGCAGTTTTGAGCTGTTGCTGGTATGCCGAGTTAGGTTGTGGGTCCTCCTCCAGTCCACTGTAGGCTTTAAAGACTTCCTCCAGGCGTCCGAAATACTCGTCCACTGGTTCGTCGTCCTTTTGCTTGGTTTGTCCAATCTTGATAAAGTTGGTGGTTCTCCTCCAAGTTCGTTCAACCCTGGCATATAAGTGATCCAGCTGTGTAGCTAATGTAGGATCACCCCCAGGCAGCCAGGCGTCGTTTCCATCCTTCCCAGTGAAGTCTCCTCTGACTCTCGTGAGGTTGTGTTTCAGACTCTTCTTCCGCGATTCCAATGATTAGTGAGGTAGGATGTCCTATGTTTAGGAATTTATCCAGTATGTCTTCCACGCCACTGTCGAGGGTCCACATGTGGGTGTCCTCTAATCCGGCAACATTCGGCATCAGTGCGATTCCCTCGGTCCATGGGCGGTTAGACGACATTATGGGACTGGGGAGCCGGTTGTGAGCGTTTGTGGTGTCATGGGACGGGTTTGCCACCTGAACCGATGGGAAATGTGTTGGGCCATGTTGTGATTCATCAGGTGGTGGCCAGTTGGTAAATTCCTTGATTGAGAGTCCGAGGAGATCCCTGTGAAGTTGGGTCAAGTTCATGGGCAGAAGGATAAATGCCTTTATCAGAATTCAAAGTCTTTGATTTTGAAGTTGATTGTTGCTTGTCCTCTTGGCCCGCTTTATTCGCATGTTCGATTTCTTGTTGCTTGCGAACCTTCAATCGGCCTGCTACAGTGTCAGCTAAGCGGTCATGTGGGTAAGGGGGAGGTGCCATGCTGTCGTCTTCCTCTTGAGGAATGTGCTTGTAGCACCACCATCAGCCTGTGGGTGAAGCTGTTGGGGTAGTTGGTTCACAATCTGTGGACGGATCACAGCAGCTGCACTCCGCCTCATCTTATCTCTGTCCTCTTTCCTCTTCACCGCTTGAGTCAGCCATGCAAGAACAGCTTGCAGTTCTGGTCACCCTTCTTTTCTCTCTTTTTTGTCCTTTTAATGTCACCAGAATCTTATCGCGCAGGGTTGTGCAGGCTGGGACGGAGAGGTTGCCTTTGAAATAATAGGGCTTCTTGTTCCATTTCGCAATATACTTTGCACTTCAGGGACTCTTTGATCCATAAATTTAGAATCCCCTTTTTATTCTAATTTACTCTGATTTTTACCCATGTTGAGTTACTTTTTATTCACTATTTTATGAAATATTTGTCTATGCGACGTACGTCCCTAGTTTTTTATGTATTTACGTATTTATTTATTTATATATATTTGTTTCTTTTATTCAGTTAATTATTCCTTCAAATCTCTATGCTATTTCGATTTAAATGCTTAAAAGCCTTAAGGAGACAAAATTAAAAAAAAAGATCTTATAAAAATTGAAATGGAATATTTAAGTGAAAACGTAAGGGGAAATAAAAGTATAATAAAATGAATTTCAGAGGAATATTCAAGAGAGAATGTAAAAATAAGATTTTTTATTTTTATGTATTAATTAAAAAAATTTAAAGAAAAGGGTTTTAATTTTATGCATTTATATTCATGTAGCCTTAATTGAAAAATATTCAAATGGAAAAATTTAAAAGGAGATAAAAAGAAGAATAAAATGTAATTAAAGGAATACGGAATAATAAAGTGAAATTACAGGAACAATAAAATGATATTAAAGGACCAAGAAACTGAAATTAAGTGGAAATAAAATAATAATAAAATGAATTAAGGGAATGAATTAAAAGAAAATAAGGGAATAATAAGATGAAATTAAAAGCAATATTTAAGAGAAAAACGTTAATAAAAAGAGTTTTATTTATTTATATATATACTTATTTAGTTATCTTATTTTATTTATTTGTTTTATTTATCTTTAATTAAAAAGGGAGAATTAAATGCTAGGAAATAACAGTTCAGGACATACACATAGACATTAAAAGACGCACACACACACACTGAGACAAGTTCCATGCACATACAGCCACACCCTTAGACACAGACAATGTTGCATGCACTCACACTATTTATGGCCAACACATTCAATTTTTCGTACGAAATTATTTTACTTTATTTACCCAATATCCAGTTTCTTCTATGCAATTTTGAGCTCAGTTATCCACAAACCTTAAATTTCACAGCTAAAAACAATAAGTCTCCACCGTCAAAGTCCCCTTTAAACCCCCTTCTGAACGTCCCTGCAAGCAAACCTTCCTCCTGTCCTGCGGCCACTACAATTAGCTTAGCTAGCTCAACCACGTGAATTCCTTTGTCTAGTAGCTTAGCTTAGCTGAACCACATGGTCTTTTTGTCTGTTAGCTAGCGTTTTTCCACGTGTCTATTCAGTTAGCTTAGGCAGCTCCACGAGGCCTTCTGTTAGCGTCTCCACGTGGATCCCTCTTTGTTCATGCCAGTTAGCTTAGCATCTGCACATGGCTACTAGCGTAGCTCGGCCCAGTTCTTTGTTCGTTCTTCCACAGTCAGCTCCCCCCACGGTGTTTTTCCCTTTTTAAATGAAAATAAAACCTTTTAACGAGCGCTTTACCATATTTCACTATTTCACTCTTAAATCACTTCTTATTTTTCCCGACAAAGACCTTTTTTTTCTCCACAAAACCTTTTATTCCGTCTAACCAACCTATTGTCGACAAACACGTACAACTTTTCATTGGTGCCTGCTGGCGATAGAGTTGATTTAAAATTACTTCTGCCAATGAATGCTTTTTCCCACGCGCATTCCTGCGGACCTGATCGATTTCTAATCGACGATTACGTACAATGTACCTTAGCGGACCGCTAAAAATATTACCATGTACATTGGCAACCGCTGAAAATATTACCAACCAAAATGCTCCTGTGCGGCGAGCGGAGAACGGAACCCGGCGATTGTATTTCGACAACCCCCCTAGGATTTTTAAACTTTTGTCTTATTCACGTTTACCTTTACCTGCCTTTTAAAACCTTTAATTAGAGACTGAATCAATGACTGACCTGGTCCGATGGCCCCTCAGGAGACGTCACCGCCGCCTCGGAGGGCTGCCGCAGGAGGATGCCTTAGCGCCGGCCTCGGGCTTCAAACGTCGTGTCGAGGTCTTTGTACGGATCCCGATACCGGTGTCCGCCCACGTGGAATTCGGCTCACCTCCCGCGCATTCCTTCGTCGACGGATGTTGCCTCCCGGGTTTCGGCACCAAACTGTTAAGAATGACTTTTTCTGTCTACTAAAAATTACTCAAAATGTTCTTAAGAAAAAGCCAAGGACCAGGTCTCATCGATCACAGTTGTTTATTACACTTTTGCAAAAGGGAAAAATCTCACAGACAGAACCGAACCGAGTCACGTCAGTGAGAGTTCTCAGCAAACTCCTCCCAGGCCAACGCCTTTATACTTTTCCTGGGACAGGAAGGACTTCCTGTGTCAGAGGTGGGACTTCCTGTGTCCGAGATCACAAATCCTCAGCCCATGTGGGCCAGCACAAAGACATTCCAGCAGCTTCAGTCTTTAGGGGGAGGGGTTGCTTCAAGACACACACAGATCCACACAATTCTGCCAATTAATATTCTTAACAACCACAAATACAATTTTACTACTGGGCAGCTAATCTTAGAATCATCCAGTTTTGGATACACTCATAACCCTCCCCTCCTATCTGGCTTGAGATGGAGGCCATATTATCCAAGACAGTGCCACTCTGAGCACTACCCCATGCTCCAATCTATAGGTCCCTTCCTATGAAGAAAAAAACATAATTATTAAGACTTCCCTATGAATTTGGAAACAGTTTAGACGCTACTTTGGCATTCAACAATATTCCGTATTAGCACCTCTCACTGCAAATCACATGTTCCAACCATCCTTGGTAGATGGGGCATTTAATAAATGGTTTAATCTTGGCAATAAGTCATTTCAAGATTGGTATATTAATGAAACCTTCCCAGCCTTTGATCAGTTGTCTACAAAGTTTTGTTTACCTAAAGAACACCTTTTCAGATTTTTTCAAATTCGCAGTTTAGTTAATAGCACATTTCCTCAATTTCCTGAGGCACCCACTGAGTCACCTCTAGATACATTTTACATCTGCACCTGCTCTTAAAAAAATTATATTGTGCCTTTACTGTCAGATTAATTCACTTCGTTAAGCTTCTTTAAACTTTGTTAAGAAAGTTTGGGAAATGGAGTTGGGAGTAGAAATCTCTGAAGATATCTGGGAGATGTCACTGAAGAGGGTGCATAAATCTTAAATTTGTGCAAAACATGGGCTAATTCAATGTAAAATTGTACACTGTGCCCATCTGACCACGGTTAAACTTGCTAAAATTTATAAAGATGTTGACCCGACCTGTGACAGGTGTCATCAGGCACCGGCAAATCACACTCACATGTTCTGGTCCCGTCCTGTTTTATGTTCTCTATGTTGTGTTCTGAACAATCTTAAAGCTCCAAGACATATCAATACCTTCATAGATGATTATTTCTGCTGGAGTTAGCACACAGTGCTGATCTATTGTAACCTTATTGCTTCACGTGTTTGTGTTTACATGCTGCCAGAGCCAATGAGGGTTGCATCACGGTGTAGCTTTAGCCCGTTTCATGTTTAAAGTCAGCTGTGGTTTAAACATGGGTCATTTTTGAATATCTGATACCAGGAGATGCAGCAATTACACAGAAATATCTTCCTGCTCTGGTGACACTGCTGTCAGGTCTCTGCAGTACCCGGAGTCTCTTCTTCTCTGGTGGCTGGAGGAACCCAACCAGGATGATTTTGGATACAGATTTTCCTCCGTGGTTCTTTATCCACAAAATGAAACCAACATAAATATAAAGTCTTATGTGGATTCTTAAAATTTACATTTTTCATCCACATCCTTCTGACTTCATCCTCGCCTGATAGACGGTAAAATCTGTCAGAGGAGGACAGCTGCACTCCCTCTTCGTCAGCGGTCCATGTTCCACACAACGCTCCTTAAGACACACATTTAATTTAGTTTGGGTGTTAGAACAACCACGAGCTGCACAACATGAACCTGAGCTGCACAAAGACATTTATGAAACTTTTGAGGGATTAAGTAAAACACGCTTCTAAAGTTTGTATGCACCGCTAAAGCTAACAAAACCGCCAACTTTCAGTGGAAAGAAATAGCGCCGAGTAACTTCTGGTTGCTATACTGGAAGTTGAGGCTATAACCTGTTTTTCCTCAGCAGCCTCAGGAAAAAGATGGGTATGGATAAAGTTCACTCTGAAAGACTTAAGAAAATCATTTTATGGCCCCTTTAAACACTTTCAAGACAAAAATCACTAGGTATTTTGTACTGCACCTTAGTGCTCCTCTATCTCATCTACTGTATTGAGGTTTAGGAGAATAATGATAAATCTTCATTACACCCATTATACATGTTACAAGAAAAAAGCCATCTTGATCACACACTAAGCAGGCTACTTAGAACATACAAACCAACTTTTTAAAACCCAAACTGTTAAAATGACAAGATTTTATACAATATCAGATGATAGTAACAATTTTTAAGGCATTTAATTTCTTAATTTAAACTACCCTTTTGGACATACTAATAGCAGAAGGTTGAATTTCTCTGTATGCAGACCAAAAAACAGCTTAGATTCAGAACAAAATGAATAGAAAAGTGTCCATAAGTTCAAACGACTTTAAACAAATAATGGGCAATATACAAAAATCTAGGAAAACAATGTAATAGAAACTAAGTGATGTAACAGGATTTACTTGTTTCATTGTAACATGATGAAGAATATTAACATATAATAATGTTATACTAATATTGGTGAGCCAAAAATGTAGATTTTCATTTCAATTTTTGTTTTGTTTTTGTTTACTGTTCTTGTATTTTGTTTTGCTTTGTTTTTCTTTCTTTTACTTTGTTATGGGCAGACATGAATAAGCTAAACTTTTGTCTGCTCCCTCTCAAACAGGTTTTTGTATTATTTTTTGTTGTTGTTCTACTTTTGCTGATACTATTATTATCCACTATATGTGCCATATTGAATGTGCTTTACTATTAACATGTTTTTAAAAATATTAATTAAGACATAAATATAGAAATAAAACAATTTGGTTTGAACCGAATCATTTTAAAAGTTTATTGTAGCATTTAGTTTACTCCTGACAGCACTGAATATCGTATACTACATTGTGTCTTTTTTATGTGATGGTGTATGCGTGGCTCTGCATAGGCATGTGTATGAAGATTTCTGCAGGGAGCGTTTAGTATTCTGTTTTCATAGATATGTTTGTATCTGTGTGTGTGTTTGCACAGAAATGCATTTAAAATATTTTTCATATTAGTGAAAATGACAAACTTAGATGAAGTTTGTTTGCATATTATGTTTTATTTTTATACTGTCAATCTTCTTCAGGTTTGACATGTATCCCCTTAGTCAGTTTACCCTTTCTTTTCTCTTTTTATTCAAACAATCACTTCCAAAGCACCCAATTAACTTTTTCTCCATCTTCCATCTTGTGGGAAACTTAGAATTATTCAACAAGGTAACATTTAACCCTTCCGCTCTCCTTGGGGTCCAGATGGCTCCAACCACATATTGTTATGCGATTTCTTCCATGACAAATGTGGACGAAGGGGGACAGGATTTTATGTCTGCCATGGACATTAGTGATACTCCGAAATCAGTGAAAAAAAAAAGTTCAGCGCACTGTCCTGTGGTGTCCAGATGACCCCACTTTTAATGTAAACAAGCTAAGGAGAACGGAAGGGTTAAGTAAAGCCCTCAAATGCAAAATGGTGTATTAAAACACGGATCACATGCCACTTACTGAACCCCTCCAATTAACCGGATCCTCATTTCTATTTGCTCATATAAGTTGGACAATTGAAGTTAGTTATAAACAGCAGGACTGATTTAAATCCCAATTGTAAGTCAAGTCCTACATTATTGACAGATGGTCACTTCATTCACATAAATATAAAACACAAATTTAAAACCAGTGGCATGTTTTTTCAGAACATAAAACAGTTAAATTTACATTTAAGATCTTCATTTACATTATCCATGGCAAGTCCAGTTTAGGGGAGCTGAGTTTTACACCTGCTGTTCAGAGCCTAACAATAAAAACCTAAGCGCATGACACTAGACAACATTAATCCTTAATCTGAATCAAACATTAGGTTTTTCTCAAGGTTCTATGCAGGAACATCACTTATCCCCAACACAAACTACAGTTGAGTATTTTTTCCTAGTATTCTGCACATTTCCCTTTTAAAGAAAGTGGTAATGTGCAAAAAGGAGAGAGCAAGGATGGACATACCTGTTTTTGCTGTTGCAGAGAACAAATGAACAGATCTGGGCAGGTAAGATCACACCCATTCCCTGAGGCGGTGCTGTAAAAGAGAGCATGCTAAGAGGGCCGGGTAAGGATATCACGTTATTTCAGTTAGACACACTCGAGCGTGAAGACAATTTTAAGCCCAACAGTACAACAAGCTCAAAAGTTTTATAATCATAGAAATAAAAAGTAGCAACCAAGTCAAGCCAGCATAAAACCTATAACCCAATTTAATTTTGACTTCATGTTACGTCCCTCCATAGGAAGGAGGAAGAAAGTGTGTAACATAAAAAAATAATTAAATAATGGGGCAGGGTTAAGATGGCCACATTTTTATTAGAGTGACAGGTGGCAGGTGTCACAACATAAGAAAACCAACAAAACACCATAAAGGCTAGATGAACTAAAACTGGCAGGTAACTTAAATTATCAGGCAGCTTAAAGAAGATTTTTTTAAAACTCTTGTCCCTTTAAAAAATAAAGTTTTCCAGCTTCCACTCCTCAGCACCTCTGACAACATGCTTTCCAGAGCGCTGGTCTCCATTCACGGAGGCGCTGGACCCTTGTAAACAGCGGCAGATTGTAGCGTATGGGGTTAAATCAGTGTTTCTCAATTATTTTCTCTCACGCCCCCCCTTTGAAGAATTTACCCTCTCGCCCCCCCCCCCATATAACTTTCTGCTGCAAATATCATTGGTATCATTAGTTAATTTGCTCAAATTAAATGAATATCTCTTCAAAATATTGTACCTTTATTATCATTAAAGGATATATATATCCTTTAATATATATATATATATATAATATATATATATATATATATATATATATCCTTTAATATATATATATATATATATATATAACTTCTACATAAACTGTTTTATTGATTTTTCTTTCTGTCTTTTTTTTTAATACTTCCAAACTTTCAGATAAAGTAAAAACAACAATCTTTTCTTCTTTCCCTCCAGTGATGGAATTCTGGATCTTCTCAGAGATTCAGTTCTTCTGCATTGGTTCACTGAAAACAGCTGCTCTTTCAGCTACCAGGTATCTTTTTAGGTTGTTTTTTGTTTTATTTAATTTATTAACAACTACTATGTGGGATTATGCACAAAATCCATAACTAATGAAACATGTTTTTATTCATATAAAGTGTATATTATATATATTCTGTTATTTATCCCTTCCAGATAGAATGTACAAAATAAATGAAAAAGGACTAGTTATTAATTATTCACTCTTTAACACTTTATATTTTAAGCTTTTTTTTCTTTTAAACATATTTCAAGGGAAAATATATATAATATATATATATTTATGGAACATATCTACATATATAGAATGATTTCCTGCAGATCATCTTCCTGCATTCTATCAAAAGTCAAATGGTTCCAGTTTTTTTCTTCTTTTCTAAAGATCTCATCTTCTTTACGTTTTGTGTTTATGTTGTTTCTCTCTCTCTCCATCCTGCACGTGTACACCCCCCCCCTTCCCCAACACACACGCGCAGTGCCCATGCGCACGAGCTCAGCGCTCTGCTTTTTGTTTCTCTCTTTCTCTCAGTTTCTTGTCATCTCTGCAGTGGCGCCTCCAGAAATTTTTCCTGGGGGTGGCCGCTGGGGGGCCACTTTAAATCTTGGGGTGGCACACTAAACACATGACCTATTTTTTTCTAAAGTCATTCTACTTTAGGTAGTTAAACAACCTCTAGAAAACTATCTGTACTTTAACATCTGCTGATATACTTTGATGAATTGTCTATATTTCATGCTTCTAATTTGCATAGACGAATAAAAATACAGTTAAGATTTTGAGTTAGACACAAATGTTGGTTTATTTTCCATTTAGACAGGAATCACCATGGACTATGATGTTTGCAGATGATTTTGTGATTTGTAGAGAGAGCAGAGAACAGGAGGAGGTGGAGGTGGAGCTAGAGAGGTGGAGGTGGAGCTAGAGAGGTGGAGAAGGAGCTAGAGAGGTGGAGGTTTGGAAAGGAGAGGAATGAAGCTTAGCCGCAGTACCTGTGTGAATGAGAGGAACCCAAGTGGAAGAGTGAAGTTCCAGGGAGAAGAGATGAAGAAGGGGGAGGAGTTTAAGTATTTAGGGTCAACAGTACAGAGTCATGGAGAGTGTGGAAAAGAAGTGAAGAGGCGAGTGCAAGCAGGTTGGAATGGGTGGAGAAAAGTGTCAGGTGTGATGTGTGATAGAAGAGTTTCAGCACAAATGAAAGGAAAGATGTACAAGACTGTGGTGAGAGCAGCCATGTTGTTGGACTAGAAACAGTGAAGAAAAGACAGGAAGCAGAGCTGGAGGTAGCAGAGATGAAGATGCTGAGGTTCTCTTTGGGAGTGACCAGGATGGATAGGATCAGGAATGAATCCATCAGAGGGACAGCACATGTTAGAGGTTTTGGAGATAAAGTCAGAGAGGCCAGACTGAGATGGTTTGGACATGTTCAGAGGAGAGACAGTGAAGATATTGGTAGAAGGATGCTGAGTCTAGAGCTGCAGGAAAGAGGTCTAGAGGAAGACCAAAGAGGAGGTTTCTGGATGCAGAGAATGAAGACATGAAGGTGGCTGGTGTTAGAGGAGAGGATGATGAAGACAGGCTTAGATGGAGGAAAATGATTCACTGTGGAGACCCTGAAGGGAAACTCAAAAGGAAAATAAGATTTACGATTTATTCACTCAAGAGAAAAATTATGATGTAGGGAAAAGTAAAAAAATATAATAAAGAAAAATAAAAAAAACATTAGATCCACATGTCCTCTACAGAATCTTCCTCTTTATCCATTTCAAAAGCATTACAACTATTATTGTTACACTCTGGGCTTTCTTTATCTTTCTCATCGGTTCATGTTTGCTGCAGCTGCGCACTCAGACCCCCCCCACACACACCCCACACCCCCCCCCCACACACACACTGAGCTCAGCGCAGCTCCAGCGTGCCTGCGCGCGAGCGTGCGCCCATTGCAAATAGGTATTGATAACTCCGGCACGGCTTCAAGAGCAATGAAGAGAGATGGTTAGAAAAAGATATAATAATAACAATAATGAAAGAACATGCTCCCATGAAAGAGCCACGACTAACATTTGTGGTGTTAGGAACCGGGGACTTTCATAAATCTGGAGAAACCCGCACCTCCTGATCCATACTCATCTAAAACACTTCTGATCATGCTTTGTAAACATTTATTAAATTATTTTGGAGTATTGCTCAATATAAATAGTTTTTTTAATATTCAGAACAATAAATTGTGTTCTTTTCATGAGGACTGTCGAGGAAGTCTGTCTCTCTGCGCCTTCAAACCGCGTTTTTCTCCAAAATCAGTTAAGAGCAAGACGACATCTAGAATTTACTGGTTTCAATAAAAACCTGCTCTGGATGATAATTATCCTACTTTAATACGAGGATATTTTTGAGTTGCTTCTGAGTCCGCTGATGACAGTTCTCTATGGAGGCTCGCTGTGTGCCCGCACACGTGCGCCTGCGTGTGTGTGCGTAATGGACGGGCTGGCACGCTCCTCATCTCTTCTCCCTCCTGGGGAATTATCCAGCACCTTCTGATGGTTTAAGGATGAAATGCAAAACAGATGCAAGCACAGTTTATAGTGACAAGTGGGACGGCCGGGGTGGCCACTGGGGTGGTCACACTGTAAACCCGGATAAGTAGAGTTTACTAAAAAAATTTATAGAAACTGGTTGCCCTAAAAAAATTAAGTAATGTTAAGTTTAACATAAAATAATTAGTAATATTAATTGCGTTGACACTTCATACTGCTGTTAATTTTAAGTTAAGTGCACAAACTTCCAGGTTGATTAAACTTAAAATAATTAGTAATATTAATTTTATTGACATTTTATTCCACTGTTAATTTTAAGTTAAATGTGCTAGTCTTCAAGATGATTCAACGTACCATTATTAGCTAGATCAATTTCTTTATATATTTATTCCACATATAACTTGAAGCTGAATACACTAACTTCCAAGTTGATTTACCTTAAAAATCCCTTTGCCGAAACTGCTAGATTACATTAAGGGAATAAAATGCTAAATCGGACGTGCGCGTTAAGTAAAGGCTGTATTACAGGATAAACTACTGCTTAGTAAATGTTGATCTCTTCAGTAGTTTATTTCGACATTGTGTCGACAACACAATAAGAGGGGTGGTCATCAGTCTCTCCCTCATTCTCACTCAGGGTGCAGGAAGAAGTGAAACACAACAGGCCAAAATAACAAATGGAAACAGTGTTAAACGGTCAGACAACAAAACACATACATGAAAACTCAAACTTAAACCCAATTCTAACCAGACAGGCAAAAGAAATGGTTACCCACAATTCCTTGCGCTGCCAGATCTGACAGCAAGCCCAACAAACTGCAACCATCACTACAATAGATTTTAGGTTTCGTTTTGATCACGTGGTCAGACAACCTCTGGAGCATTTAAAAATGTTGGTTAAGGTTAGGATTACGTTTACGGTTCTAAAAGCAAATTGTAGGTTCTTGCGGCTGTTTCTGATGCTCACGTGTCCACCAGGGGATGTGTCAAATGTGGAAAAGACATTTAAACACATTCAGGACTGTGCAGGACTTCAAAAATTACATAGTCCAGCTACAAAAGAAAGAAAGAAAAAAAAGATCAAAATAAAAAGTAGTTTTAAGCTTTATTTTCTTGTCTTTTCCTGTTTTTTTCTGGTTAGTCATTACTTTAACCTTAATATTTTCAATTTTTGTAACCAGTTAACTGGAGATTTTAACTGTTAAAGTGGATTAGTTGTGAGCCTGTGTGCGTAAAGTGTATTATTTGTTTCATCATGTTGGGTTCTATGTTTCGGCAATAGTATATTCATAAATCTGTTGGTAGTTTTTAAGATTAATATTAACCATAAACAACTACTCGATGCTGACAAAACATAATGTAACCAATCTAAAAATGTACCAATCATAGCCACATCAGTGTAGAACCGCCCCTGTGTGACGTACTGCAACGGTCCTCAGACAGGTGCTCTATGCTGCGTTCAGGTGCTACCAGAAAAATCAGTTATATTATATCAGACTGAAGACAAAAAATGACTCAAACACTGATTAGCTACATCAAAAATCTGCCCACGAAGAGTAAAATAGATGTATTTATTTATTTGCATAAACCATGATATCAAGTTAATACTTTTGTGATGATTTTAGGTACTGCAGAGTGTACTAGTTGAATACAATATCCAGTGTGAGGTAAAATCTCTGATATAAAGCTTAAAAAGTGTTTCTGCATAGTTGAACAACATTTAAAATGAAAGGTAACAGTTAGCCATGTCTTTTTTAAATGCTTTTAGTATGAAAATATAAAAAGTCATTTTTGTAGCATCCACTAAATTGAAAAATGACTTTGGAAACTAAATCATCCAACAGTACATGAATGCAGCGGAATTTTGAGACCAAAACTTAAACATTCAATCACAATTACCTTAAAGTTACTCGTCCATAACATTACTTTCAAATGTAAGTTCATTCTGCTTTGATTTTGTAGATTGTGCTTAAATTTGATAGTAATACTATGAAACTTAAATTATTTATGTACATTGGAATTGATTGTTTGAGTACAAATGAAATCCGGGCTAACAGTGCAGATGTCAGCTAGGGGTGGCCGTGGCCACCCCTGGCCACCCCTTGCTGGCGCCACTGCATCTCTGTTAAATATTTTCTCATCAGAGTTCTTGAGGTTTAATTAAATATTTATCCTTTCTCTGTGTGGATATCACGATCACTGAGCTGTCCTCCGATCAACTGTTTAGTAACTAGCAAAAATTGCATGATAGTCGGGTTGTCCCCCGCCCCCCCTTCCATCGCATCACCATTTGAGAAACACTGGGTTAAATCAAGATCAGCTTAAAGTGAACAAAAAAACAGATGAAAAACTTGAAAAATAGACATTCTAACTGAAAAAAAATTGAAATTTTGTATACAAGATGAAAATCTGAAAAAAAAAATACTGAAAACTTGATATAAACTTTGAAAGTTTAAAAAAAATCTAAAAATTTGAATAAAACAACTATAAATGTAAAAATTACCAATTGGCTACAAGGTATCCATTAGTAACATCTGCTGTTTTTATTTTTAATCTTCACTCTTAGTCCTTTTTTAGTTTCAATTCTGATTTTGGAGTTTTTGCTGCTGTCTAAACCTGTTTCAGTTACTTCTGCTGACCTGTATCAGGTATGTTCATTCAATCAGAAACTGAACACATTCAGTTCAGCTAATCCGGAATTACTGAAACAGGGTTCTCTGCAAAACAAGCAGGACAGTGTAGCTCAGCAGGAACTAGGTTGTTGACACCACCTCTATTATGACAAAGATGTATATAAGTGTATGATTTATCTTCAGCTAGAGCTGAGCGAAAAAAACAAAAAATCTCGATTATTTTTATTCCAAATTCGATTTTTGTTTTAAATCGATTTTTTTTCTCCTTTTATTTTTTTAACAAAGGTTACAAATGACAGAATAATTTGAACTAAAACTATTTCGTTTTAACATGTCTTTTAGAAATTGTTTCAAAGACAAAGTGCAACTAAAAACAAGCCGTAAAAGTGGTTATACAACAATGGAGCAGGTGTTTTGTGAGCTACTACCAAGCCCCACCCTAGCAGGCGGAACGTGTAGCCAACCAGGAAGTACCAAAACGTTGCAGTACTGGCTCTGACCAGAGAGGCTGGTGTGATGGAAATTATACGTTTAGGTATACATTTCATCTTTACAATTAAATGTGTCTAACCTTTGTGCACAGCCGTGAGGCCACAGACTTTGCTTTCTTATTGTCAGGACGCCTTGATCACAGTGTATAAACATTTTGACTTCATTAGAACATCTTGTCCATATTAGATATGGCGCTTACGTTCCTATCCTAAGTTTCTGATTAAAGTTGTTTGTATGGCTCTATAAAATACGAATGTCCTTCATCACAGGCAGGGCTCTGCAGACCTCTCCTCCATGCTTGCAAGACGTGTACTTTTCTCTGCTCTGTTTTAATAAACATTCTTAAAACCGCTTGACAACATTTCTTTATTCCATCGGATCCAACTATTTTTCCACCACAATCTTGGCGTCACGAACAGGATTCCTCGTGTGTTCGTCGGAGGATCAGACCAGAGGGATTAGCTGTCCTGAATCACAAAGATTCAGCCTCATCTCACCAAATCCAAAAGAGTGACGAGGACTGTGGTCCGTGATCTCGATCGACCGCGACGGAATCATCGAACTTCGGTGGACAAATAGATCCGGTGAGGAAGATTCTATTCTAAAATATTTCCTTGGTAATAATCTTTTTGCATAGGTTGATTTGGAACATTAATAACCACTGGCTTTTGCCCCTGAAATAAGTCAAGCGTTTTAAAAAAAAAAAAAAGAAAGGTGCCATTTGCTGAAACCCATCATAAGAGAGTCCTGTGCGCGTAATCTGATCAATTATCGCAAGACCAGGTATCAGTAAATTTCATAAGTGAGTCTCATGAATATAACTTGATCCGTTATATGAGACCGGGTAGCATGAACCTGTGACCCACGTTGTGGGAAATCGGGGAATTAGATACGAAGTAAAATTTCATAAGTGAGTCCCGTGAGTATAGCTTGATCCGTAATACAAGACCGGGTAGCAGAACTCTGTGACCCACGTCGTGGGAAATCAGAGAATTAGATAAACGGTGCACCAGAAGCTTCTGGAAGACCGACGAATTACTGTGACCCAACAATCGAGACCAGGCAGGCCCCGCGATATACATATATCGGAGGATAGGCATATGTGTATATATATATATAGGCGCATGTCACTTACATGCGCATACATATATATAATTAAAGTCCTGTGAGATTAGTTCGGGAAGACCAGAATATGGGTAATGCAAATGAGAAACAGAGCGGAGGTTCAGACTCAAGTCTGGTCACGTCCATGAAAGTGCAGCATGGTGTTAAATGTTGTGAATTTATGGATTACTGGTGTCAGAAACATGGGTTCCCCGAAGGAAGTTCTTTGAGTAAAAGCTAACTAGAGAAACTCAGAAAAAGCCTAAATGAAGAGAAGACAAAAAATGATGTATAAGCAAAAAAAAAAAAGAGCAAAGGAGGTTAAGCTCATGGATGAAATGAATGAGTGTTTGAAAGTTTGGGAAACGGAGTGTGAGAGATGGAAAAGGCCTGCAAGACTGTGACTACCCTGAAAAAAAAAAAAAAAAAGATAACATAGAAAAGTCTGATAAACCATCTACAAATATAGAAACTCTCTCAGCACCCTTTTGTTCTCTTCTACACAGAATCTCTGGAGTGCTGCAGTCGGATCGAGTCTGGACTCTGCCCCTCCTCCACGCCGGCCACTGCTAGCTCAACCGGGTTAGCCAGAAACACCCAGCAATGATGCAGACCAGAACGCAACAGCAGCATCCATGCAACCTGAGATGAAGCAGCAGCGACAGCAGAAGCAGAGCAGATGCCCCCCCTTCCTCCTGTGAAAGTGGAGGAAGTTAGGCTCCGGCCTTCTGAGACCCTCCTCAAACAGGACTTTCTCAACAACCTCCAGAGGCCCCTCAGTGACATCACGAAAAACCCTCATGTTGGTGGTGAGGACAGCACTGTCCACCTGGCCCAGGTGATCACCCACGGCAAGCACGTGCAGCACCGCCGGCATAGAAAGGAGGCCAAAGGAAAAAAAAAAAAAAAAAGACAAAGAGCGACGCCCAGCATCATGCCCAGCTGCACCTCCTCCAACATGCATCACTCCCACAAGCCCCTGCAAATGCTCCTCCTCCTGCCAGGCCGCTATACCAGCCTTACCCCCACCTCACATCCCTGCTGACTTTGCTGCAATGAACGCGTGCTTCCATTGTGGAGCCCATGGACATTGGTCAAAGAACTGTCCACTCAAAGCCCAGAACCACCGTGGGCGTGGACATCAGAACCAACAGGACTTCCCCGTGGGTGTCAACGCGGAAACTCCCAGGGTTCCTCCCACCATCAAGACGCAGACTGAGGAGAGGGAGGGGTTAGAGGTCTGGATTCGGTGCCGGCTGTGGCCTCCCTGCTCAGATAAGAACACACACACACTTACACATTTACACCTCCCCACAGATGATGACACTCTGTGTCTCCCTATGACAACAGTAACTATCTCAGACAGACCTTTTGAGTTTATTGAGTTTTTTTGAGAACATTTCTCGGTACCCCTCACATGTACCAATCCTGAACAGCTCTGTTCTCACACACTTTTCTTATTCCCTTTTGCTGACACTGTAGTCTGATGAGTCATGAATTATTATTGAAGTTAGGCCTTCCACTCCTCTCCTGATGGAATGACTGTTGAACCACAGCGTGAATGTGTTTACACTATGGTTAATCAATCTCCTCCCAGATATCCAGTGCTCTTATCAATGGCAGATCTACTATGAACAACAGAACGAGCTTGTAGCCTTAGCTAAAGACACAGTTACTTTCCCAGCTCAGCTGATGCTACCAGAAAATGTTCATTGTACTGCCCAAATTTTTTCCGGGGACCCCAGACCCAGTGCATAAAAGTGTGTTTTTGAAAAGTGTGAATGATCGTTTGTCTGTGTGCAATCTTTTCTGGACTGCGACGCGCTGTGCGATGTCTGTTTGTTTGAGCTCCACCAAAGCCCCTTTTTTCTTTTTTTTAGATTCCAGGAAGTAACCCTCACATTTCCTTGTCCAAAGGCCCCACTGATAAATGGAAAGATTTGGGTTCCTGGATTGGAGCGTGCAACCATGCTCTAGATTGGCAGCTCAATTTTTTTCTCACTTCAGACCCGATGGGCTCAGGACCCCTTGAAGCCTGAAGCGATTGCAGGCATCACCCCAGTTTTAAACTCATTTTTGGAAGCAGGTATAGTCATCCCTTGTGATGATTCCCCTGTTGATACCCCGATTTTGCCTGTTAAAAAGTATCGCCTTCCTCCAGCCTCTGACGAATGCGCTTTGTCCAAGATCTGACCTCTGTCAATGCAGCTTAACGCACATGCACATGCCATCTGTCCCCAATCCCTGCACCCTTTTGTCTAATGTACCACCTAACTCTTGGTGGTTCTCTGTCCTTAATCTTTCTGATGCCTTTTTTTTTCTGTTCCTGTTCACCCAGACTCTCAGTTCTGGTTTGCATTTCAGTTTAATGGGTGAGGGTACACCTTCACCCACATGCCACAGGGCTACTGTGAATCACCTACAGTTTACAACAGAGCTCTCGCCGACTCTCTCTCCACTTTCTGCCCTACACCAGGTTCTGCCCTTCTGCACAGCTCGAAGTCACAAAGTCAGCAGACAAAAATTGCAGTTTGCCAGAGAAGAATTCACGTTCCTTGGACATGTTATCAGTGCAGAAGGTAAAAGCCTTTCCTCCAAACATCTCACAGCAATCCAACAGGCGCAGAGACCGGAGACTGTTAAGCAACTCCTGTCTTTCGTTGGGTTGTGCTCCTACTGCAGAATTTTTGTTCCAAACTTTTCAGAATTAACCAAGCCCCTAGGTGAGTTAACCAAATCTAAACCAATGAGTTCTGAAGTGCAGTGGACAAAAGAAGCTGAGAGTTTGTTCACAGCACTGAAACTTGCTCTCCAATCTCCTCCCACTTTAGGCCTGGTGGATCCATGCAGGCCATTCACATAGACTGTGAGGGAGAGAGGGGCTGCATGACCTTTGACCTCCTCCAGGATCATGGTGGAACTCTCAGACCAGACACTTATTTCTCCTGTAAGCTTGATCCTGTTGCTGCTGGACTTCCTCGCTGCCTGCGTGCCATTGCTGGGGCGGAGAAGGCCCGAGCAGCTTCCAGAGATCTTGTGGGTTGCTCACTTCTGACACTTCTGGTCCCCATGAGGTCCACCTCATCCTGGCGGAACGCAGGTCATCGCACTTTTCCCTTCCCAGTTTCCTCAGGTATAAACTTGTTTGCTCGAGCTGCCGAATTTCACTGTTAAAAGGTTTTCGGTCCTAAATCCAGCCCAGCACTGTGCTGCTCACACCTGACGAGGGTCTCCCTCATGACTGTGCTGCTGAACTCTGACTGACTGCACGCTCTGACCTGACAGGACTGACAACCGCTCCAGAACCAGACTTTGTGTTTTTGTTTTGTGGTCCTGTCTCTGAATGTTACTGTGCGGGTTATTCCATCTGCATGGCTCATGGGACTACAGAGTCCGCGCCTCTGTCCTCCCATGAGCCTGCTTGGGCACTTTACATTTGTTTTTTATTCAAGCGTGCTGAAAGTCACACATTGAATTTGGATTATTAGCAACCGGCATTTTTGATTAGAAATAAACTAATAATTAGAAACTATCTCTGGCAGTTGAACATTCACTTGTGCTCCAAAACAGAACTTAAAAGAGGAAAAGTTGCAGAAGCTCAGAGAAAATGTTTTGTTAAGCTTATCTCTCTGTTAGGAAAATAAAGGCTGAAGGCCCACAAGAGTCTGGAAGCAGAGCAGCTGTAGGCACAGATCGAGGTCACAAACAGAGAGCTGTGATCAAACATGTTTTCATTTTTAATGTGAATTATTACAACTGTTTTTTTCCAAGGTTCTCATGTTGTTCTTTTCACAGTTTAGAAGGATTCTGAAATGTCGTCATCATCTCCTTCCATGTCTCTATGGCCTGTTTTGATACAGTAAAACCAGAGATGTGGAAGTAACCTGCCTTTCCTCCCAGGACGGAGTGTGTGATCAACTGATATGATGGAGAAAAACCATAGGAAATTTTTATTTGTTGTATATGTATTTGTTGATTACTGTTGACTCTTTTGCAGAATGTCCAGAAGCCTGACCAGCAAGGGCTAACCCTAACCCTAATCCTAATCTAAACGTTCTCTTTCTGACCCAAATGTCTAATCAATCCTTTTTTTCCTCACGACAGTTTTCCGGGTCAACTCGGGCAACAGGTCTTATTGTACGGTTGTTTATTGAATTGATCTAACTTTTAGAGCATCAATTGGCAAAAATCTGTGCACAGAACAAATTTAAATGGGTTTAAGCACTTTTTACTTCTCTCATTACTGCCAAATGTGTTGTGTATGCTAACACTCAGTTCGGTCCCAACGAGCTTCTACTAGGTTAATAGTTCCCAGGACCTGCACAACCTCTTAGGATGGATGTAGAACCCATCGGGTGAGTATGAGGCAAATCTTAATGAAATGGAGGCTTTGTGTTAGCTTTTGCGTCACAGGTGAGAGGCCGGGCTCCAGACTCTGACAGGCGGTGAAACCACGAGCACTGGATGAGCCTCTTCCAGGTCCTCCAAACCATGCAGACCGCGGTTGAGATTGCTGGGCGAGCTCCTTGGGTTTGTGCATCGTGCTGCCAGAGGGTCCCACCCCCAGACCAACACCCAGCCCAGACCTGCGGCTCCTGAACAGCAGACTGGCCTGTCCGGCTGCATCGCCCCGGGGAGAAACAGTGTGGAGTGAAATAGCGTCCCACTGCGACAGTAGCGTGCCAAGCTCCAACCCTTCAGCCTCACTGTGAAGAATCCCCGCCCCTGGCATCCATTCAGAGAGTTTGGCTGGCCCCTGAGAGGCCCCACCTGCCTCCTCTTCTTCCTGTCCATCATCATCGTGTTCCCCATTCTCTGGATCCTCGAACCCCCTTCGTCTCCGTCCCCTGCTGCCCCCTCATCGACCAACTCAACTCCCCTTCTCCGAATGACACCTCCACTGCCCCTCCGTCCAGGCCTCCAATCGAGCCCCCACATCAGCCGCTGATTCTTCTCCCCCCGTCTTGCGTCCACAAAGGCATTGGTGCAGAGGTTTGCAATCTCGTTCAACACCTCCACCTTCCCCCTGCCTGTGCAACCCCCCAGAATTGCGTCCTGGAATAACACTTCCTGTTTCCAAATGACTCTGTTCGTTTATAGGCCCGGCGCCACAAAAGACCCCTTCACTTCCTTCTCCATCTGTAGCAATATTAACACTGTGTTTGATGTAGCTGCTTTGTTTGGTGTTTTGACTATTGGTCCACATTTTGCTTCACAGCATGCCGTTATTGTTCGTAACAGGGAGCCGACAGTTGATGATTGCTTTGAGGTGATGTCAGGTATTTCGGGTCCTACTAATAACTGGCTTCTCTTGGCAGAACAGGTTGGCAGTTCAGCGGACTCTGGTTGTGTTGTTTGCTTGGATCCCTGGCCGCTTTTGAGGATTGCTCCTCTGCCACCCGCCCTGAGTTTCTACTGCATGTCCCGTTTGTTGTCTCCCGTTAGCTTCTGGGACGAGGTCCCCTCCCCTCTTTGACGTTGATGTTGCTATAGGTGTGTTTTCTTGTTTTGCTAATAGTTCTGCAGGTCACATCCTGGTTGGTTCCCTCAACTCCTCCTGCCTGCCACAGTTGCGTTTGTGTCTCCCATGGATCGCCCTGATGCTTGTCCTGCCCGCCTTAGGCGCTCTGTTGATGATTCTTCCTCAGATCCTACTTATATTGATGTGATTGGCGTTCCCAGAGGTGTTCCAGAGGTGTTCCAGATGAGTGCAAGCTTGTCGATCAGGTCACTGCAGGGTTTGAGTCTGCCCTTCGGTGGTGCACTATTATTTAAACTGTTGTTAATTACGTTTATTCTCCGACGGGTCAGCTGATCAGAGCCTGCGCACGCTCAGTTCTAAGTTGGAGGAACATTCAGGCGTTAATACATCTGTATGGGATTTTTAGGAGTCAATTTTTGGGAAATATCAGGCCCTTGTTGCTTTAGTTCTTATGTCCTTAGCTGTGTTTTCCTCTCTTGTCGTCCTCTGTGGGTGTTGCTACATTCCCTATAGTCGTGCCCTTCTGATAAATAATTTTAACATATTTTTAACAAGGCTTTCAGCAGGCGCGTTCCCCAATTCGTTTACAGTCCCCTAACTGCAGTGATGCGTCCCGCCTCATGTCTGATTTTGAGCTGGATTCTGATCCGGACCATTTCTCCTCATCTGGTGATTGTGATAATGGTGATACAGTTGTTAATTATTGTTATTATTATTTTTTTAATTAATATCAATTAATTAATTGGGCTTCGTTAGTTTAATTGATCGATTGATTCGTTAGGTCTCATTGATTTGACTAGTTTAGGGACGGACTTGTTGAATTTTATTGAGTTGGTTGGTCTTTGGTTGAATTTTTAGAGTTAATTGGTTTGATTGGATTTTGATTGATTTTTTTTGGTTGATTTTTTTTAATCATGGTTCTGCTTTGAAATGAGGTCCCAGTGTTTTGCATTGCTTTACCCGGCTTGTGTTTCATAGAGTTTGATTTTGTGTTTTTCTAATCGTAATTTTCGCCTTTGTGTTGTTCCTGTTAGGAACAAAGGGGTGGAGTGTGATGGAAATTATACGTTTAGGTATACATTTCATCTTTACAATTAAATGTGTCTAACCTTTGTGCACAGCCGTGAGGCCACAAGCTTTATTTTCTTATTGTCAGGACGCCTTGATCACAGTGTATAAACATTTTGACTTCATTAGAACATCTTGTCCATATTAGATATGGCGCTTACGTTCCTATCCTAAGTTTCTGATTAAAGTTGTTTGTATGGCTCTATAAAATACGAATGTCCTTCATCACAGGCAGGGCTCTGCAGACCTCTCCTCCATGCTTGCAAGACGTGTACTTTTCTCTGCTTTGTTTTAATAAACATTCTTAAAACCGCTTGACAACATTTCTTTATTCCATCGGATCCAACTATTTTTCCACCACACTGGTACTAAGAGTGAGCAGAATACCATTGACTCCCATGTTAACATCCTCATTTTCAGCCCTCTAACAAACCCCTTTAATTCCTGGTGCTTCAAGTTTTTATTTCATCAACAGCTGCATATTTGATCCATGACAACTCTGAGGGGAGTGAGATTTTTTCTAAGTTTGTAATTTTTTTTAAAAACAGCATTTATTTTTCGCTTAATGAGGGGGTGCGGCCTTTTGATTGACAGATGACAATCGCGGTGGATTCTGGGAGCAGATAGAGCTCCAGTGTTTTGCTGTCTGCTACAAATTTAGCGTTAACATGTGCACTATATTTCGGTTTTTGTCCTGCTGCTTTGCTGTAAACTGTTCTAACAAGCTTGGAGTCTTCTGGTGTCTTTTCTCCGATAAGTACTACAACAATAACTTTATATTTGCTTTGCTACAACTTGAAGCTAAGTTAACGCCGCTGCTACAACTCGTGGAAGATTTCCGTCAAGGAAAGGCACGTAACGAACGAGACAATCGCCAAGATCTCATGGAGAGAAGGATGCATGACATGGATCAACAAGTATTAATGAATAATGTGATTCTCACGGGACTCCAACTATAACTCCAACTAACTGCTTCCAGCGCTAGCATGGATGCTAACAGAGCTGTGATGGATGCTAACTCCATGGAGAATCATGTTGGAGTATTTCTTGCGTCTAAAGGGATTTCCTTGGACCCAAATACTGTTGAGGTCTGTCATCCACTTCCTCAGAGAAAGACCACGGATAAACCAGAGATCCTGATCAGGTTTGTGAATCAAAAGCATAAGATAGCTCTGATGAAACAACGCAAACACCTGAAAGGTACACCTGTCTCTCTTAACAAACATCTTTCAAAATATCATGCTGAACTGGTGAATCACGCAAGAATTCAATGCAAAAAGAAACAGATCCACAGCACGTGGATTCTGAATTCCAGAATCTTTGTAAAACCACTCGGGCCACCGGACCTGACGAAGCCTCTGGAAATAAAATCCACAAAAGACTTTGAGAACTGTGGGATTACGCATGTTTGAACCTTTTAATTCAATCAAAATGTGAAATGTGAACTCAAAAAACCCATGAATGTGAACTCTGACCCGATTTTGAGCTGCAGAACTCGAGCACAATTCCCTCAAAATGAGACCCTCACAGTCTCTCAGTCATAACAACAAAGATGGTTTAACAAGATTGTTTATTTGGCCTTATACATGTTCCTAAGCTGTGATGTAGTACTGATTCTGCTCAAACTCCTTGTCTTTTTAAGTTACTATTTCTGTATCGTTATAATCAATTCTTTGATGAACACGATCTGCACAAATTGTCCATCATTTCATTTTCTTAGCCTCTTTAGGGGTCGCGGGGGGTGCCAGAGCCTAACCTGCACTGCGTGAAAAGAGCCAGAATCCATAGATATCTGTTGGGGATACTTCCTTAAATATGAGAAGAATCCGGACCATTTCTGGTACATATCAAAACATGTAGCATATCTGGAGATATCTGGGCATAAGATACTGGCACAGGTCATATAGTGTGTCCGGATAATAGTTGTATCTTATTTGGGTCATATACAAGTTTGAAAATTGACCTGGAGTCATATCTGGTAATATCTGGTGTCAATATACTGAGAAAGGTCAGAATCTTGTCATTTCTGTAGTGCCTATTTTTCTAAGTGTTGACCCATTTCTGATGCATATCCTGAGTGATCACCATGTGCCATATCTTGGGATATGTGGGGGATATTTTGATTGATTGATTGATTGATGGGTTTATTTCAAGCATAGATTGAAATTACAGGACAAAACACACAATTATTTCAAACTCATTACAGAAACAATAAGATGCATTGATTAGAAAATTAAAAACAAGCAAAAATAAAATACACTTATGTCACATTTGGTTCATTCATTCTTTGTGATTATTAACTAAAGTCAGTAGAGTTTGATTGATTGCTTGAAAAGGAGTGGGAAGAAGCGAACTTATATAATCCCACCCCTACTTGATTACTTCATTTAACTGTTTTGTATAATTATGTCTTCCGGTTTTTTTTTTTTCTCTTTTTTTTCTCAATACATTCCCAATAGTAAAGTAAAGTGCTTGTTGATTATTGATTAATCTCGTAAAACATTATTTCAGTAAACAGTAACATCAATCATACATCATGTAACAGATATGTAAAAACTCACTGATTATCATCATGATACAATGTCAATGTCATGTCTATGCAGAAAAATAATAACACATTGAAATCAAGTTTTCAAGTAACATTAGAGCTTATTGATCATTCTCTGAAAATTCTTGTATATTTTCAATAAACATTAATGATTTACACAATATGTAATAATCATTGATTATCATTAGAAACACATAATTACATGAATCATTGCTACATATTTAGGATCAAGAAAGGAAAATTAGTGCCATTGTGATTGTAAACTTATCAGTAATCATTACTGATATTACATAACATAAAACTCTTTGATTGCATTAAAAAAAAAAACATTTTTGATTATTTTATCACATTCAAGTTCAGACATTTGGAATTGTTCAAACACAAGTTGATCTTTAACTCGTCTTATCTTCATATTGTAAAATTAGAGTTTCTTTATACATTTTCTTGAATTGATAAATACTTGAACATAGTTTGAGCTCATTACTTAACTTGTTCCAGAGTTTAGTGCCACACACAGAAACACAGAAACCTTTCTTTGTGGTTCTTATCAATCTGACCTTGAAGTTCCTGCATCCTCTCAGTTTGTATCCTCCTTCATTTTCTACAAACTGTTTTTGGATATTGGACGGTAATGTTTTCCCACTAACTCTGTATAGATATTGCGCAGTGTCAAAATCAACAAGGTCATACAGTTTTAAAATTCTGGATTGATAAAATAAATTGTTAGTGTGATCAAGATAATCGGCTTTATGTATAATTCTGATGGCTCGTTTCTGAAGCAAAAAGAGAGGATGCAGTGAACTCTTGTAATTATTACCCCAAATTTCTATACAGTAGGTGAAATATGGTAATACTAAAGAGCAGTACAATAAATATCTACAGTTGTATTCTAATATATATTTTGATTTATTTATAATTTAAATACTTTTTGAAACTTTAGTTTGTATGTGTCTGATGTGTGGCTTCCAACTCAGTTTGTTATCAATAACAATCCCTAAGAATTTAATTTTTGTAACACTTTCGATTAAGTCATTATTAACTTTAATTGAGAGCTCTGTATTGGCTTTGTAATTACCAAAAAAACATCACTTTGGATTTGTCTAAATTCAAAGACAGTTTTTTGTAATCCATCCATGATTTTATTTGGATTAACTCTGTGTTCAACACATTGACAAGTTCCCTTTGATTGTCTGTAGAATAGAACATATTTGTGTCATCAGCAAATAAAATGAATTTTAAAAGTTTTGAAACACTGAATATATCATTGATGTAAATATTGAACAGCAGCGGGCCCAGAATTGATCCTTGAGGGACACCACAACTTATCTCTTTGGCCTCTGATGTAAATTCATTCATCTTGACAAATTGTTTTCTTCCTGTTAAATAGCTTTTGACCCAACTTAGCGCTACTCCTCTGATCCCGTACTCTTCCAGTTTGTTCAGTAGGATGTCATGATTGAGTGTCAAAGGCTTTTTTCAAGTCAATGAAGATTCCAGCTGCATATTTTTTTTTATCCAGAGCATTTGTGATTTCCTCTACAGCCTCAATGATCGCCATGGAGGTTGATCTGTTTTCTCTGAAACCATTTTGGCTTTCATTTATTATGTTATATTTATCAATGAATTTAGATAATTTATCATTGAATATCTTTTCTAGAATTTTTGAGAATTGTGGAAGGAGAGAAAAAGGTCTATAGTTTGTAAACAGGTGTTTGTCTCCACTCTTATAGACAGGAATCACTTTTGAGATTTTCATTTGGTTTGGAAATCTCCCAGTTTGTAATGATAAGTTACATATGTATGTTAGAGGCTTAGAAATACTGTTAATCACCTTTTTCACCATCGTCATATCTATATCATGACAATCTGCTGAGTTTTTACTCTTGAATTTATTAACAATTGATATCAGCTCATTTTCATTCACATCAGAAAGAAAGATGGAGTGAGGGATCCTTGTGGTGGATGGAATATTTTCTTTGTTGGTTTTACACTCCGGAATTTCTGCTGCCAACTCTGGACCCACGTTTACAAAACAGTTGTTCAGACCGTTTGCTGCTTCATTCATAGAATAGGTTTGACCTTCTCATCTGTAAAGTAATCTGGGTACGTTCGGTTTTTTTGTCCCTTTTTTATGATTGTGTTTAATATTTCCCAAACTCGCTTTACATTGTTTTTATTTTCATTCAGTAGATTATTATAGTACACTATTTTACAGTGCTGTGTTATTTCAGTTAGTTTATCTTTGTAGGATTTGTATCTCTGTTCATTTTCTCTCGATCTTTGTTTTAAGAACTTTTTATAGAGGTTATTTTTCTTTTTACAAGAATTCTGTAGACCAGTAGTTAACCAAGGACATTTGGCAAATTTGTTCCTAAATTTATGAATTGGACAGTTCTTGTTATATAGTGAGATAAATATTTCTAAAAAACATTTATAAGCAGTGTCCACATCTTTCTCTCTGTACACAGAGTTCCAGTTTTGTCTGGATAAGTCATCATTAAGAGAGTTCATTGTTTTTTCATTTTTTAACCTTTTATAGACGGATTCTTTAATCATTTTCTTTGTTTTAACATTGATATCAGATAGTGTAAAAACTGGTAAATGATCAGTTATGTCACAAATCATAAGTCCACTCATGTGAGTGTTTTCTATGTTATTTGTGAATATATTATCAATAAGAGTAGTACTTTGAGTAGTAATTCTGCTGGGTCTAGTAATGGTTGGATATAAACTCATGCTGTACATTCTGCTGATAAAGTCATCTGTTGCTTTATGTTTGCCTGCATTTATCAGATCTATATTGAAATCTCTACAGATAAACAATATTTTGTTATTTTGAGAGTGAAACATTTTTTCCATCCAGTCACTGAGCACTTCTAAGCTTGACCCTGGTGACCTGTATATACAGCTTACAATGACATTTTTCCCTGATTCATTACATACTTCATTTGTAAGACATTCCAGTAATCCATCCACTGCAACTGACATTTGATCAATTACTGTAAACTTCATATTTTTTTGCAGATAAATTGCGACTCCTCCACCTTTTTTGTTTACTCTGTTCACAAAACTAAGTTCATAGTTTTCCAATTCAAAGTCAGCGTCCTTGTCGCGGCTAAACCAAGTTTCAGATATGGTTATGATGTTAAAGGAATGTTCCAGATTCTGTAAATAGTCCTTGATGTCTCCAAAGTTGGTGTACATACTTCTGCTGTTAAAGTGGATGATTGAGAGTCTTCCTTCTGGGTTAACAGAGTTTTTAAAGTCATCTATGGTGTAATATTTGCAGTCCAGATTAACAGTGGAAAAGAATTGATCAGGGTCTATGTCATCTTGTTGGTTGTCATCATTATCACTGAATGTATGAAGGTCAGGTTGTTGACAGTTCAGATCTCTCTGAAAGTCGTGCTCACTGTTGACTGTTGTAGAGATTGTGTTGTTTTGAGCAGCCATTGTTAGTGAAGTTTGTCTCCTCACCTCGTAGACCAGCATTCTTACTTATCTCTTGTTTAGACTGCAGTGGGTACAAACTCCTCCAGCTCCTCCAGGCTTCTGATGATAATGACCTTGGCTTGCTCAGGAGTGCCGCAAAGGTTGTCTGGTTCATCGGCCAATGCCTCTTCCTCACTCATGACTTTCTTGGTCTTCAGAACTGGTCTGCAATAGAATCAGTATAAAATGAAGAAAAAAAATCCTGACAAATGTTGTAATATCACACATTTATCTACAGTAAGACTTGCCTTGGGAGAAACATTTTTAACCTTGTATTCAAGTCAAAAAGTTGGATAGAGTAAATATATTTGTTTGTTTTTTACTTACTTGACCACTTTCAGTAGAATTTTCTCTTGTGTCTTTATCTTTTGACGATTCTTCAAAATCATTTTCAGAATCAAGAGACATCTACAGGAAAAAAATGTTAGAGTCAGTTACACCTTCTCCTCTGACCGCTCCCTCTTTTGTAACAGGGGTATCCCTCGTTAAGTCCCCCATTTATAGCAAATTGGTCTTAGCTTGGCTGCAGTGTTAAACAATGTCTTGTAAATTAGCTTCTTTGTAGGTTCCAGCAGGGTCTTTTGTATCTGTGCTAATCTCTCTGAAAGTCTGAAACTATGAGCAGAGTAAAATTCCAAAGGCATTCTTATGGAGTTGCAACTAAAATACCTGTTCTTCACATTTAGCAGGAAAAAAAATAAAATTTAATCAAGAAATTAAAGCCGCAAGCGGCGTTGGATGGCCCGCAGTCGCTATCCGCCCTCTCCCTCGCCGCCCTCTCCCTCGTTACCCGCCCTCTCCCTCGCTGCACCCACCGCCGCCGGACCAACGCCGCCGCACGCACGCGCCGCCGCACGCACGCACGCGCCTCCGCACGGGCCGCAGCCGCCCTTGGTGGTGACCTTTGACCCCGAATTCACTTGCTCAGCACTCACTGTTGAACCCTAAGTCCCTCAATATGCTTTCTGTATAGCTGGTCTGAGATGAATGTGAGAAATTGATTAAAAAAGCACTTTTTTCAAAATGGCGGCTTTTCTGTTGGTTTTATCTCCATAGCAACCATTTTATGTTTTGTTCGTCTGAGGTCACCGAGCAGTTTGACGTCAAGATCATAAGGATCGGAAAAAGTACACTTTGGATTACCTTAGCAACGGGGGGTTATTCGCTAACCACGCCCACATTCCTTATATGGTCATATTTATGGCCCGCAGCAGCAGTCTACTGACTGCAAGGACCATATTGTTTTTGCTTAGAGTGAAAAAACGTCAACTTTCTGCGCCTTTGAACGAAAATTACACCCCCGCCACATGAACGAAAAGTACCTCAAAATCGGACCACACCTAGGGAAAATTGAAAATGAATTTTTGGCATAGTGCGCGTCACCCCGCCAAAAACGATGACATCACGGCGAGCGTTCTCGCGAAAAAAATGAATGGGCCGAAATTCGCTTATGGGACGACAAAAAGAATATTTCGTAAAACGCAAAAAACGGCCAATGACCCACGTCGAGGATAACCCCGGGAACATTTGAAATCATTATGGGATGGCCACACGACCCACGCCTTGGTGCCAATCTGGCGGCGAAAACTGAAAAATGGCGTTTTTCACGTTTTTCAACAATATGGGAAACCGACACTTTTGTTCATCCGATTTTCACGAAACTTCACAAGCATGTCCAAAGCCGGAGACTACAAACACCCCAGAAGTTTGATTGACCTTTGACCTTGGGAAGTTGTCGCCATCTTGAAATTTACAAAAAAAGCACGTTTGCTACGAGCTACAAAAAGAAATACCTCCTAGGGGGTTTTATCAACTGTTATGTAACTTAGTTGGGCATTAATGGGAGCCTACTGTGAGAAAAATGTTGCAATTAGAAGTTGTAGAATATGAAATGGCGTGCCTTTGGCGAGGTCGCGAAAGACACGGTTTTAGCTAGGTCGAACATATTTTACCCGAATAGCGCAAAACGGGTATTCGCGCGTTCGGAGGCCCGAGCTGAACGAAACAACATCACTTCTGAAACCGA
Organism: Oryzias javanicus; assembly: GCA_003999625.1. NCBI lineage: Eukaryota > Metazoa > Chordata > Actinopteri > Beloniformes > Adrianichthyidae > Oryzias > Oryzias javanicus. The sequence goes on along the minus strand of CM012456.1, from coordinate 28,445,830 downwards.
GATGCGTACAGTGCGCCTCTGGTACGTAAAAAACCGTCGCAAAAAAAAGTGCTGACTCAGCAATTTCAATTTTTTATTTCGCATTTGGCAAACGAAACTAACATACCTTTGCTGGATATACCCATGGCTATTTTTTACATTATTATGGGATGTCTCCACGACCTATGGTTTGGCGGCCATTTTGTTTCAAAATCTGAAAATTTGGGATTTCAGAGAGGTGAAACGAGACTTTAGTTTGTCTGATATTCACGAAATTTGACCCACATGCTGCTAGCATGAGTCTTCAACAACCCCTAAAGTTTCGTTGACCTCTGACCTTGGGAAAAGGCCAACATCTTGAATTTACAAAAAAACGAGCGTTAGCATTAGCTTCAATCACATTTCACTTGTAGGGATTTTTAGCAATCGTTTCCTAACGCTTTTAGCATCAATGGGAAGTCATTGGTAAAAGAAAAATGGTGTCACAAGCTATAGATTTTGAACGGCGTGGGCGTGGCGAGCTCGCAAAGTGGCGTAGTGTTAATACACGCTCATATTTCAATGCATTCCTATGGGACTTTAATATGTTTATCCCAGGCTTAAGCTGTAACAGGCATTATAACATAGAATATGACCAAATAAGGAATGTGGGCGTGGTTAGCGAATAACCCCCCGTTGCTAAAGTAATCCAAAGTGTACTTTTTCCGATCCTTATGATCTTGACGTCAAACTGCTCGGTGACCTCAGACGAACAAAACATAAAATGGTTGCTATGGAGATAAAACCAACAGAAAAGCCGCCATTTTGAAAAAAGTGCTTTTTTAATCAATTTCTCACTTTCATCTCAGACCAGCTATACAGAAAGCGAAGGGAGGGACTTAGGGTTCCACAGTGAGTGCTAAGGAAGTGAGTTCGGGGTCAAAGGTCACCGCCAAGGGCGGCGGTGGTGCGTAGGGGCGGGCAGCGAGGGAGAGGGCGGGCTGCGAGGGGGAAGGCTGGTTGCGACGAGGGTGAGGGCGTGCGGCGAGGGTTAGGGCGGGTAGCAACTGCGGGCCATCCAATGCCGCTTGCGGCTTTAATCTATGTTATTATGCCAGTTACAGCTTAAGTCTGGTGTCAACATATTAAAGTCCCATAGGAATGCATTGAAATATGAGCGTGTATTAAGACTACGCCACTTTGCGAGCTCGCCACGCCCACGCCGTTCAAAATCTATTGCTTGTGACACCATTTTTCTTTTGCCAATGACTTCCCATTGATGCCAAAAGCATTAGAAAACGATTGAAAAAAGTCCCTGCAAGTGAAATGTGATTGAAGCTAATGCTAACGCTCGTTTTTTCGTAAATTCAAGATCTCGGCCACTTCCCAAGGTCAAAGGTCAACGAAACTTTAGCGGTTGTTGGAGACTCGTGCTAGCGGCCTGTGGGTCAAATTTCGTGACAATCGGACAAACTAAACGTTCGTTTCACCTCTCTGAAATCCCAAATTTCAGATTTCGAAACAAAATGGCCGCCAAACCGTAGGTCGGGGAGCCATCCATAAAAATGTAAAAAATAGCCATGGTTATATCCAACAAAGGTATGTTGGTTTCGTTTGCGAAATGTGAAATAAAAATTGAAAATTGCTGAGTCAGCACTTTTTTTCGCGACGGTTTTTTGCGTACCAGAGGCGCACCGTACGCATTTCGGTTTCGTAAGTTATGTCATTTCGTGCAGCTTGGGCCTCTGGACGCGTGAATACCACTTTTAGGCAAATCGGGCAAAATATGTTCGACCTAGCTAAAACCGTGTCGGTCGCGACCTCGCAACATGCACGCCATTTCATATTCTACAACTTCTAATTGCAACATTTTTCCCCCAGTAGTTTCCCATTAATGCCCAACTAAGTCACATAACAGTTGATAAAACCCCCTAGGAGGTATTTCTTTTTGTAGCTCGTAGCAAACGTGCTTTTTTCGTAAATTTCAAGATGGCGGCAACTTCCCAAGGTCAAAGGTCAATCAAACTTCTTGGGTGTTTGTAGTCTCTGGCTATGGACATGCTTGTCAAGTTTCGTGAAAATCGGACAAACAAAAGTGTCGTTTTCCCATATTGATGAAAACCGTGAAAAAACGCCATTTCTCAGTTTTCTGCGCCACATTGCCGCCAAGGCGTGGGTCGTGTGGCCATCCCATAATGATTTCAAATGTTCCAGGGCTTATCCCCAACACTTGTCATTGGCCGTTTTTTGCGTTTTCCGAAATATTGTTTTTGTCGTCCCATAAGCGAAAATCGGCCCATTCATTTTTTTTGCGGGAACGCTCGCCGTGATGTCATCGTTTTGGGCGGGGTAACGCACACTATGCCAAAAATTCATTTTCAATTTTCCCTACGTGTGGTGCGATTTTGAGGTACTTTTCGTTCATGTGGCGGGGGTGTAATTTTCGTTCAAAGGCGCAGAAAGTTTACGTTTTTTCACTCTAAGCAAAAACAATATGGTCCTTGCAGTCAGTAGACTGCTGCTGCGGGCCATAATAATAAACATTGCAGAAACAATATAGAAAAATTTGCGGTTAGGATGAGGGGCGTCGCTGTGTTTCGTTTTTGTCCTTCTATACACTGGTCGGGTCCGTTTGGGCTCAGGCCGGTTCTTTGAGGCCTTTTATGGGCTTTTTACGTTTTTTCACTCTAAGCAAAAACAATATGGTCCTTGCAGTCAGTAGACTGCTGCTGCGGGCCATAATAATTCAAACTGACAATTCATACACATTTTTCAACTAATTGAACATAAAGGGAAAAGTGGTGGTAAGGAGCCAAGCCTTACAAACCCCAGAATAGAAAAAGGCAAATCACATTGAATTGCAGAGGTCAAGCAAAGCTCTGGTTGGATTTCCACCCCAAAATATACTCGGGTAAAATTAAAAGGATAAGAATTAATCACCTGTTCATCTTCTGATGAGTCCAAAATGCACCTCTTATGATTGTTGTCTTCTTGGCTGAAGAGAGAAATGACACTTTAAAACTACAGCACAGAACTATGTACACTATTCATATGTTTACCCAAGATGTATAGATGTATAGATTTGTTAAAGGAATAGATTTAAATGACCTGTTTATTTTCTGATGAGTCCAGAAATGCACATGGTCGTCTTATTTGCTAGAAAGAGATCAAAACGCAAAAAGTAATTTAAAATAAAATAGTGAGAGTCATAAAAAAAACTAAAACCCACATAAATAAAGTTTAGACAGTAAAATTGAGGAAAATGATCAATTCCTAAGTTTCGATAGAAAATTCAATACTTGTTCATTCCTTCAGAGTCATCACCAATGTCATCTTCAATGCAGTCTGGTAAACTGTAAGCCCGGATAAGTAGAGTTTACTAAAAAAATTTATAGAAAGTGGTTGCCCTAAAAAAATTAAGTAATGTCTAGTTTAACGTAAGATAATTAGTAATATTAATTGCTTAGTCACTTGATCCTGCTGTTAATTAAGTTAAGTGCACAAACTTCCAGGTTGATTAAACTTAAATAATAGTAATATTTAATTCATTGACATTTTATTCCACTGTTAATTTTAAGTTAAATGTACTAGTCTTCAAGATGATTAAACGTACCATTATTAGTAAGATCAATTTCTTTATATATTTATTCCACATATAACTTGAAGCTGAATACACTAACCTCCAAGTTGATTTACCTTAAAAATCCCTTTGCCCAAAACTGCTAGATTACATTAAGGGAATAAAATGCTAAACGGGACGTGCGTGTTAAGCAAAGGCTGTACTACGGGATAAACTACTGTTTGGTAATTGTTGATCTCTACATTGCAAGCGCTCAGTAGAGTATTTCGACATTGTGTCGACAACATAATAAGAGGGGTGGTCATCAGTCTCTCCCTCATTCTCACTCAGGGTGCAGGAAGAAGTATAACAAATGGAAAACAGTGTTAAACGGTCAGACAACAAAACACATACATGAAAACTCAAACTTAAACCCAATTCTAACCAGACAGGCAAAAGAAATGGTTACCCACAATTCCTTGCGCTGCCAGATCTGACAGCAAGCCCAACAAACTGCAACCATCACTACAATAGATTTTAGGTTTCGTTTTGATCACGTGGTCAGACAACCTCTGGAGCATTTAAAAATGCTGGTTAAGGTTAGGATTACGTTTACGGTTCTAAAAGCAAATTGTAGGTTTTTGCGGCTGTTTCTGATGCTCACGTGTCCACCAGGGATTGTCAAATGTGGAAAATACATTTAAACACATTCAGGACCATGCAGGACTAAACGTAGAAATTACGTAGTCTAGCTACAAAAGAAAGAAAGAAAAAAAGAGATCAAAATAAAAAGTAGTTTCAAGCTTTATTTTCTTGTCTTTTCCTGTTTTTTTCTGGTTAGTCATTACTTTAACCTTAATATTTTCAATTTTTGTAACCAGTTAACTGGAGATCTTAACTGTTAGTGGATTAGTTGTGAGCCTGTGTGCGTAAGTGTATTATTTGTTTCATCATGTTGGGTTCTATGTTTCGGCAATAGTATATTCATAAATCTGTTGGTAGTTTTTAAGATTAATATTACCATAAACAACTACTCGATGCTGACAAAACATAATGTAACCAGTCTAAAAATGTACCAATCATAGCCACATCAGTGTAGAACCGCCCCTGTGTGACGTACTGCAACGGTCCTCAGACAGGTGCTCTATGCTGCGTTCAGGTGCTACCAGAAAAAATCGGTTATATTATATCAGACTGGAATATAAAGCTTAAAAAGTGTTTCTGCATAGTTTGAACAACATTTAAAATGAAAGGTAACAGTTAGCCATGTCTTTTTTAAATGCTTTTAGTATGAAAATATAAAAAGTCATTTTTGTAGCATCCACTAAATTGAAAAATGACTTTGGGAACTAAATCTTCCAACAGTACATGAATGCAGCGGAATTTTGAGACCAAAACTTAAACATTCAATCACAATTACCTTAAAGTTACTCGTCCATAACATTACTTTCAAATGTAAGTTCATTCTGCTTTGATTTTGTAGATTGTGCTTAAATTTGATAGTAATACTATGAAACTTAAATTATTTATGTACATTGGAATTGGTTGTTCGAGTTGAGATGACATCCGGGCTAACAGTGTAGTCTTGTCATCTGGCGTAAAAATATTTCATTATTTCAAGACAAAAAGTTTTCATATTATGCTGGGATTGAACAGGAGGAGTCTGTTTATTCAGCAAAATGGTACACACTTTCTGCTAACACTACATCTATGTTGTCTTGGTTCTCTTAAACACAAAAACATATGATGTTAGATTTGGTTATTAGCAGTTTGTATATTAATTACAGATTAGAGTGGGACTAAATTGCAAGTTAGACCCTTTTCTCAAGATGTCACTCTAGAAGGAGTGTGCAGAGTGATTTCCAGTTATATGTCGATGGCTTAGAATGGCAAAGCTGACTGGTGAAGACTGTTAAAAGTAATTTTACGTAAATAACGGATGGTAACTTCACCATTTGTAACCGAAATTTGTCCAGAATGCTCCACAGCTGCTTCTCAAAATCCTATGGATGATATTAAAGCAGTTGTGGATTATTTCACTCTGACAACCCGGTCATAGTTAGATGAAGGTTGCAGGTACTTCATTGAATGCTGCTTGTTTGATTATGAAGGTCATTCAGATTTTCTTCTTCTAATTCATACTAATGCCAACACTAGCTTTTCATGATGGTGATGAGCTGCAGAAGATCTTTTCTGACCAGTTAACTTACATTTCCATGATCTCAAAATCACCAAAAACAGAGCTAAAGTAAGACATTTTAAATGAGTCTCACAATAAAGATTAACTAATGACTGTTGTTATTTTTCAGACGTAGCTTTTGCTGTTACTCATAACAGTGTCTGATCCCTGCTGGATAATAAAAGTAAACGAGGGGTTCCTATTAAAAACCTTTTTTTTTTTTCAATTACCCTTGACATAATCATAAAAACAACAAAACCTTTTATTAAACCAACTAAATTTAATCTTAGGTGCAGCTAAAATATGCGTGGCCCACACGTAGCAATGTGCATCCTTGCTGCAACTATTACGTGTGACCAACATAAATTTGCATCAGTTTTTATGCTGATTCCATTTAAAACACTTGTAAATAACATCAATAGAACCTGTTAGAATAATATCTGCTCAAATGAAAGGTCAATATTTCTAATTAAACCTCAAATATTAAAGGATTATTCAAATTTGCATTCAGATTTGTGAACGATCAAAGACAGAAATGAAAATACAGTTCAGCAGGAATTGAATAAATATTGTAAATTTTCTGTTGAAATTGGTAATGTGCCTTTTGTTATTTACTTAAAAATGTGTTAAACAGTCAGCTTTGCCGTTCTAAACTCTAACACCGGAAGTAACTCTTTGCATTTTTGGCCCAGTAGCCTTTTTGTCTGACGTCATGGGGAAAAGGATCTATAGCAGGAGGCAGAGAGCTTTTCGAAACTGAGGGATACTTCATGGGTACTGCATGAAGGGCTACCATTTTGAAATAACAGTTTGCTCGGTTTGCCTTTAGGAATACATTATTAATAATGAATAATGATACTACTGTCTGTGAAGAAACTGATTTCTCATCATAATTATCAACAATAACAAGCTAGGACAGAGATATCAAATCCAACACTTAACTATTCTCAGTAGTTGTTACATTTTCAGATGATACATTTCATGGGAATCCCCATTTTCACTATGTTGTACCGTACTAGCAATTATGTCATGCTAAATGTCAATGTTCAAATTTTTAAACAAATCTTGTCACATTTTGAATCATGACAAATCTGCAGCATTTTTGAACAGAATTAAACCTGGGAGCCACACGGGCACCAGGTGACCCAGCTAGTCTATAGGCTTCAGGCCACTAAATAGCAACTTACCCCTTTTTCATTGTTGAGATGGTGGTAAAACATTGATTTTGATTTTCCACAGTGATGGAAGAACTTTTCAGTCGTTTCTTAACTCTTTCCTCTGACATGATGCAGGCTTAAGGACACACTGTTAGCCCGGATGTCATCTCAACTCGAACAACCAATTCCAATGTACATAAATAATTTAAGTTTCATAGTATTACTATCAAATTTAAGCACAATCTACAAAATCAAAGCAGAATGAACTTACATTTGAAAGTAATGTTATGGACGAGTAACTTTAAGGTAATTGTGATTGAATGTTTAAGTTTTGGTCTCAAAATTCCGCTGCATTCATGTACTGTTGGAAGATTTAGTTCCCAAAGTCATTTTTCAATTTAGTGGATGCTACAAAAATGACTTTTTATATTTTCATACTAAAAGCATTTAAAAAAGACATGGCTAACTGTTACCTTTCATTTTAAATGTTGTTCAACTATGCAGAAACACTTTTTAAGCTTTATATTCCAGTCTGATATAATATAACCGATTTTTCTGGTAGCACCTGAACGCAGCATAGAGCACCTGTCTGAGGACCGTTGCAGTACGTCACACAGGGGCGGTTCTACACTGATGTGGCTATGATTGGTACATTTTTAGACTGGTTACATTATGTTTTGTCAGCATCGAGTAGTTGTTTATGGTTAATATTAATCTTAAAAACTACCAACAGATTTATGAATATACTATTGCCGAAACATAGAACCCAACATGATGAAACAAATAATACACTTTACGCACACAGGCTCACAACTAATCCACTTTAACAGTTAAGATCTCCAGTTAACTGGTTACAAAAATTGAAAATATTAAGGTTAAAGTAATGACTAACCAGAAAAAAACAGGAAAAGACAAGAAAATAAAGCTTGAAACTACTTTTTATTTTGATCTCTTTTTTTCTTTCTTTCTTTTGTAGCTAGACTACGTAATTTCTACGTTAGTCCTGCATGGTCCTGAATGTGTTTAAATGTATTTTCCACATTTGACACATCCCCTGGTGGACACGTGAGCATCAGAAACAGCCGCAAAAACCTACAATTTGCTTTTAGAACCGTAAACGTAATCCTAACCTTAACCAGCATTTTTAAATGCTCCAGAGGTTGTCTGACCACGTGATCAAAACGAAACCTAAAATCTATTGTAGTGATGGTTGCAGTTTGTTGGGCTTGCTGTCAGATCTGGCAGCGCAAGGAATTGTGGGTAACCATTTCTTTTGCCTGTCTGGTTAGAATTGGGTTTAAGTTTGAGTTTTCATGTATGTGTTTTGTTGTCTGACCGTTTAACACTGTTTCCATTTGTTATTTTGGCCTATTGTGTTTCACTTCTTCCTGCACCCTGAGTGAGAATGAGGGAGAGACTGATGACCACCCCTCTTATTATGTTGTCGACACAATGTCGAAATACTCTACTGAGCGCTTGCAATGTAGAGATCAACAATTACCAAACAGTAGTTTATCCCGTAGTACAGCCTTTGCTTAACACGCACGTCCCGTTTAGCATTTTATTCCCTTAATGTAATCTAGCAGTTTTGGGCAAAGGGATTTTTAAGGTAAATCAACTTGGAGGTTAGTGTATTCAGCTTCAAGTTATATGTGGAAATTGATATTACTAATAATGGTACGTTTAATCATCTTGAAGACTAGTACATTTAACTTAAAATTAACAGTGGAATAAAATGTCAATGAAATTAATATTACTAATTATTTTAAGTTTAATCAACCTGGAAGTTTGTGCACTTAACTTAAAATTAACAGCAGGATCAAGTGACTAAGCAATTAATATTACTAATTATCTTACGTTAAACTAGACATTACTTAATTTTTTTAGGGCAACCACTTTCTATAAATTTTTTTAGTAAACTCTACTTATCCGGGCTTACAGTGCATCCAACAGTAAAACTCTATCAATTACTCTGGATTTTGGTAACACATTAGCAGTAGTTATTCTGCCAAACAGAGCAGCAATAGCATAACTGCTGCTCTGTTTGGCACAGTAAAAATTATAAATGATCAAGGAACATTTAAATGGGGCTGCTCTCCATTTCGCCTTCCACTTTGTTCACGTCTGTTCTTTTGCCACTTTTAAGCCCATTTCATTTCATTATTTGTATGATAGTAACATTGTTCTACATATGAAGCTTGTATATTAGTTTGAATTTTTTTTCCCATTGAACGTTTTAACAGACAGAACAATAGATAAATCAATAGAAAAAAATTAAAAAACAGGAGGAGAACGTGACGTGATACCCACGTTTCAGTAAAGTGACATGTGATTGGTCACTTTGCAAAGAACACGATGAATCATTGGCTGTGGAGTCACAGCGCCGGCAGTCTCACATTAGTTTAAAAATAATGGCGGCACTGAACGGTAAGTGGACTTTCAAAGAAGCAAAATACGTAAACGTTCTCAAAACAAGAAGAACATCAGGAGGCATGGACGACGGCGTTCTGCGAGCACCCTGCACCGAGCGAGGCCGACAGGATCATCAGAGAGCACGCTTCAAAGCAAGTCTCCGAGGACACCAACAACGGGAGAGATGGGGCAGTGTCCTGCGCTGATATGTTCAGGTAAAAAGTTAACGGACCCAAATAATCAATAGGTTTTCAGTACGTCGTTATTTTTTCTGTTTAGATCGCTTGTTCACAAAAAGCGGACTATGGTCCGGCGCATTGTCACGGAAACACGACGCGATGTCGAGGTGAGCCTTGACTGCAGCGGCGAAAATAAAGCGATGCATAAGCCAGAACCTTTTCCCCAGTCCCGGGACACAACACCTCACACGGCTGCATGATAGCGTCTCTGTTACAGACATGAGAGCTCTGCTCAGCTAACTGTGGATGTTATAAACACACAATTTACACTTTCGGGTTAACCCTTGATAAATTAAATTAATTCAGAAAATACAAATGAATGAAACATTTCTGGCCCTTTTTAACAGCAGCATACCATCATATGAAAGGTACCTAGTTATACATTGTAATTAATATTGATCACAACAAAAAAGTTTTTTTCATTTAATCCAATGGCAGCACTAATTAAAAACAAACATTCTAAATGTATAGTTTTGTGTGTGATTTTATATTGTAAATATTATTCACAGATAATAGTGGTCAGAAAATACTGTAACTAAAAGAATAAAAACAACTAGCAAACTATTTTTTTTCCAGGTTTACAATTCTTCAATTTTATTCTATTCCCAGCCCTAATTTGAATAAATTGACATATTAACTTGGGCATTATTAACTTGGGTTAAAGGCTTATTTTACCAGTTCCATGTTACTTCAAAATAAACCCACTTTCCCTTTTTTTTTTTTTCTTTAAAGGAAAATTGAGTCTCTATATGAAGAAGTCAAAAACAATGTCCCAGAGTCAAGACGCCATACTGAAAAACCAAGAGGATATTGCAGTTGGATAACATGGAACAAGAAACCAGGACACCGACCAGAAAACCTCAACTGAACTTTCAGTATGTATTTAGTGTGTAAAAATATTAATGTATGGTGAGATACTATGCTTTTGTCAGAGCTTTTTGTAACTCAAGCACATCACATAACCAATAACTGTCTGTTTCTGACTTTGCCTGTTTAGGGTTTTCAAGATGGTTTTCTCACTGTAGACTAGAGTAACAATAATAATGCTTTTGCTGCTGTATGTTGCGTATGCTGATCTTTTATATTGTTTCTGTAAACTAATGTATAATTGTGACTAACAAATCTTCATTTATCTTTTAGGTAAACAACCAATATGCTTGTTATTTTTTAAATCTCCTCTGTTTATTTGTGCGTATATTGTAAGACATTTGCCATAATGACAATGTTACTGTAACCTAAATGACTTGATATTTTTATCATTTAGACTTGTCCGTCACATACCTAACGCTTGGGCAAGGCTTTCACTGTGAAGGTCCTGGGCCAACTCACCAGTATTGTTTCTTTCTCACTATTGTTTAGGAATTATTAACCTAGAGAACTCCAGTCAAAATATGAAATATTGTCTTGTCTCTTTCTTAAAGCTTCAGAACACAGCACAACGAGGAGGTGATAGCTGCAGTGGTTCAAGCAGTAAAAGATGCAGAACCAAATTGGAGCTTCCACCAAGTTAGAAGTATGTATTGTACACTAAAGTTGAATTTACATTATTCACTATAAGTTAAGGTTACTGTCGCAGAGTTTCCATTAGACATATACGCAAAGCTTTATCAAAAGTCTAGATATGTAGAGAAAAACGCAATTTTGCAATTATATTTTAATTATAGTCCCTTTTAACATTTTTTTTTAAGAATAATGTTCCCTGGGGTGTTTGATTGTGAAGTTTTAAACCAAAATCCCACAACCTTAATGTTGTAAAAGGCCTTCTTTTTCATTTTGATCTGATGCTTCTGTTTCGATAAATGCAAGTTTTTTTTCAAAATGGTGATGTTTTCATTAAGCACATTTATTATTGCAAATCCATTTTGCACAATTTCATAGTTAATAGGAGCGCAGCTTGTGAGACACTCAAACTGACATTTGGTCTTACTTTCTTTACAGAAATTTTTGGGATAGGGAGGCAATCCTACTGGTGTGATAGACACAATTCACCTAGTGCAACGGTGTGAAACTCAATCACACAGGGGGCCAAAATCCAGATAACATAGAAGGTACTGGGCTATGGAGAGAAAATAGACTCACCGGAAAAACTTGACATTTTCCCAGACCAGAGAAACCCCACCACCACCCCCGTGTTGATGAGGAGCGCTGTCAGACGAGCTGCTGCAGCTCGAAGTGCCTCTTTTCTAGAAATATTCTGTTTTAAAAGGGATAAGGTGTTTAAAAATGCTTATTTAGACTTTTTAAATTGATTATCGGGAATTATTTTTAAGAAAGTGGTAAAATGTCAAGTTTTACCAGATATTATTCACATTCAAAGTTTAAAACGGCTGACAAGAAAACTATGGTGAATGAGCATTCTGGTAATACTTGAACGCATCCCTCACGGACGAATTTGTGAGATGTGAAAAGAGTCTCACGGTAGATCCATGAGTAACTTATGCTGCGTGCGTGCGTAAGAGGTGATCCGTGCGTATTTTTAAAAGATGTTTTTGTGTAATTAGTCTCAGGCTGTTATAATTTTAATTTGTGCATGTGTAAATTGTATTTTGTATTTTTTTTACTTTTGCACAAAACGTATTATATGAGTTACAAATCAAGAATTACGCACGCCTAAATCAGAGTGATCTATTTTCTCTCCATACTGGGCTGAAGAGGATAAACATTTATTACATACAAAAAGAAAACAAAATTGTTAAAAAATTTATTCTTTTTTTTTTTTTTTAGACAATAATTATTGAATACAAACTGACAGGACTATTATTTCAGAATAAATCAACCTAAACCTTAAATAACTTTCAATAGTTTGGTTTCTATGAAATACATATTCTCTTAAAATTGGGATATTACAAGATAACATAGGGCTAGTAATAATAATATTGTCAAATGATCTGGGGGGCTGTCAATCATAGATCCAGGCCACACCTCCACCACTCAGTTTGCCTCCACTAGCACACCCGCCCCCCTCTTTATTCTTTTTTTTAATTTTTTTTTGGCATTTTCAAAGTCAGTGCTGAGTATGGAATCAGACTCCAACTGCCCTCTCTGGTACCCTTTAAGTTAAGCCACTGTCAAAGTATGCATGGCAAATTTGGAACATTCCACTTTGGAAATAAATATGCTAATTAATATGTTGACCTCATCTTGTGTACATTTTCCATCTACTAGGAGATTGTAATCAAGCTTTTGAGAACCTAAAGTGCAAAGAGCGAATGGAGTGAGATGGCATGAAGGGAGGTGTCAAGAGGAAGAAACTCCTGACCAGTAGACGTGATCAGGTGAGTTTTCCTATTTGCATAAGGGCCTCGATTATTTTAATCAGATCATGGCATGGTCCAGTTGAGCCAAATATGTTTATACTAGATATTTATGTGTAGGGATGATAAAAGTCTATTCCTGTCTGCTAGTGGTTTGTATGTTGTATTTGTAGTACAAAAAGTGCAGCAATCACCTGTTACACCTAAACTACTTGGCACTGAGTTTGCGTATGCACACATGTACACACACAATGTATAATCTGTTTTCTCTTATTTTAAAAAGAAAACGATTGCCTTCTCTTGTAGCTCTTCAGAAGGCGAGAAGGTTCTCAATCAAAAGGGACCTGTTATTCATCCAAGGAGCCAATCCAGATGATGCCAGCGATGAGGAAAGCAACAGCATATTATGCCTCGCCAAAGTGGCGCTCCACTCGGCTAACCGGACTGATGTCAAAATGCCAAAAAGTCTTTGATGACAACAGATAAAAAGAATAGAGCCAAGGTCCACACACATAAGACACTCAGCTGGTTTTAGTAGGAGGAATCATCCCCCTGTCAAGAGCTGCTATCTGGGAGAGAAGTGCAATATGGATTTGTGTAGTGTTGTCTTTTTATTTTAATAAAATCATTTGAGTGGTAACTGGTTTTCTTTCACGTTTATTTTGTGTATTCTTTTTGAGATGACTGGAACTTTGAAATATATTTATGTCAGATATGATGTGTATACTGACCTCAGAAATCAAGATATTTGATAACCTGAATGAAATCTGGAGATATCCTGACCTCAGATATGATGGGTATTCTGACCTCAGAAATCAAGGTGACTTGAGTGAAATCTGGAGATATCCTGACATCAGATATGATGGGTATACTGACCTCAGAAATCAAGGTGACTTGAGTGAAATCTGTAGATATCCAGACATCAGATATGATGGGTATTCTGACCTCAGAAATCAAGGTGACTTGAGTGAAATCTGGAGATATCCTGACATCAGATATGATGGGTATACTGACCTCAGAAATCAAGGTGACTTGAGTGAAATCTGGAGATATCCAGACATCAGATATGATGGGTATACTGACCTCAGAAATCAAGATGACCTGAGTGAAATCTGGAGATATCCAGACATCAGATATGATGGGTATTCTGACCTCAGAAATCAAGGTGACTTGAGTGAAATCTGGAGATATCCTGACATCAGATACCTTTAGTATTGGGATATGGCCTGAATCTGACATTTTGCCTCATCTGATATTCAGAGAGAATCTCAACTCCAGATTCTATCAGAATAATTGTGTCCCATACCCGGAGTGGATATGCCAAGGATGTGAACTCAGGAACTGGCATGGTCAGAGTGTATCCACCTTGGATATCACCAGCTATGGGTTATTTTTGAAGATATCCAAAGAAAAATCTCTCCGGATTCTGGGGGTTTTTGCGCAGTGCTGGTTACTGATGGGTGAAGGCAGGGTTTACGCTGGACAGGTTGCCAGTCTGTTGCAGGGCCTCAATCCCACCTAGGAGTAACCAATGAACCTATGAAGTAGGTGTATGGACAGTGGGAGGAAGCTGGAGTCCCTGGTGAAAACCCACAAATGCATGAGGAGAACATGCAAACTCCACACAGGAAGGTCCCCAAGTTGGTGTTTCTGATCCCCCAGCTGGGAATTGAACAATGGGACCTTTTGCTGTGAGGCAAGAGCGCTAACCACTGCCCCACCGAGCAGTCTACACAAATTGTTTTTTGTTTTTTAGTCCATATTTTTTAGTGAGAATATTTAGCTTTTTACTGCATTAGCAAATTAAGATGATTTACTTATTACTTTTTGCATTATTATAATTCTTTCAATACAATCTGCACAAGTATTGTCAATTAGAATATTAGATTATTTGTCATGTGTTTCCCCTGGGCTGATTGCCATTCCTCCCTGACGGGCTACACCTGTGTCCTTAGTTTTTTTTTTCACTCCCCTTTCTGTATATAATGGGTTCCTTCCCCTCACTTCCTTGCAGGTTTGTCTTGTCACCCTTACCCACTAATCTTGTCTCCCAGTCCAGGTTCTTGTGGAGTTTGGCCTTGGTTAGTTATGGACTTTGACCTTAGTGACTGTTCCTGTTTTTTAAGCCTTGTGCTCTTCCTTCGTTTTGGATTTTGTTATTAAAAGACACTTTGATTTGGAGCTCGCAGCTGTCTTGCAATTGTGTCAGCACACCAAAGCCTGACATTATTGTTACTGATTAATATAAATAATTTGTCATGAATGCTTTGAAATGTAATTACATCAATGATATTAATGATCTGTAATAGCCTGAATCAATTAAGTGACTGACATCACACTGGTGATTCATATTTTTTAAAGTTAAAATGTGAAGACATACAGAAAACTTTCAGTCCAAAGGAACGTCTTGTGATTCTAATTTTAATTTAATTTAATTGTATCTAATGTTAATCTTGTATGTTCCTCTCCAGGTCTTCTTCTTAGGGTTGGGCACCGAAGTTCGGTTCCAAGTAGGAACCGTTATGATTTGCGCGGTTCTACCGAAACCGAAAGATGCGGCTGCAAACGGTGCCGGATTTCGGTTCCAAATTTCATTGAAGTTTCATTTGTCTGTGGACATGTCAATCACTTGTAGTACTCCCTTCTGATTTTTTATGATTCAGCCTATCTATTTACTTTCTTGCTGTTGTGAGATGAGTGTGTGCTCCAACTTCTGCATCTCAGCTTGTTACGAAGCTGGGGGCGTGTGCATGTGAGGAGCAGCGTGCTCTGAAACGAGCGAGAGAGAGAGAGCGTGCCGCAGAGAGAGAGCGCGTGCTTCGGAGAGAGAGAAAAAGGAGAGAAAGGAAAGGGGAGGGGCGCGCGCACGTTAGCGTGCGGAGAGTTGTTCTCGAGTTTGTCTGCAAGTTAAAGTAATAAAAGTTCAGTTCTTCTACAATAGCTAAGTGTAATTATTCGGCTTCGCATGCTCCAAAGAATCTGATGAGCCAAAGAAGGGATGTGAACCCCGGAGGAAAAGCAACCTTCGGCCCTGGAGAAGATCTCCCCTGCTCCTCGACTACGGTTGAGGGGGAAACAGAGCAGGAACGGTTCAACATTGTGTTCGTGGGCGGGCTCATATAAAACCGCCAACGGCGCAAGCGCGCGCATCTAAAATGCAATTCTTAAACAATGCTGGAGCCCCATCCCAAAATGAAACAATGAATCGTTTCCTCCTTGTTGGGCTGTAGCAGAAAGCTCGGCTCGGCTCCGCCCACCACCACAGCGGGTCGTCATCATCTGCTGCGCTTTGCAGCCGTGTGATTGACATTTATCTTCCGCCTTATTTTATTGAAATAAAATATTGCTTTTGCCCAAAAACAACTGCAAATAAATGCCACATTCCTAATTTAATTTAATAAAATGTCAGGCTAAAATTTCAAGGACGTTTAAGTTTAAGACGGAGTTTTATATTATGCTTTATATTACGTGCGCACAGCTGCACGGCAGGAGGGAGTCTGCGCTTGTTTGAAGCCGTTCTGCTTTGAATTTAGGAAGATAAAGGCATTATTTTTTATTACTGAAGTACCGCAATAAGCACCGAAAGGGAACCGAAACCAAAGAACCGCGGTAGCACCGGAACCGCATCAGATCCCATCGGTGCCCAACCCTACTGCTCCTGGTGCTGGTGAGTGGATTTATTATCCAAAACAACCCAGCCAGCAAGACCAAGTGGGCCCCATATGGCTTAAAAATGGGCGGACAATGTAGGCCCCAATTGGGTTTGTCCGCAGTTTCCATGGTGGCCCCAGGTGTGTTTGCCCACATTGGCTCCACTACCCAGGGACTGGAAGCCTGGACAGCGCCCCTGCTAGCTCTGCTGACTCCTCGGCAGCAGTACGTGCTTGCTTTGCTGGACTCTGGGCATCGGAGCTCGCTATGTTGTCCACTGGGCAACTGGCTAGCGTAGCCACCTAAGTCAATGTGTGCAAACACAGCTGGGGCCACCATGGAAACTGCGGACAAACTCAATTGGGGCCTACATTGTCCGCCCACTTTTAAGCCATATGGGGCCCACTTGGCCTTGCTGGCTGGGAATGCAGCATTTACATTTTAAGGCTGTAAAATTCTAATTCTAACATATAAAGATGACTTCTGCTGATGTGTGTGATTCAATAAAAATCATGTTTATCAAATCTGAGTGACCAGTCTCTTCTGTTTATTCACTTTTTTAAAATACAATTAAGAAAAGGAATTGTGGGTCAAAGTCAGATCTGAACATTTATTTATGAAAAAAATTGAAATTATTCAAAACATCACAAGCATTAATCATTGACAATTCAGAATTAGTTTACCTTTACTTAAAGTAGGGAGCTCATTAAACATAAATGATGTTAGAAAGCATCATCTATGATAATACTGTCTGTTTTATATTTAAAGAACCTAACAAATGATCCTAAAGAGTACATTTATATCTACTGAAAAACATCTCAGTGAGAAATGAAAGAAAAAGAAGTTTATTGCTGGGTTGAAGAGTGTGCAGCTGCTGGACGTTCTCTCCGATTCCAATGACCAGCTCCAGAATCCAGACGTTCCCGTTCACGTCCTCCTCAGTGATGACAGAACCAGGAGCTGCTCTTCCTTGTAGATTAAAAATAAAGAAGCTCCACCTCAGCTGAACCAGGAGATGAGGATCTCTGTCGAGCTCACGTCACTTTGGTGGTTTTATTGAACTGTCCTTTCTAGAAATGACGTCACCATTAATCCAAACTGTAATTGTAAGGACAAGAAAATAGATTTCACTCAAAAAATATCTGTACATGTGCTGTTTTTGCAAAGTTGTGTGACGTCCATCACATTCTGACTGATATTACCACAGTAGTTCATTCTGCTTCACTGGAGTCTACTTAACTATTAGCTCCAGCTTAAAAAAGTTGACATCATTAACTTAACTAAAGAGTAAAAAGAAATACTCCTCATAATGTAATCACAACATTATGGGATCAAAGATCAACAATTTGATTTAACATTGTGTAAAACCCTTTTTTCTCTAATCATCTATTACTGCTGTGGTGTAATTTTAATGCATATGTAAAGGCTACAATAGCTTAACAATGGTTTTCATTATTGTCTAGAAGTCATTTCCACCGCTTTACCAGTAAAGATTCATCATGTAAATAATCCACCGCGGTGCTGCTTTGCTAGAGAATTGAAGCTGTTAGCATTGAGGCACCCGGAGACGGGCAGCAAAGTAGGGCTGTAACGAGTATCTGGGTGCTTGGGTATTCACGATTTGCTCATGAAAATTCGAGTACGAATATTCGTGACGTCCAAGATCGCTGATTCGCAATCTTTATAAATATAGTAAATTGTATTAAAATATGATCAAAATATTATCTGGAAACGATGTATTTTTCCTCTGAAATGCAGATTAATGTAGGATTTTAAGTTTACGAACTAAAACAAAGCCGAAAGAGCCACGGTAGCCACCAGAAGTAAACACATCTTCCTTGTCGGTGAGGCTTCCGGTTTTCAAAGTAAAACTAGCAAGGGCTTTTTTCTGTTCAAAAACAGAGACTGAAGCTCTGTTCACTGACAAAACTTCTGAAAAAATGAATAAGCTTTAACATCTGAGCTTTAAGTGTTTACTTTCAATTGGTTATGATAACTCTTAAACACTTAACGCTTCACAAATGAATTGTTTCTTATCTTTAACAGCTAAAAAGACTCCTTTACACCCTATAGAGGAGAAATGTCAGTCAGTCACCTGTTGTCTAAACCTGATAAGGACATTAAGTATTTTCAATATTTTTTTAAGAAAACGAAATAGCATAAAATCCTTTAATAAATAGTATGAACATATCTTTATTGTTTTCTAGCTGTAAACTCAAAACATAGAGAAAGCAAGAACATATTTAGCAAAGGATACAGATTGACAGAAAATGTTCTTTTCTTAATTCTTTCTTCAGATGATTCATATTTATATTAATCAGAACAAAAAGACCTTAAAAACATTTCAATGTTTTGAATATTTGCAATATTATCACTGACAGTAAAGATGCAGCTCTGCAATGCTACAAAAAGACTACCAATAAAGTTAGCACAAAGTGGATTTATGTCTGTTATTACTTCTATAAACTACAGCTCTATAAATGTCCTATGAAGTCATGTTGTTGTATTTACGTCTTCACGTCTTAAAGTCCGCTCCGTAAAAACAACCAACGTTGAACCGATCTGTTTACATTTATAGACAACACACAGGAACAGCTCGATAGCATTAGCGGCTAATATCGTAGCATGCTAACATCAGTGTATAACAACAGCTCTGTCTTCAAATCAACACTTTTATTAAACGTTCTGTTGCTGTTGTAAACCAGAAGATTTATCCTTCTATTCTGTCTGGATCTGTTTAAAAATGGCTGCATGTCCTGCTGCTGCATCAGCCAAAGCTAACCGCTACACAGACAGAGACTACTAGCAGAAGGGGGTGGTGGCTGGGGTCGGGTCTTCTTGCGCTGCACGGGCCTTTGTTTTTTCTTTTTTTTGAACAAGCTTTCTCTCTCTCTCTGCCTCACTGAAGAATCTCCTCTGTTAGCTGCAGCTCTCATGCACTGCCAGAGCTGACTTTACGCTGGACTACGGAAGCCCAAGAGGGCAGAGTACAGGGAAAATAAAATCTCGATTTTCAAAAAAATAAATCATCTAATCCAGGGGTCAGCAACCTGCGGCTCCGGAGCCGCATGCAGCTCTTTAAGCGCCATCTCGTGGCTCCCTGGCGCTTTTTCATAATTGCTTAAAGGGTTAAAATGCAGAAGGAAAATCTAAAAACCGGCTCTCTTTTTCTCTTTCCCTCCATGTGTGCTGTGCTACTGTTGCTGCGAATGTAACTACCGCCCTCCTCCTCTGCTCAGCACGAACACATGTCACAACCACACATCGACCAATCACGTGCGACATGAGGAGAAAAAAAAGGAGTGAGAGAGAGAAGCTGAGAGAGAAAAAAAACACGACTCCCAGCTTCCAGAGACGACTCGCGTCGTTCAACTCAAAGAGCCGGTTCGAAGAGCCGTTTCGTTCGCGACCGACCCATCACTAACGGTTTGCTCTATTTAAAAAATTCCAACATTCTCTGAAAGCTGAGACATTCACTTTCTCGTCAATATTGGTTCATTACGGTAATTCTACCCAAAAGCCCGCAGGGAGCTCTTTTGTTTCCCGGTGAGAGACAGATCGGAGGAGAGATGAAGAGAGCGGAGCAGCCAAAAAGAGTTTTTATAACGGTGAAAAACATAAGGAAAATGTCTGAAAGACGACCATCGTGGGAAATAAAGCCTTTATGAAGCTCCTTTGAAGATTTTGAGATCAAACGGAGCAACGGAAGGAGTTATTTTACGAGAGAAAAGGTAACGTTTGTGGAGCTGCATTTCCGGGTTATTTTCTGAAGGAATCAAACACATACTAGTTTTTACACTGAAACACAAACTATTTGAGAGGAATGTCATTCAAATGTAAGTTAGCTTAATTTTTTACTCATATATTATAAATAATCCTATAAAATAGGGTTAGTTTTACTTTTAACATGTCTCATTTGAATACGACTTTTCTTCATTTAGAATACGAATTTCTCCTGTTAAGAAACTCTTAAAAATACGTCACGGGGTCACAGGCTTATCCATCGAGTGCCGAAACATCGATGCGCATGCGCGTTGCGACTCATTCATTAAACTGCGATGAAATGAAAATGATCTTAATATTGTAGCTCTGGCGAGGAAAATAGAAGTTAACAGTCCAGTCCTGCCGCTTATATTTTATTTATTTTGACAACAGCGGAGCATATAAACAATGAAACGGACCCGGAAGTGGTGACAAAAAAAAGGGCTCTGATTGGAGATTGATGAAAAAATAAAAACGTCAGACGAGGCGGAGGGATCCCTGTCTCTCCACTCGCCCAGCCGCGGCATGTTAGCATGGGGATCCCCGCTTAGCCGAGCAGTTTATTCCCGGGACAGGCGGGACGGGCGCACCCGCTCCGGCTCCTAGACAGTCCAGATGTACACTCGCTTTCGCCCAACACTACCTGAAACAGGCGCTAGCAACACCGTGACCCAGATAGAGATAGCCACTTCTACCTAATGATTGGACTGGCAAGTCTGCAACTCCCTTTGGGCTGTTTATCACCACTTCTGGGTCTAAAACTATCCTCTGCTACATTGTTTACACAATCAGCTGACAACCACAAAATGCGGTCGGAGATCGATGTATTTTTTATTTTGTCATGTTTTATTAAATTTTCAACTGCTTTGGTTATCAAGATAATGTTCCCGTTATGGCATCAATATCATTTTAAATATATGTATATATATCATTCATGTTTTATTGTAAATAAATGAACAGACACGCGAAGCTGGATCAATCGATGGCACTCGATAGATACTCCAAGAAGCAAATGCGCTTGATGAAGAGGAACACAGGAGCTGGATTTTGTCATCTGATTCCTCCGGAGCTTTTACGAAGATACCGCGGGTGTCGAGCCGGTAGGACAACCAAGGCTAAGCGGAATGCTAAAGACGGCGTCCAAAGGAGTTTCAAACCAGCTATTCCTTCTATCGTAATGGGGAACGTCAATTCAATTTCCTACAAGACCAATGAGCTAACAGCACTCCTCTTTGACCAGAAGAGCTACAGGGAAAGCAGTCTTCTGATCTTTACTGAAACATGGCTAAGTAGTCATGTACTGGATGACACTGTGGAGCTGCCTGGTTTTACCTGTGTGAGAGCCAATTGGGACTCAGTCTCCAGCGGTAAAAGCAAGGGTCGGGGCATCTTCATCTATGTCAACAAGAGGTTGACATAGAGTACATTTGACAACAAAAGGTATGACATGCTCATCCAACCTTGAGCTGCTAGCGGTTAGCATCCGCCACCTACCGCATTGCACGCTAGTTCTCACACGTCATCATTGTGGGTGTTTACATCCTGCCGAGAGCTGAAGCAGAGGCAGCATGCGATTCCACCTGTAACTTCACAACAGCTCTACAAACCCAGCACCCAGAAGCACTCATCCTCCTATCTGGTGACTTCAATCATGTTACTTTGGACTCCACACTTGCAACTTTTCACCAATATGTACTTTGTCCCACAAGAAATAAAAGATTGGACTTGCTACATGCAAATGTGAAAGAGGCATACACAGTCACCCCATTACCTCCTCTTGGCAAATCTTATCACAATTTGTTTTTTTTGCAACCCACATACACTGCAATTGTGAAGAGGCAGACTGTAACAGTTCGCCAACACAGAGAATGGTCTACAGTAGCAGAGGAAGCCCTGAAAGACTGTTTTGCCACCACAGATTGGAATCTGCTTTTGGGATCACATGGGGATAACATTGAGGGGGCTGTGGAATGTATGCTGGATTATTTAAATTTCTGTGTGGACATGGTGGTCCCGGTCAGATCAGTCAAGTGCTTCGCTAACAACAAACCTTGGATTACCAGGGAGGTAAAGGCTGTTCTGAACAGGAAAAAGCAAGCATTCAGAAGCATAGACAAAAATGTGATAAAAGAAGCACAGAAAGAGGTCAAGAATGTGCTGGAGGAGTCCAAGAGAGCATACAGCAAAAATTTGGAAGAAAAACTGAGCAAGAATAATATATGGGAGGTTTGGAATGGAATGAAAGCAATCACTGTGGGTGTAAAACAGGCTGAGCAAGTTGAGTTGAAGTTGAACTGAGTGGTAGACAGAACGGGAAGACTGGCTGGCAACAGAGTAGGTCAGTCTGAATGTTTCCAGTGCAACAATCTGGCAAAGAGTGAAAGGCAGAGGCAGAGCTTTAAAGGAGCAGACAGGTGGAGGGACTTCTGCTGCTTTCTCTAAACTCTTCTCTTTTACCTTTGTCTTAAGCCCTTAAACCACCTTCCAACCTTATTTTTTGTCTAGTCGAAAAAAAAGATTACAAATAATTAATATAAAAAAAGTCCAGCATAAATTACAAAAGGGGTTTATACAACTATACACTTTTTATGTCAGAAGATCAATAATCCTGTTGTCACAGTAAAATCTGTCTAACACAAGAGGATCACAGCGCTTAACTGTTTGCTCAACTGTTGAACAGGACAAAATAAAAATAAAAAATTACATACGCAGAAAAGCAAAGTAAGCACAAATCAAATTTATACATGCACTAATTGGTGTCATACTTGTTTCTCTTCATAGTATTCCCCTTACCTGGAGGAGGACACTGGAAGTAAGGGATGCCTTCGAGCTCATCTGGCTTGTGGGACTCCAAAGGCAGCTGACCGGTACCAGCAGTCTAAGTGGGCTGCAGCCCAGGCTGTTATAGAGGTAATAACTCGGCCTTGGGAGGAGTTTAGTGAGGCCATGGAGAAGGAGTATCAGTTGGCCTCGAAGAGATTCTGGTAAACCATCCAATGCATCAGGAGGGAAAAGCAGTTTTCTGCAGGCACCAAGTGCAGAGCTTTTGATAGCGACTGGAGACATTGTCAGGCGGTGCAAGGAATACTTCTACCAGATGACATGCCTCTTCTCGAGGAAGCAGAGGCTAAGGACTTTGGGGTGGAACTGTCCATTACCCAAGCTGAAATCACCTAGGTTGTCAACATGTGGACCAGTTCTACATCTTCTTCAGCTCTAGAAGTATGGGGTCTGGGAGCCTTGCTGTCCAGTCTCTGTATGACCAGAGCAAGAAGTTGGTTCTCCTAGCTAGCAGTAAGTCGGATCTGTACCTGGTGCATTTTGGACTTTGGCAGGGCTCCCTTTAATCACCAGTTCTTATCATAGTCTTCATGGAGAGAATTTCAAGGCATGGCCAGGGGCCATGGGTGGTCAAAGGAGGAGTTATGGTTGTGGTGGAAGGTAAGGGGTCAGAGTCTTTGTGGTAAGGTGAATGGGAGAGTTGACATTGAGATCTGAGCAAGGTGCATCTGGGTTACTCGTACTGGGCAGTTGGTAAGAAGGGGGTGGGCATAGGCCTTGTAGGTCAATGCCTTATCTAAACACCTATCTGTCTGAGAATAAGACCTCAGACAGATGGCACACATAAACAGCCTCAAATAGCAAATACAGAAAGCACAATAATCAAGAATGTAAAGCTGTTAGCCATCAGGATACCTCATTTACCAGATCATTTGTCAAACATGTTTGATAAATGATGTTCGACACCTGAATGTTCTTCCATTTCATCAGACAGGATCCTCATACCCTTTAAGGTTTTGTAAGGGTGTTAAACTCATCTGCAATTCCTTGAAAAGGGCCAACTCTGTCTATCCAGACTGATAAGCCACTTAGATAGATTGTAGGTCTTTTCAAACATGGGGCATCCTCCCCCTGTTGGAAGCTTGGACTTAGACATAGAATCACCTGTATGGGGGAACACCAGAGAAACAAGGGCATGTATCCCAAATGGCAAGTATTTGTTGGGAATTTAAGGCAATATGCCCAGGACAAAGGTGTTTGGCTGTGACAGGAGACCCCTTCTGCTAAAGTCTCCTCCTATTTTTTCATTGGGATCTTGATAAAGAGCTGGTGTCTCTGAATGCATGTAAAGGTCTGGCTGGAAACTGTAGGGGTCTGGTTGGAGGAGACAGGATAACAGTGGCTCAGGTGGTAGAGGAGGTCAGCCAATGATCAACGGATAGGCAGCTCGATCCTCGCTCCCGCCAGCCAACCGTCATTGTGACCTTGGGCATGACACTTTACCCTGCTTGCCTCCAGTGTGGCTCTACTGGCATGTGTATGAATGTCCCGGTGATGGTCAGAGGGACCATAGGCTTGAACTGGCAGCCACACCTCTGTCAATCTGCCCCAGGGCAGCTGTGGCTACAGTGGCTAAGCTTACCATCACCAAAAGTGTGAATTAATAATGGATATTCATTGTAAGCACTTTGAGCATCCGGAAAAACACAGATAAATCTAATCCATTATTATTAAACCACAGGAGGTTCTGTAGTTACTACCATTTGGGCAGGAGTTTGGTTCTTATTGTTTATGTTTATGTTAATATTATCTCTGTTTTCTTAGTTGGATTCCATTATCTTTGTTTCAAATTGCTGATCTGTTGGGACTTTGCTTTGTGTTTACCCTTTTTGATCTAATGGTTGACTACATTACAGTCCATTGATCTCAGGGACATCAGTACTTTTCTCCCCATTTGAGCAGCCTCCCAATGAGGGAGCATTCTATGGCTGTTCGACAGGAGGGGAATGAATGCCTTTAACTTCAGCTTTGGAGGTGCTGTCATTGTTCGGTTAGTTCAGAGCTTATCAATCTTCTCTTATGCCTCCCACAAAGATCTTACCCTTCCACGCCACCCTACAATTTTCTAAAGCAAATATCATGGGTATAATTAATCAATTTGCTTAAGTTAAATGTATATCTCTTCAAATATTGTACCTTTACTATCATTAAAGAATAATAAAAAATAATAAAACGTTTCATTTTTCTATCTTTTGTCTTTCCTTGTTTCACTCCACAGTAGAGGGAGGAATTCTGTCTCTTTTCAGAGATTCAGTTCTTTTGCATTGGTTCACTGAAAACAGCTGCTCTTTCAGATACCAAATGCCGTTTTAGGTTGTTTTTGCTTTATTTAATTTATTATCAACAACTATGTAGGATTATGCACAAAATCCTTAACTAATGTAAACATGTTGTTTTTATTTATATAAAGTCTATATTATGTATATGCTGTTATTTATCCTGTCCAGAAACAATGTACAAAATAAATAAAAAAGAACTATTAAAAATTCAGGTTTTTTAACTCTATACATTTTAAGCTGTTTTAGAATTTTTTTTAGAAAGCTATAGAATGATTTCCTGCAGACTCTCTTCCCTCATACTATCAATGAAAGTCAAAAGGTTCCAGTTTTTCTTCTTTTCTGATGTATCTCATTTTCTTTACATTTTAAGTTGATGTTGTCTCTCAGTCTCTCCTTACTTGGCTCTTAAGCTGCTGCACGCGCTCCACCATTCGAGAAACACTGGGTTAGTTACTTTCATTCAAGGGATGCACCAGAGTCTGAAATTCATGTAAACTTATCGGTGCCTTTTTAGGATCAACCTCAAATCAGTTATGAAAATGTTCTATAGCAACATTTGTTTACGGATCTGTCAATAGTTTCACTGTGGGGAGGGTGGAGAACCCTCTACATCTTCAAAAACACCAGATTACACTGTTGTCCAAAAGACTAAAAAAAGATTGTTAGCTAAAGACTATGTACTTTATGTAAATTGTTTCTTTTTCACCATGTCATTTTATTTCATTGTATTTCCTTTAATTCATTGTATTTTGCTTGTCCCAGGTGGTCTCAACATCAGCCTCTACTGCTTACAGTGGAGGCATCATAGAAAAAATGTAAAGAAGAAAAAGAGGTCAGGCCCTAACAAGCCTCCATTCCCAACAATCGCACTAGTTTTCGCACACTCATTCAATAATAAAGTGGCAGACCAAACACAAATGCCTTCCTAAATCACCTTTCAAGTCTATATTGGACTGCTGTGTTCTTGTACTAGTGTTCTTGTATTTATTTATTTATTTAGTTAGAGTGAATAGCATCATTCCATAAGACAAGATAATAAAACAGAAGATAAACCAGAAGAATTGCATTAGAACAATAAAGCGTGCAGGAAGATGGAAGAAGCCAGTCCTGTTTTACAATAAAATTAGTGTCAATAAACCACAGAGCAAACCAGAGTTGGATCATTTTAGTTTTATTGAAGATAAATATATTGAAGAAGGGATTTGAACTGTAACTAGCAGGATCATGATCAATAAATGAAACATCAAAACGCAAACATAATACAATGATAGAGAATGATATGAAACAATTCAAGCAGGTCTTTAGCCAGACAGAGCAGCTTACAGCAAAGCATTGAACCTCCTCACAAGGTAAAACTGGGTCATGATTGTGTCTCAAGGTAGGGTTAGAAAAACCACATATAAACAGGTTTCCATTTTAACTTCAGTAGACTCACCTTAAATCACAAGTTATTAGGGCTGAGATAATAAGTTGTCTTTCTGTAGACAACTTATTTGTCTTTCTGTATCCTATCATTTTCACCAAAGTCAAGAATATTAGGTATTTTATTGCTGTGTGCTATGAAAATGACGTAAATAAAAAGAGTACAGTATGTTATCTTTTGTCATGAAAGCCTCTGTATAATGTCATCTTTGTATGTCTCCGATCTGTCTTTTTCTCTATCATCTAAATTTCTCCAGTCTGTCTCTTCACTGTATGTATGTTTCTCTCCTGCTTCTGTCTGTGCCTCTCATGTCTTCTCTTATTGGTCGGTTTCTTTTATCTTTTCCATACCAGTCTGATTGTTTGTCGTGTATGCCTGTTCAGTCTATCTGTCTGCCTCTTTTTTACCTTTTCTGTGTCTCTCCTGTTTGTCTGTTCTCTGCTCAATTCTTTTCTGTCTATTTTCAACTTTCCCTTTAACTTCCAGAAAATCTAACCCCAGTGTCAGTGTGTTTCTTTTGTGTGTTGTTGGTCTTTGTTGTTTTATAATTTGTTGGTTTCTTACGTAATTGTCTTATTTGAGTTGTGTGTGTGCTGGTGTGTGTCTGTGTATGTGTACATTTTCTTGTGCTTGAAATATAATACAACATGCACATGTAAGTCCTTAGTTCCTATGGTGTCCATTAGATGGGTTTGGAAGAAGCCTGATGGTGGTTTGGATTACATCCCTGGTGCAGCAGAGATTCACTCCTGAAAGACATAGACACCATGTGACTATTAAAGGTGGTCTGCTTCTGTCAAACTTTGATACAGACATGGTAAAAATATCTTCATTTAAAAAAAAATTATATCAAGCTGGATTAAAGTAAAGTATTTGACATTGTTGACTTTAAAATATAGTGTAGAAAGATGAAAGCTGCACAGTGGTGACTTCTGTAAAACGTCAGTTAAATCTCTTATCGTCTAAGAAAAATAATTTCTCATGGTGTTCTCTTCAACTCTTCACACCACCTCAAGTCCCCCCACAAATTTGGCGTTGGGTGGTTGAAGAGATATAATGAAATTTATGTAATGTAAATTCAACAAAATACATTTTTTGCCATCTTTATTTGAAGTGCCATCAGCAAAAACTTTTAATTTCACATTTTTTTGGAAAGAGGTTAAAAAATATTAAAAGAACAAAAATAACAGGTAAAGAAAACATAAAATCCTTTTGTGAGCTTGATCCATATAAACTTTTTTTTTTACTGAAAACTTTTTCATTAAAAACAATTATAATCAGTACAAATAAAAATAAAACTGCAAAATACAAAATGGTCACATATGGTTAATCCTCATTTAAATAAAACCTAACTTATGAAAAAAAACAGCAAATGAGTAGGTCAACTTCTCTTTTTTCACGTTTTAATCTACTTGCTCAACTTTGTTCGACCAAAGCCCAATGTCGAGCCTGTTTGTGCAAAATCACCTATTAGGTCTTTGATGTCCAGCGTTTTTGTCAACTGGCTTTCAGTAGAAAGGATTGCGAGATTGCAAAGTCTTTCCAGAGACATTGAGGAAAGAGCTGCTATTAGATTATTATCTTGTTTTTAGAGTGGATTTTTTTTTCTTTTATTAGAAGATTTTAAAAATATAATATATATATTATATAATAATATATAGTATAATATAAAATACATTTGTGCCCACAAGTGGCAGGGTTAGGGTCCAACAGCTTTGTGACCCAGCAAGGTAAGGGACAAAACTGCTTTAGAAAAAATATGGATTTCATTTTCTCATCTCAGTCTGAACCCCTGGAATTAGACACCTTTTCCCCCTTTTCAGTGCACAGGAGCTGGTGTCGCTTGTAAATTAGGTGGTGGCGGCTGACACCAAATTCTCTATGTAGGAAAAACCCTGTCCTACTACTAATAATAGTAATAATAATAATAATAATAATAAAACATATCAATGGCATATTAAATAAGATTGAAATAAAAATTGAATACCTCCTCTCTGTTTGCAGCCTTTTGAAGTAAAGACGGATCACTACTTTCCTACATCCAGAACGCCACCATAGAGTCTACTGACACAGAGGAGGGGGCGTGTCTACCTCTGTCCTTATTGACGCACCAAAACAACAGCAGAGCATTATGGGATTTGTAGTATAAGCGGTGAATATTACAGCGCTGCCAATGTATAATACAGGCCGGCCAGCTCTAATATTAATTTGAAATTGCTTCGCGGGCCAAATATAATTACGCCAGAGTTTGATTACTATGGTCTAAATAGAACTGGACAAATTGTGCATTGAGGTCCCCCATTGGAAATGCATTACCTTCCACCCTCGCAAAATCAGACCAGAGCCTTCGCCGTCACATCTACCACGATTGCAACCTGTTGACAGCGGTTTGTCTGAGTCGGTCTGAGTCAAGTTTTTAGAGGAAGTACTGTCAACCAATCATGAGTGAGCTTGTTCTAGCTTGTTCAAAGCCCATACCCTTCCCACTAAAAACGGCGCGGAGGAATCTGTCAATTAAATGTTAGAGGTGGGGCCAGTGGGTGCCATGTGCTTTTACTGAGGCATCTGATTGGTCAGTTTATAATTTGAATAACTGGTGATAAAGAAAAAATATCTTAAAAAAGAAAATAGGATCAGAAAGACCGTGCTAACAAGGAAGCTTCCAAGCAAGAATGATCATTCTGACAAATAAAACTAGAAAAATTGTATTACCTGCGATAATGCTTGTGTGAATGCAATTTGCGGAATGTGTTTGCTGAAGATGCTAAAGATTTTTGTTTAAGATTAGCCAAAAAAAAACTAATAAGGTGCCAAATTAGCCATAAAAGCTTAAACACTGCTAATCCATTAGCTTAACTCCTAATAAGCCCAAAAAAACCTCAAAAGTTGCCAAATTAGCCAAAAATGCTAACAAGTTGCTAATATGTTAGTTTAACTTCAAATTAGCACAAAAAAACCTCACAAGTTGCTAAATTGGCCAAAAAAGCTAACACGTTGCTAATAAGTTAGCTTAACTCCAAATTAGCCCAAAAGAACCTTAAAAGTTGCCAAATTAGCCATAAAAGCTAACACGTTACTAAAATGCATAGTTTTTAAAGGATTTGAAAAATTCCCATTCCTTTTCAATAAGGCTAGTAATTAGCATAATTTGCGTAAAAACCGTAAATTTTGCGAAAACCAAAAATACTAGCCATAATGACCTCCACGAGCTGAACGTTTTGATACCAATATTGCACAAGTGTAAAAAGTGCACAAAGTTTTATAATGATTTTAAAAATGTCCATTAATTGTCAATGAGGCTAGTAAACTAGCATAGATTGCGTTAAAATCGTTACGTGTACGAATTTCAAAAGTACAAGCATGAATGTCCTGAACAAGCTGAACGTTTTGATACCACTGTTGCATAAGTTGTAGAAGTGCATAAAGTTTCTAAAGGATTTGAAAAGTTCCCATTCATTTCCAATGAGGCTAGTAATTACCTTAATTTGCGTAAAAAACGTAAATTTTGAGATTACCAAAAATACAGGCATGAATGTACTAAATTTGCGGAACGTTTTGACACTAATATTGCAAAAGTTGCAAAAGTGCACAAAGTTTTATAACGATTTGAAAAATGTCCCCGTTGACTTAACATGGGCTAAAAATTGCGCAAAATCGCGAAAACCGTAAAATTTGCGAAAACCAAAAATACAAGCAGTAATGTCCTTAATGAGACAAACGTTTTGATACCAAGATCGTTGAAATTCCATAAAGCGTGCTTGAGTTTTTACGTGTCAAAAAACGTACGGAAGAAAACGTAAATAGGTGAAAAACAATAGTGTGAATGCATTGAATGCATTCACACAATGACTGAGAAATAAATGTCAATTTCTCAAATAAAGTTGATGGGACGTTGGCCTTGCAACCTGTTGGTACTTCCTTTTTTGGAACACGGAAGGAGGGGGGTTGGCGCTGTCCATCGTTATTCGCGTCTATGTATATAATGCATTAAAATTCCCCTCCAATGAAAATCATGTTTTTTGAGTTTTAACATGTATGTGTGGAATTTTTCTTCTGAAAGAGAAAAATATAATAACAAATCATTACATGTTTGTGTTTGTGCGTAATTCTCCTTTTAAGTCGCTGTCAATCAAAGAAAAACTCAGTTTGAATTCCTGAAACTTTTGTACGTCCTGAAACTTTCATGCGTCACAGTAGTTGACCAATCACAAACTTAAACATCATCAAGCCACTGGCCCCCGAGCCGATTTTGCAGGCAGAGCCAGGGGTGAAAGTAAGCCGGAACGGTCCGGAGCGGCGTTCCGGTAAATGATTTGAAGACGGAACGGCGCTCCGGCTGAAGAGATCAGCTGTGCGGCCAGTTTTCACTATATAACACATGACAGAAGCCGCGGTCGCTCTTATGGAAGAAAAATAAGAAAATTGACATTCGAGCTGAGAGCAGGCATCGCTTTATTTGAATGTTTGCATTGTTTTTGTGGCGCATCGGACAGTTATTGAAACTCGTCTGGCTCTCTCTCTCTCTCTCTCTCTCTCTCTCCTGGTCTGCGCTCTCTTGCATGCGCCAAGTCTGGCTTGCGCGTCTCGAGAGCTGCGGACCCCCGACTTTCTGAACAGCAGGCGCACCAGAGAACTGCAGCTGATGATACCCAGGAGTTTGTTCATTGTTCTGTCTAAATTCAATGCACATTTATTTAAAGATTGAAAAAGTGAATTGTGACGTGAAATAAATAATTAAATTATTTAAATGAAAAAGTAAACAAAAAAGATGCAGAGAAATGTGAATCAGATTTTTAAGAGGAAGATCCAAAAGTGAGGATGACGATGTGCAGAACAAATCTTCTAAAGGAGAGGATGAAGAAGAGAAAAGGAGAGATGGAAGTTGAATGGAAAATGCCATTGAGACACCAAGTCCATCAACCACAGATTAATTTTCTATGTTGCCAGATTATTCTTCAATCTGGACAACTGACAATATGATCTGTTTAAAGTCCCCCTCCAAAAAAAAGAAAAACTATTTTTTGAGTTTTTAACATGCCTGTGTGTCATTTTTCTTCTGAAAGAGAACAAATGTAATCATTTTGTTTTTGCATTTCCTTTTAATCTCTGTTAATCAAACTATCACAGACAGACTCTGTGTGACTGAATGATGTTCTTTCCATCACAACAGCTCTGCTGCACATGCACTAAACCTTCATCTGGTCCAGCTAGCGTGTCTAGTTCAGGTTCTGGAGAAGAGAAGATGGTATCTTCACATTGACTGCAGTCAAATGAGCCGCCTTTCATATTTCTGTGGTCAAATCAGCATCACTGGATATTTTTGTGTGAATTTAATTATGGTAGCAGGGCTGAGAACGCTGGAAAATCTCCACCAGACTCCACGGAGCTTCTTGATGTGACCACGGAAATGTGAACGGCGTCTCATTTAACCGCAGCTGTAAAGGATCTGTGAAAGTTTGGTCCATGAAGCTCTTCCTTGTCTGAACTGATGTCCAGCCCAAAACAAAACTGCTAGACATTTTTGTGGTGCAGCGGTGAAGACTCAGAGCCACCATAATCAGACAGGGGAGGGTCCAAGTTGAGCAGGTCAGCTTCGCTCAGCTCCAGAAGCCACACCCCCACAGAGGAGCTTTCATAGACCAACATTAAAAAATTACTTTTTAAGACATTAAGGGTCTGGGATTTTGCTTAAAAACAACATAAACATAAATAAAACACTCCTGAGAACGTTTTTCTTTTTAAATAAAAGTAAAAATTGCCATATGGGGACTTTGAAAGTAAAGGTATTGGACTGTGTGTGTGCGTGTGTTGGCGTGGGTGTGTGTGTGTGGGGGGGGGGGGCAGCATAGTACCGGCATAACAAAAAATCTACTTTCACCCCTGGGCAGAGGACAGATGGTACCTACACGGAGAAGATAATCTAACGTCCCACTTCTGTGCTGTAAAGGATTGTAATTCAGTGAAAGACCATACTGATGTTAGATTTCATTATTTTGTGATTGAAATTCATGTCAGCTCCCCTTCATGCTGTGAAACTGTGGGTTGTTTTTAAGTTGGCCTCAAGTTTTTAATATGAGACTGAAATTAAAATCTTATTTGCTGTCACAAATATGCTGTCTGACGCGGGCGACTGCCTAGTGACCAATCGGTGGCAGCTGCGGTCCGCGATGGGCGGCCGCGGGTGGCTATAAAGGAGTGGCACTGCAACAGCAGCTCCACTGAGGATCCACCAGGTGGCTTAATCAGATACCGGAACCGTTTTCCTGAATGTAAACCTTTGTCTGCTTCTAAAACCGCCAGCACTGCACACATTTACAAACTGACGTGCAATTAGACCCTCTCTGTATTCTTCATTTCATTTCATTAGATTTCTTGTTGAAGTGCATTTACTTTACTTTCAGCATCTTTTTAAATATATGACGTTGCTGTGACCAATAAATCCAATCCATGTTTTCCTCAGATTCCTTGTTAAAATAATGAAAGCTAACATCAGAATGGCCTTTCACTGAATTACAATCCTTTACAGAGGTGGGACGTTAGATTATCTTTTCCGGCCTCTACAGCTGCATCCTAGTTAGCTAGATACTGTGACGTATGAAATTCTCAGGAATTCAAACTGAGTTTTTCTTGATTGACAGCAACTTAAAAGGAGACATACTCGGAAATGCAAACATGAAATGATTTCTTATTATATTTTTTTTCTCTTTCAGAAGAAAAATGCCACACATCCATGTTAAAAACTATAAAAAACATGGTTTTCATTGCAGGGGGACTTTAAAGATATGTTTTCCAACAAACCCTTATTTCATTTGAACAACTAGCTGATCATTGTAGCCTAAACAACAGGCGACAGTGGCTCAGGTGGTAGAGCAGGTTGGCCAATGATTGAAGGATAGGCGGTTCGATCCTCGCTCCCACCAGCCAACTGTCGTTGTGTTCTTAGACAAAGACACTAAACCCTGCTTGCCTCCAGCATGGCTCAACCGGCCTGTGAATGTCTATGAATGTCCTGTGATGGTCAGAGGGCAGCCACGCCTCTGTCAGCCTGCCCCTGGCTGCTGTGGCTGCAGTTGCAGCTTACCATAACCAAGTATGAATGAATAATGAATATTCATTGTTAGCGCTTTGAGTGTCCAGAAAAGTACATCTAAATCTAATCCATTATTATTTTTCTTATTAAGCAAGAATTCTTCCAATACCTGCAAGTGAGACATTGTACTCAACACAACACTACATTAACAGCAAACCTCGAAACTTCTGATGTTGAAAAAGTACTATTCTAATGATGCAGGACACCAACTATAAGCACACTGTTTGAAACTAGGTCATGTTTTCCATCCAGTTAAATAAATATAGAATTACAAGGGAAAATGAACTGTCTGTTGTTATAAGTGATGATGACTGGAAAAATATTTTGAAATGAGTTAACAAAATTTCAGTGTTTAAACCGTTCTGGACTGGTCTTAGTGTGGCTTCAACAAGTTGTGCTGCGAGCACTTCTAATCGTAAAAAAAAATTGGATCTTCTAAAGAAACCTCCACTTCATCAAAAAAGGCAAAGCCAATAAAGTCAAACAGAGGTTTTATAGCAGTGACTTAACACTGCATTCTGTGGTGGAGATGGAAGGCTTACAAACATTGCTCCACATGTTAAAGCCAAGTTACCCCCCTCTTTCTGTTTCTTATTTAATGACACAGACAACCAAGCACTATTTACAGAGACAAAAGCACAAGTCAAGAGAACATGAACATGTGACACTTGAACTTCAAGCACAAAAGGAATCTAATCGACTGGCAGCTAAAATCTCATGTCCTCCAAAGTCCGATTATCACTGGAAGCCACAACAAAAACTGCACCCATCTGTTGTCTTCTGCTCATCCGGGCCGCGGGGGCAGCAGTCTAAGCAAAGATGCCCAGACTTCTCTCTCTGCAGCCACTTCCTACAGGTCTTCTGGAGGGACCTTGAGCAGCATGTCCTGGCTCCTCTGAGGGGTCTCCGCCCGGTGGGACATGCCCGGACCAGCTCTCCAGGGAGGCATCATGACCAGATGCCCGAGCCACCTCAACTGGCTCTGCTTGATAGGGAGGAGAAGCAGCTCTACTCTGAGCTCTCTCCGGGTGACCGAGCTTCTCCTACTATCTGTAAGGGAGCGCCCAGCCACCCTCCAGAGGAAACTCATTTCGGTTGCTTGTAGTTGGGATCTCGTTCTTTCCGTCACAACCATGACCATAGGAGAGTACTGGAACAAAGATAACCTGGCAAATTAAGAGCTTTGTTTTCTGGCTCAGCTCTCTATTCACCACAACAGACCGGTGCAGCAACCGCATACCGACGAATGGCGCTCCAATCCACCTGTCGATCTCATGCTCCGATCTTCCTTCACCCGTGAACAAGATATTTAAACTCCTTCACCTGAGGCAGGAGCACTCCACCCAACCAGAGAGGACAAACTAGCTTTCTCTGGTGGGAGAAAGGTGGGTGGATTAAAATGGAAATTTTTACCTTGTCATGGTCCGTTTCTGTGTCTCCAGAGATCACAATTCTCTTCTCGATTCTTGCTTCTGAAACCCCCCCTTTCAATGTCTGAGAAGTGAAAAAAATAGACAGACTAAAGTCACATGTCAGAAGTGTTGGGGATAATGCTGTTTAAGCATGACGCGGTTACTTTTATCCCAGATATTACACGATTGATGTCACGTCGTGTAATTCATGGCTTACTTCACAACTTATTGATCACCCTCAAGCTCTTTTTTTACTTTAGCTAGGGCGGCTGGAAGTGCTTCTCAAGTGTCTTGTATGTGACGTGGTTAGTTAGTATTTCTTTTTATATAAAGTTAAATGTTTCTTGATGCAGTTTTGTAGTGTGATATGTCTAAATGAAATTGTTAAAGATCAAGTTAAGAGTGAATAACTTAAGTGCAGCAGAGAGATATTTTTACTTCTAGGAATGGAACAATTCAGTCAAGCCACGATTTGATTCAATTCACAGTTTTGAAGTAACAATTTAAATTTTTTTTCTCAACACAATCAACTGAAGGTATTTAAATTATGTTTTCTCTTTGCCTCTTACATCAAACTGTCTGTTTTCCTACAAACAGAAATTATTTGATACAAATAAACAATTTTCCAGAATACTGACATCATCACATCCATTCTTTTTAACTTGAAGTTATTATTGAGTTTTAACAGGGTGTGATGACTTTTACATGGATTCACTCGATGCTTGCATGTGAATTGGAATTTTATATGGACAAACAAAATGAGTCGGAAAAAACACCACAAGGGTAGAAACCTGGCACGGCAAAAGCAACCAATCCATAAAAATAAACTGAAAATATTTTCCAATGATGAGAAGATTCTTGTATGCAGTCCATTTGTCCCATTCACCCTGAATTTGTCATCTTTCAGTCTCAAGGTAAAGGTCAATTTCTCCATAACGAAGATCTCTTCCACGACTTCCAAATTCAGTAAAATGTTCTTGTGCAACCTTGGGAAGTCTCTGCTGCATTGACTGACCGACCATTTTTCGCTGACATGGGAGCGCGAGCGCACAGATGATCACACTGTGTGCATTTTGAGGGACGTGTGCACGTGCGTTCAAGAACAGCTCTGTGCAGGTGTATGAACGTGAGCTCAGCCCCGGAGCAGCGCGGTCACGCACGTAGCGGCAGGGAGAAGAATCTTTTTCAATTACTGTTCATTAGTGATACTCGGCCACCTACAATAGGGAGAAAAGTTAAAAGTGGTTGAAAATAGGGCTGGGAATCATTGGGTACCTCACGATACGCGATACATGGCTCACGATATCGATAATATCGCGATACTGCGATAGTTGGTAAAAATCCTCTCTAATAACTAATATTATATAAAAGAACACTTGTTTTGGGGGAAATATATCCCCATTTTATTTTTTTTATCTTAAACACAATCATAATAAACAACTCATGTCTTATTTTGTGTAACAAATTATAGACACATTTGTTTAACGTTGCCTAAAATCACTGATACTATAACTTCCCACCCATTGAATTGGAATTATTTGTAAAATTCCATGTTAACAATAGTAAACATGATCAGCAATGCCACAGAATTACTGTTAGCAACAGAACAAAAATTAAATAATTCAAATTGGTGACAGCTATCTACCTCCAAAGAAACGTCACACCAAAGGATGATGACTATAACGTTTTACAGCCTCTGTCAATTGCTACCTAATTTTTTGTGCACTTTTCCTACATTTGAAAAGGGCTAAGCATTCAAAATTAAAGGCTGATTTATATGGAAGTTTTTTTATGTCATAATTCAAAGTATTATGCATTATTCAATTGACAATTCAGTTTGCAAATGCATTTTTCAATTTGAAAATGCATTTTTCAATTTGAAAATGCATTTTTCAATTTGCAATTCATTATTAATTTCAGGCTTGCAAAATGACAATTCATTTTGCAATTTACAATTCAATATTAAAATTTACAATTCAATATCACAATTTTTTTAAGCAAAATATTGAATAAAAACAAAATCAATTGCATTGCATATTGCCATGGGTTTTTGATGTCATAATTCAAATGACAATGCATTTTGCAATTTACA
Organism: Oryzias javanicus; assembly: GCA_003999625.1. Taxonomy (NCBI): domain Eukaryota; kingdom Metazoa; phylum Chordata; class Actinopteri; order Beloniformes; family Adrianichthyidae; genus Oryzias; species Oryzias javanicus. The sequence goes on along the minus strand of CM012456.1, from coordinate 28,408,522 downwards.
ATTCAATATGCAGTTTGACCTTTCATTTTGAAATGCATTTTACAATTGACAATTCAATATTCAAATTAGGCTTTTAATATGAAAATACATTTTGCAATTGACAATTTAATATGACAATTGACAATTCAATATTAGAGTTTTAAAGAACAAAATATTGAATAAAAACTAAATCAATTGCATTGCATATTGCCATGGGTTTTTGATGTCATAATTCAAATGACAATGCATTTTGTAATTGACAATTCAATATGTAGTTTGAACTTTCATTTTGAAGTGCATTTTGTAATTTACAATTCAATATGCAGTTTGACCTTTCATTTTGAAATGCATTTTGCAATTGACAATTCAGTATATTAAAATGGCATTTCAATACATGGCTTGCTTCAAATAACTTAAGATCTATTGTGTATTGAAATCTCCCATGCTCTGTTTGTGTCAAAACTCATTCCAGCTTGCAAAACAGCGCCCCCCTGCTGTAATGCATTCTCAGTTTTATCCAGGCGCTCCAAGTCTGTCAAAATTCAAATCGTTTTGCATTCTGTCAGACGCTCATCAGGGCGGGGCCTTCCACCTCCCAACATTTGATAAATCCCGCCCCCACTTCCTCACTCAACTAACCAATGGAGTTGTTTGGTGTCGGAGGTTAGAGGAGAGAATGCTAGCTTCTATCTGCTAAAGAGTTAGCTTCTGTGTGGAGAACTTGCACTTCAACCGCTGTGTGACAGCATTAAAAGAGATTTTGGAGAGAATCTTTAGGGCTGCAGTGAACTTCAGACAGCAGCGGTCCGCAGCCCTCGGGCCGCTGACCAGTACCGGTATCGGTCCGTGTGTCACTTGATACCGCGCCACAGACGGAAAAAAAAAAAAAAAAAAAAAACATATGTGGGGGGCTAATTCAATGGTTTTAAGAAGTCTAAATGTTGGAACGTAATATTTGTGGTTATATTTCCCCCTTCACTTCTAAGGAGATGCTAACCAGACTGCTAACTTTAGCTGTGTCTGAATTTGAAGGTGTAAATGGATAACTAAAGCAAAATAAAACGACACAACCATCGTAAAACGGGTCTCCTGAATATAATCATAAACGTGAATCCACCGTGTGTCCATCTTTATTATCTGTGCTTGTGAAACATTGGAGACTCTGTCATCACGTATCCTTACACAGGACGGCTCCTGCTACGTGAGAACAGCTGTCTCCATAAATCCGTTTTTGTCGAGGAAGACTCGGTCTTGTCTGTGAACAGCTGATTTTTTTCCTGTGAAGTCAAAAGGTCCAATTCAGTTTCCTCATTGATTCCTTTTCTTCCCAAAGAAACGTTCTAAATCCGATTTATTGTTTTGTTTCTTTTAGGTTTGAGCAACGAACTTAGGAGTCAGCCGCTCTCAGTCATGAGACCAAGATGGCTGGAGAGAGCAGCATCCGGGAGTTTTTCAAAATAAAAGAGTTAGCTTCCATCTGGATAACCACGACTGCTACCGCTACATTGTAGCTGTTAAAAACATTTTTGGAGCACATCCTTAGGGCTACTGTTAACGTCAACACACAGAAAAAAACTAATAAATACGATAACAAATTATTTTGTTATAATGAAGGAGCTTTTATTTTGAAAAAACTTCCGGATGCTGCTCTTAGTCTCATGACTGAGAGCGGCTGACTGCTAAGTTCGTAGCTTCAACCTAACAAAAACAAACCAATGAATCGCATTTAGAACTTTTCTTTGGGAAGAAAAGGAATCAATGAGGAAGCTGAATTGGACCTTTGACTTCACAAGAAAAAAATCAGCTGTTCACAGACAAGACCGAGTCTTCCTCGACAAAAACGGATTTATACAGACAACGTAGCAGGAGCCGCTCCGTGTAAGGATGTGATGACAGAGTCTCCAATGTTTCACAAACACTGATAATAAAGATGGACACACGGTGGATTCACGTTTATGATTATATTCAGGAGAGACCCGTTTTACGATGGTTGTGTCGTTTTATTTTGCTTTAGTTATCCATTTACACCTTCAAATTCAGACACAGCTAAAGTTAGCAGTCTGGTTAGCATCTCCTTAGAAGTGAAGGGGGAAATATAACCACAAATATTACGTTCCAACATTTAGACTTCTTAAAACCATTGAATTAGCCCCCCACATATGTTTTTTTTTTTTTTTTTTTCTGTCTGTGGCGCGGTATCAAGTGACACACGGACCGATACCGGTACTGGTCAGCGGCCCGAGGGCTGCGGACCGCTGCTGTCTGAAGTTCACTGCAGCCCTAAAGATTCACTCCAAAATCTCTTTTAATGCTGTCACACAGCGGTTGAAGTGCAAGTTCTCCAGATAGAAGCTAACTCTTTAGCAGATAGAAGCTAGCATTCTCTCCTCTAACCTCCGACACCAAACAACTCCATTGGTTAGTTGAGTGAGGAAGTGGGGGCGGGATTTATCAAATGTTGGGAGGTGGAAGGCCCCGCCCTGATGAGCGTCTGACAGAATGCAAAGCGATTTGAATTTTGACCGACTTGGAGCGCCTGGATAAAACTGAGAATGCATTACAGCAGGGGGGCGCTGTTTTGCAAGCTGGAATGAGTTTTGACACAAACAGAGCATGGGAGATTTCAATACACAATAGATCTTAAGTTATTTGAAGCAAGCCATGTATTGAAATGCCATTTTAATATACTGAATTGTCAATTGCAAAATGCATTTCAAAATGAAAGGTCAAACTGCATATTGAATTGTCAATTACAAAATGCATTTCAAAATGAAAGTTCAAACTACATATTGAATTGTCAATTACAAAATGCATTGTCATTTGAATTATGACATCAAAAACCCATGGCAATATGCAATGCAATTGATTTAGTTTTTATTCAATATTTTGTTCTTTAAAACTCTAATATTGAATTGTCAATTGTCATATTGAATTGTAAATTGCAAAATGTATTTTCATATTAAAAGCCTAATTTGAATATTGAATTGTCAATTGTAAAATGCATTTCAAAATGAAAGGTCAAACTGCATTGTCATTTGAATTATGACATCAAAAACCCATGGAAATATGCAATGCAATTGATTTTGTTTTTATTCAATATTTTGTTTAAAAAAATTGTGATATTGAATTGTAAATTTTAATATTGAATTGTAAATTGCAAAATGAATTGTCTTTTTGCAAACCTGAAATCAATAATGAATTGCAAATTGAAAAATGCATTTTCAAATTGAAAAATGCATTTTCAAATTGCATGATGAATTTGCAAACTGAATTGTCAATTGAATAATGCATAATACTTTGAATTTTGACATAAAAAAACTTCCAGAGATTTACTCAGACTGTCACTTGAGATTATTTCTCCAATCTTTATTTATTTTCCATTTGGTCAGTCAATAGTCAGGTAAAAAGGTAAAAACAGGTAAAACACTCATAATAATGGCAATATATATTTAAAAATTCGAATTCTATTACAACTTTTTATCTATAATAATTTATACAATTTTAAGTTCTCCAATTAACTAGCAACTTCCCTATTTTACCGTGAATTCATGTACTTTATTTTAATTACTTTTTCTTTTAAGTTCATAAATCAAAACTGCATTTTTTTTATTTAAGAATGACTTTAAGTTAACATTAGCAAAAAGTTATTATGTTCATTTGAAAACCTTACACCATAAATTTACCAAAGTTACACCGTACACCAGCAGGGTAAACATAGAGTGCATGAAAGCGAAAATTCCGACTGGTCCCTGAAGTACACACAAACGGCTACGAAGCACGCGCCTCGTTCAAACAGGAAATAAACGATCACGGTCATTCTAGCGCTCAGACAAACTCACTTCTTACCAGCTGCCTCTTCTACAGATGGATGATAATTGAGAACAGGTAGACATGATTTATACACGTGCTACCGAGCCCGAATCCTGCCAGTGTTTTTTCCTGAATGTGGCGCGTGCGTCAGCAAAATGTGCCCGACGCAGCGCGACTAGCTACGCTATAGTTCCGCCCCGCAACTCAGACGCAACAGGCTCTTCAAATGAAAATATAATATCGATACTTGGTGAGAACCCATCGAGAATCAACCGTAGGACTAAATATCGCGATATATCGCAATATCGATATTTTGGCACACCCCTAGTTGAAAATCCCCCAAATTTTAGAGCAGCTTTTTTGTTTTCACAACTACTTTAAAATGTCTGCGTGGGTGTCATATTAACCCAACCGGGCACACGGCGCAATCAATTTCTCTCTCGTGATCATGTTTGGCACTCTTGTGCTTTGAAACAGACTCCACCCAAAAGCAGATCCTAAATCTGAGTCCCCGGTTGGTCACAGCGTTGCGTTGCTACGTCTGTGTGTGAAAATGTTAAGATTCAGCACGCGCTCAATGTGTGCCTGATTTTTATGTAGAGCTCCAGCCCCACTTAAAAACTTGCATAGCAACGCGCAGTCCCGCGCGCTCTGTACGCATGGAACAGGAATTCTGGCATGTGCCAGCATTTTAGAGCGTAAGCTTTACGCCAGGTTCACACTGGACGCGGAAGTGCTGCGGAGCGGAGTGCGCGCGGAGTGCTCCGCTCTGTGGTTCACACCAGATGCGCATTTTTCTGCGGCGGTCCACAGGCGCTTCCGCCAGAGCTCTTTTTGATTTTGCCATCATGGGTGATAATTTCATAACCTAAAGACATTAACCCATGTTTCTGCTAAGAAGAACTGCTCTCTGCCTCTCTGCTGTTGTTTTACACCCAAAACCCCGCCCACCCGCTCTGTCGGCCCACTGTATTGATCTATGTGCCCGCGTCTCTGTTTTGTGTGTCTGTGCGCACGCCCTCGCAGGTGTGTGTGTGTGGGTAAATTAATAAACTAAAATTATGAACTCATGTTTCTGCTAAGAGGAACTGCTCTCTTTCTCTATGTTTTTTACTCCCAAAAACCAGCAGCCTCGCGCCTCGCTCCAGAGTCTGCTTACTACGTTGATCTGTGTGCGCTTGTGTCTGTCTGTGTTGTGTGTTTTATAAATATTAAACCCTGTTTCTGCTAAGATGAGCTGCTCTCTGCCTCTCTGTTGTGGTTTTTTTAAACTCTCGAAACCCTTCACCCCGCACCGGAGCCTGCCCACGTCTGCATGTCTGTCAAAAAAAAATGTCTGTTTTGTTTGTCTCTGTGCACGCACGTGTGTGCCTCTTGTGATTGTATGTTTATTTCTATGTCTTCCGTCTGTTTAGACACAAAAACTTGATCACATTTTTCAATCGCGGCGTTTTACTGTGAAAAACTGGTTATATTTTGAAAATAAACCGGATTCTCTCATGTATCTTGATCTAACTTCTTGTCAAAATTGATGCGGAACGCTCACGGGTCCTCGCGCTGCTCCGCGACTGGTGTGAACAACGCCACAGGATAACAAGGGCGCCGAATGGAAGCGGACTCCGTTCCGTGGCGCTTCCGCGTCCAGTGTGAACCCGGCGTTATCCGGCCTGCGCCATTCCACATGCACAGTCCTTGAAAACACACGTATGATTTGTCTGACAGTGTTCGGACATGATCTTGTTACTACGTCGTGTGCCAAAATTGACAGTCTCCCCCCAAGCAGGTGAAACTAGAATGAAGCGTGCGTCTGATTTGAAGCGCTCCTGAGAGTCTGCGCTACCCCGTGCATGGCTGTGTGCCTTTCGCCACGCAGACATCCAGCCAAACTTTACGCACATGTTTTCCCAGTGTGCTTACTGACTGCGTGTGACTTCACAACAGTCACCTAGATTCAACACTGCTGAATTAGCACATGCATCAGTCGTGCACGATGACCAGCTCACGCACGCGGAAGTAGACGGTCTATCTCCCGTGATGACTTTGCATGCAGGAGCAGAGAAGTGCACGCGAGTGTCTGAATTATCCATGAGGAATGTTTGGTTCATGCATGGAGATGTCTTATTTCTGTGTGTAGTTTTAAATAATAAATGATACCATACAGGCTATGTTCCGCTTCTGAAAGTCTGCCCTTCTCCATACACAGCTGTGTGCCGCGCGCCGCGCAGAGATCCAACTAAACTTTATGCGCATGTTTTTCCAGTGTGTGTGGTACCTGCGCGCGAATGCAGCCCTGCTAAATACTGTTTGATCACGCTGCACAAGGTCCCTCGAGGTTTTAAAAGAAAGTTCCCAGTGTCACCAGAGGAAAAAGGAAACAGAGCGCATCTTTGTTGATGGGAGTGATGGATGACAGACGGCGCACACACTTTACAGGGAGGCAGCGCCGGGCGAGTTACGCCTCCATATCTGAAGGGATTGTTGACACCTCGGCTAAAGATCGGCTGTAACTGTTATCTGCTAGCTTTGTCTAAAACCATCGCCACCATTGCTGAACAACTGCCTGACAATGAGACCGACTCAGACAACAACAAGAGGGAACCGGCATGTTTGAGAAACAGCTGTTTAATTCAAACACTGAAGATGTTTTGTGGAAGGAGATTGATTAAAAATAATAAGTGGTTTGTTACCCCTTCCCCTCTCCTAGGCTTGTTTACATAAAAGTGGGGTCATCTGGACCCCACCCTTACATTGAGGCATTAGCCCTTCCATGACAAAGGTGGACAAGACTTCATGTGTGCCATTGGACACCAGTAAAGATCGACAATCATTGAAAATAACAGTTCAGCGCACTGTCTTGTGGGGTCCAGATGACCCTACTTTTATGTAAACAAGCCTAGGAGAGTGGAAGGGTTACATGGTGGAATGAAGTTGAACTAAACTCATGGTTTTGCTTCTTTCACCTTTTTTGTGCCTCTTATAATAAGGTGCGCCTTATGTATGAATTAAGTACAGAAATATACATGTCTCAATATTAATATACTCTCCAATAAATGTATCCAGCCTTTTAGTCAAAATTGATGAATACAGTTTATAATCCACATTTAACACTGAAATTGGCCACAAATTTTCACATTTTTATCTATTTTTATTTTCCTTGGTTTTAACGTGATTATTGCTTGCTTCCATGATAGTGGAGTCTTCTCTTCTTTGTATATATAGTTAAAGGCTCTCAAAAGAAGTGGGGACAGATTTAAATTTTCTGTACCATCCTTTGGGAAATCCATCGCGTCCTGGAGATTTGTTGGTTTTAAATCTACTTAGGGCTTTCTTAACTTCTTGTTGTGTTATTACATTGTTTTGAATTTGTCATATCTAAGGCAGATCTAATCTAGCTAAAAAAAAACGTTTTTATCAATTTTCTGTCTGTGGCGCCCTCTTGTGATTACAAACTGCTATAATAATTATGAAAACAATTTTCTACTTTTTAGGGGGCTGTATGAGTTTCTTTGGTGAATGAATCTCTAACTCTTGGGATCATGGACTCTACTTGCTGTTTATGCAGTTTTCTAGCTTACAAACTGGTGGATTTTGGATCGAGTTCATAGTAAGTCTGTTTCGTGTATTGGGTTTTCTTCACAATTTCCTTATCTAAATGTCCTTTCACTTGTAATTTAAATTTCTAAATATCCTTTTGTGATTCCCTATCTTTAGTTATTTTTCATTTGGTTTCTTGTATTTTTAAATAATTAATTAATGTGCTATAGGTTTTCAGTCTTTTCTTCTTTAGATATGTTTCCTTGGCAATCTGGTTCCCTCTCATCACTGCTATCATTGGATCCCACAGTATTGATGAGTTACAAGTCCATTGTCATTTTCAAATGTGGATTTATAGAAAGCTGCGTCACTTTTGGGAGGTGCGTAGATAATAGCCAAAGTCACTGCGATACTTTCAATACCTACAATATTGGGCATGAGGAAAAGCTAACCTGTTCCTAAATGTTCCTGAAAATTCTCAAAAAGTAAATAAAAATTAAAGGATGGCATGGCCTTTCACCATCATTCAGAAATCAAGGAAATATTTTACTATTCCAAAATGGATAAAAATAACTTTTGGAAAAATAATCTGACTTGTGATCAAAGCGATTACATTTTCAGTTAGTGGTCAATGAACGGTGTGCTTTTACCTGTGGAGTTTTAAACAAGGACGTTTCCTTCAAGATAGGGATATTCTGAAATATAGCAAAGAACAATGTTAGCAAGTCGCTCATAACAATACGGTAGCACATAAACATTACTGTTGCAGAGATAACAGAGGGAAAATATGTTACGGGAAAAGTTGTTTTAGCCCAAATTTAGGCAGGGGATTGTTGTAAAAAGTTTGATTATGGCAGGTGCAAGCGCAACAGGTGTTACTAAGGCAGCTGTAACTAGAGACAATGCAACTCCATATGTGAGTAGAGGAAGTATAACGTTTTTCAGAAGGCCTTGGGGCAGGTGTAAAAGAAAATGGCATGTAACGGATACAATTTTCAGACTTTTCAAACAAAGTGTGATTGTGTAATAACTACAAGCTTAAAAAAAGTTAAAGTTTAGAAGCCAATCTGTTACCAATCCATACTAATCAAAAAACTTCTGATTGTCCTTTGTAAGACATGTATTAATAACATTGGCATATTGCTTTACAAAAAGAGTTTTTTTTTTCATTTTTTAATTCAGAATGCAAGACTTTTACAGCAGCCGCAGCGACAGCATACATGATGATGAGGAGTGGCACTCTGTCCCTCTTTGCCTTACAGTTTTTCTCGTTTGTTAAGAAACTTTTCTTGAAAGCTGCTCTACTTTTCTTTAAAATGTGAACACAAAACCCAATTTGCAAGTTACAATCACAAAATCTCTTTTTGCAAAACCAAACTTTCACCTCAAAATAGTTCAACCAAAACCACTTCTGAGACTGCTGAGCTTTCGGTGGAGGAACTTTGAAAAAGGATGCATGGAAGAAGCTGGTATCGATGTTACTGAGATTAAAGCTCTAATACTCAGAGGTAAGTATATATTCACATTCAAACTTGTTTTCTATTCTTAGTTAATTCATTTTTTTGGCGCCAGCTCACAGCCACTACATTCTACTAACATGAGCTGCATTACATTAGCTAGCCGTAGCTAGCTGGGCTACTGTTGGAATAAACAAAACAATCACCAACGACTAAATATATAATATATAAAGTATTTTATTTATTTATTTTGCGTTTGACCACTTTAGCTGTGGTTACGTGCCAGTCAATGATTTGGCACTAGCTAGCTAGTTAGCATGCTAATGTTCGTTATATAGCATGCTAGCTAGCGCTACTTAAACGAGGTCAGACTTCTTTTAACTATAACATCCCTGGTTAAAAAAAATCTCTTCCCGTAGATTTTTCCCCTTTTCTTTCCTTTTGTCCATCTTTGAGTTGTGTTGCTAAATTAAGTTTGGTAAATCAAGTTGCTAAAGTTAAGTCCAGTGACTTGACAAAAAAAACCCAGAAAATTTTCCTCAAGCTAAATATATCAAAGTCGAGGCTCGTGAGCCATATCTCGCCTGTTGTGAAATGATATTCGGCCTATGAAATAATTTTATATAATTGCAATTAATGGTCCTAAAAAATGTACCGCTAAAAACATACACTACAGATCCCATAATGCAGCGCTTCAGCTGTTTTTACGAACACTTCCGCACTTCCGCTCCAAAATACCGAAGAGGAAAGTTGATTATGAAAACGGACCAGGTTTTGTTCGATTTGTCTTGCAATATATTGCTGTATTAAATATATGTAATTTGAACAGGATTGTATTTTTTTGGAGAGCATAATGTTTTGGTATATTTAAAATATGGAACAGAAGATATTACTTTAAAATTCAGACACACGTTTCCATTCAGATCAAGAAAGGTTGGAACATAGATTTTAATGTAAACATGCAGCAGTTCTAAGATCAAATAAAGTTAAGTTTTTGTTCATTTGCAGTTGTGAGGAAGTGGAGCGACTTCATCCAGCAGTGAGAAAAGTGCAGCATCGCTTCAATACATCCCTTTTCTGTGATGTGCCTGGAATGGCTAAAGAGGATTCTCCACTCTACCTGGAGGCAACAGAGGAGGGTCTAACTGAAGAGTTACCAGGTGCATGCTATATTATCACTGCCTGCATCAGTATTACACAAAGGCCTATATGAAACATTTTAGAAATTGTCAACCTTAAGTATTTCACTTCACTAGCATAGGTCTTTTAAAATGTCTTGTAAAAAAAAATTCAAGCATTAAAATTTTTAATCCCAACTGTATCTCTTGTAGGTATCCATTGTAAAGCTGCCCTTGTCTTTCTACCATTCATCGTCAAGGAGAACAGTGATCTCATTATCGTTCTTGGAAAGGTATGTAACCTGCAGATATCTGCCGTTTTATTATCTAATACACTTAAAGTTAGTTTGCTGTAGGGCTGTAACGAGTATCCGGGTGCTCAGGTATTCGCGATCTCCTCCCAAAAATTTGAGCACAAATATTTGCGACGTCCCAGATCGCTGATTCGCAATCTTTATAAATATAGTAAAATATGATCAAAATATTATCTGGGAATGATGTATTTTTGCTCTGAAATGCAGATTAATGTAGGATTTTAAGTTTATGAACTAAAACAAAGCAGAAAGTAGTCACCAGAAGTAAACACATCTTCGTGACAGTGAAGCTTCCGGTTTTCAAAAAAATAATTTTTCCATTCAAAAACTGAGACTGAAGTTCTGTTCACTGACATAACTTCTGAAAAAAGCTTTAAAATTATATTTAACACCGGGGCTTTAGCTCCAGTGTTTACGATCTTTTGGTTATGGTAACTCTTCAACAGTTGACACAAATGCCATTTCAGCGGATTCTAAAGGGAAGAACTGCAGCCTCACGCTGACATGCTGCTTTGCACAGCTGAAAAGCGGATATAAATATTGTATGTGTGAAGTACTTTAAATGCTTATTGAATAATTGCTTTGAAGCGTTTCCAAAAATTAATTTAGCTTTTATATTGTTGTATTTTGTCACTTTTTTTTGTTTTTTAACTGATCTGAAAAGTGACCATAAAACTGTGACACGATCCAAACAGTGAGTTTTGTGATGCGTTACACCCCTACTACAAACTAGGGCTGTGGATCACTGCTTAGGTGGCGATCCGATACGATTCACAAATTGAACCACGATTCATACGTTTTAATATTGTGTTTATTGCTTTTGTGCATGTCTATTTACTAGATGGAGGAAAACTGAAATTATACTGTTGAAAAATGAGCATGACCAAAAGAGTGTAAACGTTAAAGTAAATTTTTGTTTGTTTGTGGGTTTTTTTTCTTCTCCAGAACTTAAGCCAGTGAACGGAACTTCAGTCTCAGTTTTTGAACAAAAAAAAAGGTCTCGATAGTTTTACTTTTGGAAATAGGAAGCTTCACCGACACAAATATTTCCTTACATCCGGTGACGGTAGCGCTGCACATTGTGTATTTCAGAGCAATAAATACATTGTTCCTGAATAATATTTTACTACACTCTACTATATTTATAAAGATCGCGAATCAGCAAATTTGGACGTTGCAAATATTTGTGCTCAAATTTTTTAGGAGCAGATTGCAAATATCCGAGCACTCAGATACTCGTTGCAGCCCTAGTGATCAAGTATTTCTATTATCTAAATTACTGAAATTTTCTACTAAATGGCTAGTTGACAGGATACACAGATGTAATGTACTCCACACTCTATAAGCTGTATAGTTACTGTTCCTTTTTCTTTTTTTTTTTCATTTGACAATAGATTGGCCCTCTATCCATACCCAACTATCCACTTGACAGCTGAGGTGTGTCGCACAGCAACAGCTGAGAGAGGGATCGATTCTGCCTTCTTCAGTCTTCGTTTTCAACCTGGGATACCCAAGCAACTTGAAGAACACACAGATCTTCCTCCAGAGGTACATTGTCAGAATTGTGGAGGATGAAGACCAGCCTCTCCCAATATCATGCTGCATCTCTACCAGTTTTTCAAATGCTCTGGTCTAGAAGAACGTTTACCTTTATTCAGCACACAGGACTTATTCATCGTCACGGACAGAACTTTAATATCACATGTGGACTTGATTATTACCAGTCAACATTTACTAAGTGTAAGTTATTTAGTCAACATGTCTACCGAAAGCACAAAGACAAAATTTTAACTGTTTTGGGGCAATAACTATTTGAAATCCAATTGAAACATTTTGAAAAAAATATTGGTTCTTTGCCTAAAAAAAGGTAAAATGTCCAAAACTTTTTGCTATTCTAAAATAAACTTAATTATTTTCATCTTCGAATGTTCGTTTTTTTAGCTTTCAAAACTCAAAATTGCAGTTTCAAAACTTTTTTTTTTCCCAGTTTCTAATCTTTTTTTCACTTTCGACTAGTAAACATATTGCCAAGTATTCATTTGGGTTCAAATCCCAATATTAACATTATTTTTCTTTTTTTTTAAACACATAGTTACACATCAGTAACATGCAGGACGGTGTAATAGTTGTTCTTGTACAAGGTTTACTAGTCTTGCGCAATACCGCTGCACCAAGAATTTCACGTATTTAAAGCATTGTTCTGTAGGTTTAATGAAGGCGACCAGCCACATTCTATTCAAGCATATGAACGTTTTCTCTGCCTGTATTTTACAGAAACTAAGATGGCGCTGTGAACGGGAATAAACAGCCTCTTAGACACGTGGTTTGTACGTGATAAGACTCTGCTGTTACACCTATTTAGAGACAACATCAGTTTATGATTAGAGTACAGGAAACAAAGCCATTTTCTGACCATTATTATCGAAAGTTTAGAAAAGAAAATTTTCAGATTCAGACTAAAAATAGTTGAAAATGAAAAAAAGATTTGAAACTTAAAACAACAGAAAGTTTTGAAATCAAAATTTTAGTTTTGAAAGCTTTAAACAACATTTGAAGCTGAAAATAATACAAGTTTCTTTTCAAATAGCAAAAGGTTTTGGACATTTAACTTTTTTATGCCAAACTATAACATTTTTTTTTTCAAAATGGGTTATTTGGGTTTAAATATTTATAGCTCCATAGAGGTTGTTGATGATATACATTTTTCTGCTTTTTTTAAAAAAGAGAATGATGATGCTTTTATATACTGTCATCAAGAAAGATGTGGTTTTGATATATGAAATACCACATAACTGTAACGTACGAGAGATTTTGATTTATTCATTTCTTTAGTGACAAAACTGCAACGTAGTCTGAAGTTAACACTGTTGTGTTTGGCAACAGAGATGTATTTGTAATAGATGTGCTCCATTCAGAGGCTGTCTCTCTTATCTGGATGATCAAGTACATCTTAACCCTTGTGCTTTTAATGGGGTCCAGATGACCCCACCCTTATATTGATGTGTGATCCCTCACATGACAAAGGTGAACAGGATTTTATGTCTGCCACAGAGATCAGTGAATATGAAAAAAAAAAAATTGAAAAAAACATTTCAGCACACTGACTTGTGGGGTCCAGATGACCTGACTTTTAATGTAAAAAATGCCTGGGATAGCACAAGGGTTAAATATTGACACTATGGATTCTTTGTATCAAAGTTTTAATTCGTTTATCATATGATCACCACTTTGTTAGCTCTGATCCTGTATGTGCACAGAGAATGGACTGTTCTCAAACCTGGATTAAATGGACTTCCATGCATATGTCACTTCTGTGGATATTTATATTTTTCTGTTTGACATTGTGTTTAAAGTGAAATGAACTGTAAAATGTTTTTTTAAATATGAAATAAATGAATTGTATCAATTATGGTATGTCTAAAGGGAATTTTTTTGATTTTTTTTGGTGTGGGGGTGTGTGTGTGTGGGGGGGGGTGCACGTATATATATATATAAATGAAATTTATTGATCCCTGTAAGCCAAGTTTGTACCTTTTTATTAAAGGGAACAAACTTGTACTCTAGAATTAGGGTACTATTTGGCCACCAGAGGTACTATTCTGATCTTGATAAGGTCCAAATCATAGGGGTACAAATAAGTACCAAGTGTTGGGGGTACACCAGAAGTACCCTTGAGGGTACCACCCCAATGACAAGCCATTGCACCCCTAAAGGTACAATTTGGTCCTTATTTTTCTGAGAGTGTAACATGTATAATGGGTGCAATGAGGATTGGTAATTTTTTCTTCTTAATCCATTACAGTATGTGAAGTAAAGAACATCAATGAACAATACAATGTACAAAGTGTAATATGGTCAAGATTGTTTAAATTTTTTATCTTTTTGAAACTTTCATTTATAAGTGTCTTATATGCGATTTCCAAGAAAGTTTGGAATCAATTATTCAACCATGTTATCAGTTTTCAAAAGAAAATGAAAAAAAAAAACCTCAGCACTGGCTTTATGTATTTAGAAAATGATGTGCAAATTGCCATGTTTTTGGCAATAATTTCAAATGTGATCCATTTTTACCATTATTTTCCAGCAGAAAGGGCACAGTTAAGAGCAAAAGCAAAGGGGAGCAACAGTGAAACCAAGGCTGTGACAGCTGCTAACTTGACATCAACAGAAAGCAATGTAACAGTAATTAGCTTTACTATAAAGTCAGATGCTGAATTGTCTCATTTTTCTCTATTTTCAGTTATTTTTTGAGCACGGACATTTAAGCTACTTTCAATTGAGCAGAAAAGATCTTTTGTAGCTCTAACTTCTAATGAACAAAAGTTATTGCTAGCGTTAGCATAACCTTCCAGACTTCCATTTCCTGGCCAATTCCTTCAGCTCCTCTGGGGGACTCTGAGGCATTCTCAGGCAAGCTGAGAGATGTAGTCTCTCCAGCGTGTCCTGCGTCTTCCCACTGAGCCTCCGCTGTGGGACATGCCTGGAACACCTGCCCAGGGAGGAGTCCAGGAGGCATACGGACCAGATGTCCAAGTCACCTCGACTGGGTCCTCTCGAAATGGAGAAGCAGCGGCTCTACTTCGAGCTTACGGGTGACCAAGCTTCTCACCAAATCTCTTTTCTTCCCCACCATATCCGCCAGAGGAAGCTCATTTCAGCCGCTTGTAGTTGGGATCTCTTTCTTTCTGTCATGATCCAGAGCTCATGACCACAGGTGATTACTGAAACAAAGATCAACCGATATATTGAGAGCTTTGCTTTCTGGCTCAGCTCTCTCCTCACCACAACGGACCGGTACAGCGACCACGTAATGGCGGACCCTTCTCTAATCCGACTGTCAATCTCACGCTCTGATCTTCCCTTACTTGTTAACAAGACCCGAAGATATTAAAAATCCTCCACCTGAGCCAGGAGTACTTCTCCCACCGAGAGAGGACAAACTACCTTTCACCAATTGAGAACCTTGGTCTTTGTCAAAACGGTGCTCATCTCAGCCACTTGGCTGCAGACCACTCCAATACATGCTGGAGGTCCTGGCTCCATGAAGCAACAGAACAACATCGTCTGCAAAGAGCAGAGATGAAACCCCTACTCCCCGAACCAGATCCCCTCTGGCCCCTGGCTGTGCCTAGAAATTCTGTCCATAAAGACTATGAACAGAAGCTGTGATTAAAAAAAACAGTCTTGCCGGAGTCCAACATGCACCGGTAACAAGTCTGACTTGCTGCAGAATATCCAAACCAAGCTCCTGCTCCGGTCGTACAGAGATCAGACAACATTTAGTAATGCTCCCTGGACCCTGTACTCCCAAAGCACACTTCACAGGACAGCAAGGGGAAGTGGTCGAATACCTTCTCCAAATCCACAAAACACATATGGACTGGATAAACAAACTCCAATGAACCCTCCAGCACCTGAAGAGGGTGTAGAACTGGTCCACTGTTCCACAACCAGGATGGAAACTGCACTGTTGTACATGGATCTGAGGTTCAACTATCGGAAGTACTCTCCTCTCCAGTATGCTGGAATAGACATTCCCGGGGAGGCTGAGGAGGGTGATTCTCCGGTAGTTGTAACACACCGTCCGGTCAACATTCATGGAAAGGGAAACTACCACCTCTGTCTGCCAGTCCAGTTGTATGGTTCTAGTCTGCCACCCAATGCTGCAGAGACGTGTCAGCAAAGACACTCCTACAGTATTACAGTATCCAAAGACTTGAGGTACTTGGGGTGGACCTCATCCATTGCGGAGCTTGTTGACTACCTCAGTGACCTCAACTTGGATTATGGACAGCTCCACCCAAGAAACCCCAGGCTGTTGTGAAAGATATAGGAGAGGAAAACAAAACTAATCAGGTGGGACATTTATGAAATAAATCTATTAAATAAATAAACTTGAATAAAGTTAGATAAACTTGAATAAAGTTAAATAAACTTGTTCTACTTTCCCATTTATCATTTACCTGAAAATGTGTTAAGCAGTGTTCAGTTCTACCTTTGCCCAGTCTACACCTGTGAACCAGAAATAGCTTTACACACTAATGGTGGTTTTGCCAAAAAGAGTCTTTAAATTAGTTCTGGCTACTTTTTGGTTAGGTTGCATTACATCCCATTTGGTTATTACAACTCATATACATATATATATATATATATAAATGAGTTGGTTATACAATAACAACAGGGCAGTGTCTTAGGAACAAAAGGATGCCAAGTCTTTTAATGAAATAAAAGTTTTCAGTCTACAGAGGCTCAATTGTGTAGACACCATCAAATCAGAGTGAATGAAGATGTGGCAAGATAGTCCATTTTCTCCAAAACTTCATTTCTGCGACTCTAAATGCCTATCAGTATCTTGTATGCATGCTTGACAATGTCGCACAATATTGCATATGGTGTTGGTGAAGTATTTTCCTACTGCAAACCACAATAAAAAGAGTTGGAATATGAGAATGTGAAGTTTATATGATTATTAACATTTTTATGTTGCTTTTTAATTTAAAAAAAAAGGTTACAGAAATATCACAGCTTTGCTGCAGCTTTTTTTTTTTTTTTTTTAATTGCTACAACATCAGGCGTTTTAGGCTGCAACAGTTATAAATATCTGCTGTAAAATCCTGGAGAGTCTGTTTAGGTTCTCATCAGAGATTGGCCAAATCCAAATACCTCCTTTCCCCTTCTGGGTTCTCCCTATTGTTCTAAGTTTAGGGGCATCTAAAGCTGTAGTGGTGTCCTAAGTTGTTTTTTTAAAGAAGGACCACAGTGACTGAGGGCTGGCTATTCCTCCAGTGAGAAGATGATCCAAGTTGCTCAGTGGATCATCCTGGAGAAATGCATTTCTTCACGTGGGTGTGTTCTGAAGCACATAGGTTTACATTTAAATGTAAGAAATTACTTTTTGTTTTACCATGACTTTTTAAACTTACAAAACCAATTATTGATGATGTCATCAAGTAGTAGTAGCATCTGAATTTAAAAAGACAAATTTTCTATATCTTTCCATTTAAAAGGTAAATGTAGGGGTAGGCAGAAACTAAAGAGGTAGGTAAGAATTTGGATTCAGCCTTTTTTCATACATGTTGGGGTTGTCTCCAGGTTTAAGACCAGTATATGCTCTGACCCTGAGAACTTTTTGCAGTTAGTCAAGGGCTAAACCCAATTAGATTTAAAAATATATTTTTTTCCTTTGGCCTTAAAACATGACAGTGTAAATCCTTGATGGAAATTCCACCAAAGTGTTCCCACACATATTTGTGCTTCTTTATTTGTAGTTTCACGTATTCACAGATTTTTTTTGTAAGTCGCGTGACTATCGGTTTGTCACAAACACTCTGACAGCTCAAGACACTTCTATGTTGTGTCTTAAGGAGATCCTGCGATATCTACATTTTTGGATTGCAAGGTCAAAATTTATAAAGGGCAGGACACACACCAGGTGTATATGAGGCAGGTGTTACTTGGGTAGGTTTAACCAGGGTTACTGTGGTTGTAGAAGTTCTCTCTGGAATAGGGGAGGGTAATGTTAGGACAGGCGGGAATTGGGCAGAAAATGTTGGGGCATGATAACAACATAATTGTAACATAGTTCTAATAGTGACAAGTGTGACTGGGAAATGCCCAACCTGGGTAGGTTTAACATGGGCCAATGAAACAGGGGAAGTTGCAATTCGGGTGGGAAATGTTAGAGGCAGGTTAAATAGTGCATGAAGTGTTCACCGTTTGTATCTGCTGCAAAGGTTCAGATTCATCCTGTTCGTTGTTTCTGTTCATCAGGTCTTGTGTCTCATGGGCTGTATCCCAGGAGGTGAGGTGATGGACAGGGGAAGAAGGGAAGTCTTCAGACCTCCACACTCCTTCATCATTTGAGTCAACAGAGTCTTCGCTGTCATTGAGATGTGGATCTTCCTCAGGAAAAAAGTTTAGGACTGAACAAGGTCTGCCGGGTACTGGAATCTCTTCGGGAAACTCTTGCTCAGGGCCAGCTGCACAGTTAGCATCTATCCTTCTCTGGGTCTTTTTAGCTAGCCTGACTGCCACCTCTGCTGTCTCCTCCACTGCTGTCTGTGCTAAAACACTGATGGCATCTTCACTAGCCTCACTAGCCTCACTTCTGTCACTGTCACTGCTAACTTGTGGGCTAAACTCATCATCTCTGATCTCAGACTTATATCCTGGACTGTTGTCTGTATTTGTATCATTAGCATTGCTGCTGTCATAAAAACATTGTTGCACTACATCTGCAGTTTGCATTATGCCTGAGAGTGGGTTAATTGGAGGCTGGCACATAGAACTTGTTGCTACCTGAGGCTTTTCTGCTATTTGCTGGTCCAGATCATATGTCTCTGTCAGCAGGAAGATCGTTTCCTCCTTCTCCAAATTCTGAAATAAAAATGTATAAAGAGGCAACATTTAGGATCAGCATTTTCAACTGATTTGACAAGCTTGGCCTTTTTGGTGTCATTTTACACAGTGGTAGTTCATTATACCATTAGCACTGCATAATTCCATTTGTATTAGTTTTAAAGTTGCACGGTTATGTTAAGAGATTATACTTCTTCATAAAGAGTTCATACAGATGTACAAACATTTAGGATTTCATCAAACAGGAGGAAATAGATACATATACGTGAATAAATACGCAAAAAATGGGCACAGGCAGACAAAAACAGGCACCCAGATAAGCACCTGAAGTAGGTGGTAGTCTCTAAAAGTCTCCGGCTCCCTGGTTGGCTTCATCAGAGCTGTCAACTCAGGTGACATATCATCAAATGCTGTTTTTGGCTGCAAAAATATACAAAAAAAAAAAAAGCAAAAATAAAACAGGTGAGGAAATATAGGACAGAAATATAGACTTCATCAATAGGGAGAGTGGGAGAGTCCTGTTCGTGGGAGAGTGATGTCCCCCAGATGGACGATGTCCCATCCGAAGCTCCACATTCCCATAGGTCATGGGTCTGCAACCAGCAGCTCCAGATCCTCAGGGTCTTTTAACCCTCCAAGATGGCTCCTCGGCCAAACAAAATAAGTCATGGGGACTGCTGATCCAGCCACGTCACCTGTCTGAGTCAGCAGCTTCCTGCCTATCCAGAACTACCTAAAGAAAGCAAATAAACAAAGCCTGCAAACTAAGACTACCAAGGTTCAATCCAAAACGAAAATAACAAAACCCAGCAGAGTAAGACTTCTGAGGACAAAGAGGGGAAAAAAATCAAAAATAAAATAAAAATAAAATAGCATTTTTTAAGTAAGGATAACTTAATTGGCATTGATTTAATTTAGATTAGTTAAAAGTATAAATTGATGGCTGAGTTGCACATAGATGATAAATTATGTAGGTTATTTTATGAGTTAAAAGCATATATTATCTTATGTTACACAACAATGGTAAATAGCTGTCCAGAGCTGCACTGGTGTGATCCTGTTTGGCACAGAACATCTTTTATTTTGAAAATAAGTTATTTCAGCTTCTGTCAAATGTGAAAAAAAAACACATTTTGAGAGATGCTTTTTATAATTTTGCTTTTGTTTTGCCAAAAAATAGACATAATTCATATTTATCATTAAAAAAACAGGGTAATGTAGGAAAATCCATATTTATTTATAACTGAAGTAAAACTATGCTCTCTTGGGTTTCAATCAGTAGTAAACAAGCCCAAATCTCTCTTTTGTAGTGAAAAGGTGCCGACCCCTGCCATAGGCTCAACCAGCCCCTGATGAAATGCCCACACCAAAGATTCTAAGTAACCCCCACCATCAGGTGGCAGAGCCCCATGTCACCAAAATACTGAAGAACGTAGAACAGACAATTATGGACCAAAAACCACTTCCCATGGGGTACAAATACCCCTCTAGCTCAGAGGTAATATGATCTGTGGTTTGTGATCTCTGGATTCACCCTCACAGCGACATAAAATTGCTACTGGTCCTCAGGAGTTCCAAGGTTTACAAGGCACACTGGCCATTATGTAGCATATCATTTCTAAGAAATGTTTTCTGTGGTCCTACACTTTAGCGGATATGCTGGTCTATTCTACAGTAAAGGCTGTGGGCACTGTTAAGAAATGTTACAGCTGTGGCTGTATTTGGTTTTGTTTCTTCTTTTTGTTCTATGGAGTGGAACTTCTGTGTGTTTTTGGATCTTTGTGTCTGTATTGTTGGTTTCTTTCAGGTGTGTTTCTGGAAAAAAAAGCACCATGTGGACCTTTAGACCCGTAAAAGGGAGTTTTGCTGCAGCCTGTCCCCACTCCTCGACCTGATATGTTGTCCGTGTTGCAGTTCTTTGTAGGGTTTTGTGTTCAGGCCCACTATATGTAGTTTAGTATTTGGTGTTAGCTATATTTGAACCCTCTTACTCTCTTATAGGGTCCAGATGATCCCACCCTTACCTTGGTGTCTGATCCCTTCCATGACAAAAATGGGCAAAGGTGAAAAGGATTTCTTGTCTGCCACAGACACCAGTGAAGATAAAAAATACTTGAAAAACAAGTTCAGCACGCTGTCTTGTGGGGTCCAGATTACCCCACTTTTAATGTAAACATGCCTCGGGTAGCACGGGGTAAAGTGAACTTCCATTTTCTATTGCATACGTTTTTCCTGCTTATGTTAGTCTAGGGAAGTTAGTGTTGTATCATCAGTTTCCCTTTTCTTTCATTCACAAGATTTCTGGGTTTAGATCGGTTGAGATTTTGTTTGTTGTTTTGGCCTTGGTTCACCCTGAAGCCTCTTGCTACATCCTTTAAATAATTATTGCCGGATCCAAACTTGCCTACAAGATTGGGCTTTCTGGGCTTTCCAAAGAAACTGGTTGTTGGTGCAAGACGGACTAATCCAAGAATTTCAAAGACTGCTGATCTTCTGGGATTTTCACGCATTTCTAGGCTTTACATACAATGCTCTGAAAAAAGAGTAGATATACAATAGGTGGCAGTTCTGTGGGAAGAAATGCCTTCCTAATGTCAGAGGTCAGAAGAAAATGGTCAGACTAGTTCCAGGTGATTGAAAGACAACAGGAACTCCAATAACCACTGGTTCCAACCGAGATCCACAGCACAGCATCTCTGAACTCACAACGCGTCCAACCTTGATGCAGATGGACTACAGCAGCAGAAGAACACAGCGGGTATCTCTGCTGTCAGATCAGAACAGGAAACTGAGGCTACAATTCACACAGAATCACCAAAACTGGACAACAGAAGATGGAAAACCTTGTTGGTCTGATGAGTCTCTATTTCTGCTGCTACATTCAGATGGTTTATGGTCAGAATTTAACATCAACATGAAAACATGGATCCATCATGCCATGTCTCATTGGTTCAGAATGGTGGTGGTGGTGTCATGGTGTGGAGGATATTTTCTTGACATACTTTGGACCCCTCAAAACCAGCTGATCATGGTTCCAACCCCACAGTCTACCAGAGTATTGTCGCTGACCATGTCCATCCCTTTCTGACCACAGTGTTCCATCTTCTGATGCTACTTCCAGCAGGATAAGATTCCATGTCATAAACTGGAATCATCTCAGACTGACTTCTTGAACATGAGTTCACTGTCCTGTACTTAACATAATTTGGTAGACTTGCATCCCTGCAGAACAATGCACAAAAGGCAGACGTAGAGAAAAAGACCAGTAAAACTCATTGTAATAGAATACATAAAGTCAGGCAAAAGGAGCATGGAGGTATTTAAAAATTCTTTGCGTTTCAAAGAGTGGCTTAGTTTCAGGTTTGATAGAGATTAATCCAACTTTATAGATACAGGCGTAAATCTCACTTTTAGCAGTGGCTAAGACCACATGTGTTGTAACTTATTTTGTGTAATTTTTCACACTGATGTGTGAATTCTAATGAAGATAGGTTGTGTCTTGAACCATGGTTATACTTGTTTGCACAAGGTTGTTGTTTAAAAATGAAGTTAAATGAGAGACAAGAGACTCTTGTTTGTGGTAAGAAGTTTTTCTCTTGCAAATTTGTGTATGAATGGAAAAAATAAAGAAAAGTAAAGACTAGTGAATAAATTGTTCAAATAAGTAATGAGTAAAATAATTAAATACAGTTTCATGCAGTAACCAAGGTAAAGTATTTATTTTACTTTTTTTTAACTTCTCCTGTCCAGCAGCAAAGCAAACAGACAGAGGTGAGTCTCTTGCGTTGGACAGATTTTATTGTCCCAACAGGGGTTTATTGAGTATAAACCCCTGTTGTATTTTATACTAAACTTTATTTATATTGATTATGTTATATTGTTTTTCTTTTTTTGTTGGAACAGATGGAAACAAAAAAGGGGGATGTTTGGCGGGGGTAATGGAGGGGGTTTAGAGAAAAATGAGTAATCTTTTTTTATTTTTTTAATTACCCAACACTGACTGAACTCTAATAACCTCCTCAACCACCAGATCTCAACCCAAATGAGCACATTTGGGATGTAGTGGAACAGGAGATCGGCATCACGGATGTGCAGCTGACAAATCTACAGCAACTGTGTGATGCTGTCATGCCAACTGAAAAGTATTTTTACATGTCTGGTCATTTTGGAGTGTGCTGTTGGAAGGTCCTCTGTCAGAAGGAAAATCACATCCAGAGAAGTTGAAAAGAAGTTCTTTCCAACAGAGACATTTACAGAGACTGTTTTTTTTTTTGGCAACTATTTAAAATAAAACTTCAAAACGTGGGTAGAAACTTAAACTTGAAATCTAAACTAACATGTGCAAATAAATATCAGAATATAACTTAATTAACTTAATAAGGATAAATAAAGCATGAAGTATTTATAACTCACGTTCATGTGACGCACCCCAGTCTCAACAACCTAGTTTCGTGAGCTACAGAGCATGAGCTGTCACATGACCACAAGGAATTCTGGGTAATGTAGTCCCACAAAATACCAAGGACTTTCTACGCCAATATTTACCAAACTCTCTAAGGAAAGTTTCCAATACCTGATTGAATGTATGCCATGATGAAGGCAGTTCCGAAGGCAAAAGGGGGTACTAGCAAGGTACTGTGACTGGTGAGTAGGGCTCATGGTAACTCACCATACGATGCAATTACGACACATGGCTCACCATACAGATAGTATCTCGATATGGCAAACAATCACTACATTACCTTGGTAATCTATGATATACAACCATTTTTAAAACAAATAAATATTTTGATTTTCTTCAAAGCCTTTTTTAGAACAAATTGAAACACAATATGTCAATGTAACACCCTTTCCAACATCAAAATTAAATTATTAATAAATACTAACATGTCTTTACAATGACATAAATTTTAAGCTAACTAATAAACAAAGCTCCAGTTAAGAACCAAAACACAATGTGGAATAAAAAATTCACAATGCTTCCCTTTAATTAATGTTACATTTTATGTCAGATAATGTATTATTATTGAGGCAAATTATTAATGTTCAGCCTGTTGATATTACATAGTTTTTTACAGTGTTGGTATCCATTTAATTTCCCCTCCTTTTTATTCAAATTTCCTGAACATTTCTCTCATAAACTACACTTAACTTTATCCTAGCAGTACACATGTAGAGCATGTGACTTAATGCCCCCTAGTGGAATTTTTTGGGTTATTTTTTAAGAAACCGATTCAGGACAAGAGAGGACCGGTAATTGTTTGTGAGTATAAATATAGTGATAGTTTGCAATTACAATATTTTGTCCCAGCTCTACTGGGAAGTGTATATTTACTTTACTGACATCTAAGAAGGTAACTGAGATGACCAAGGACATTGTTGACCCCTGGCTCCCTGCAAAACCAACATATGCAGATTTTTATTTCTACTGAAATTAACTTTCACAGAGAGGCTGTAGTAAGAAGAATATTATTTTCTCTTCTCTAGTAATAATTTTGAACAGTTATTTTATACTTACTAATGATTGAAGTTAATAAAAAAGAAATTACATCTATTTACAAATCTTTTTTTCCACCTGCTTTCAGGCTTCAAGCAAACTGAGTGACAAAGAACTGTGTTTTTGCAGAGTCTAAGATTTTATTTTTAATCTTTTGAGGTGGGTGGAGTAATCTCTTGACAATGTGTCTGTCACACTTCAGGTTTCACATTGTCCATTTAGAATCTTCTTGGAGATGTCAGCGATAAAACATCCAAAGTACATGTCCAGACTACCTTACCTGATCAAGCTCCAATGGTTCAATCATTGGATAGTCATCCATACGGTTGAAAGATGATGAGGTCAAGCGCTTGTCCCATTCTGTCATTCCTTTATCTTCCCCTCCTTTTTCTAAAAAGGAGCGCCGTAGGGCACTAATGGTGGTTTGAGGTTTCTGTTCCTCCATTGGACTCTCCAAGGTCTCCTAAAAGTCAAATGGTTTATAAAGCAAAGATATATGAAGACAAAAGCATAAAGTGACTGGCTGTGGATCAGAAATGTAACCCCAAAAAACTGGGGGCGTTTTGTGTGGTTACTAACGCAGGAGAATGAGATAAAACCATGAGAGCTGAAGGATAGATGAATAGAAGTTTTCCAAAGTGCCTACTTTAGGAAATATGGGAAAATCCTTCAAAAGGAAAGTTGATCACTCTTTCTTAAAAATCCAAATCCGACCAAATGCAGGAAGGATAATTAATAACTTACGCCTCACTTCTGTCTCTACATTCCTCAGGACTTGAACAATAAACTTATTAGAAAACAATGAAAAAGAGTCTTATCAAGCAATTGAAAATCAAAACGTTTTTGAAAAACATGTAAATGAAAAGAAAATATTTGTATAAAAGACATAAAAATAAAATTATTATGATTGATTTTATATATATATATATTTCTATAAGCTTTTATGAAAATAAAATCTTACACTTCTTACAGTGTTTACAACACTGAAAATATTTGGAATAAGAAATATTTTTGCTTTTTTGAAAAATGACAAAAACGACGAAGCCCACCGTTAGACCACAAAACACTGAACAAAAGATTACAGATGTTTTCTTCTACTACTGTTTCATTCAGTAGATGATACAGCGCCACCTACTGATATTTTAACCAAATACAAAACTGACACAAACCCTTATAATTAAAATCCTTTTTTTAATGAAAAATGAAAAACTTAATCTAATCTGAGAAATTCTCTCTTGACCCTACAGCTGTCAAGATTCTTTAAGCTTGAAGTCTTTTGATCTTGTGGATCAATAATTTATTTATTTATCAATTGTATTTGTTTTTGTCATTTATTTTATATTTTATTTTACATAATTATAATGATACTGTTAATAATAATAACCATTATTTTTTTATTATACAAAACAAGTTAAAAAAAACAATGATTTTTCTCTTTCCTCCTTCAGTTAGAAAACATCACTCATTCTGTCTTTCACTAAAAATAAACAACATTTTTTCTAGTTTACGAGGCAGAAATTAAAGTCACATTATTTATTTTAACTTGTCCTGTCCAACAGCTGAGCAAACAGATACGGGATGAGAGCCTCTTGTGTTGAGCATTTTTTTTGTCACAACAAGGTTTTATTGAGTATAAACCCTTGGTGTATTTCATGCTAAACTTTATTAATATTGATTATGTTTGTATCTTTTTTCTTTTTTTTTATGTTGGACCAGATGGAAAAGAAGAAGATGGAGGAGAAAGGTAAAGAGGGGGGTTTATAGAATAAAGAGGATGGGATCCTGGGATCCCGGAGCCCTCCTCTGGTACCGGGTGTACTGGTGCCCTCCGTGTCCCGGTGAAAGACCCAGATGAAAAACCGTAATCTACCTTAGAGCAGCCAGCTAGTCACATTTTGACCCGGCATCGCTGCAGGTCAGGTACCGATCCAGCTGCGGGCTGGTTCCAGGACCACTGCGCGTACAGTAATAACTTTGATACCGGGTATTCTGCCGCGCTGACCCGGTAGCAGAGCCGGGGGGCTGGCTTGATCTAATTGTTTCAGCCAGCTCTTCAGATTCTGACGAGAAGGATTTCCCCCAAAACTTCAAGTTTTGCCACGGAGGGTCCTTCAACCATGCGTCGATAAGTGACAAGTCGGGAATGAGAATATGTTGGCAAGGAATAGAGAACTGCAACCACATCCTCCCCTCCCCTATGATTCCAGTACACAAGAAGATGCCGACTTACTTGAGTCTTTAAGTCTTCATCCCGGTCAGACTGTGAGACAGGCCGAGAAACAGACGGTTCAGACAGTTTTTAAAGGTAGTCCACATTCTGAAGATTTCCATCTACCTCTGTAAGATCTCCATCCAAGGTGGTGTCAGTCAGCTCAGTCTAAGCAAAGGAACAGACTGACTTACAGACTGAGATGTACCACCAAGACAATTGAAAAGGAAGTGTGGACTTACTTTTGTGTCATGTTTCTGAGGGGTCAAAGGACTCTGCAGAGAAACTTCTCTTGTTCTGGCCTCCTCTTCCTGCTGCTCCACCAAATCTTCTACCTGCTGCTTCACTTCTTTCTCCATCTCCTGCTCCAACAAAAACTCCTTAGCTGGGAAGAAAATGATAATTTTATGGCAGGGATTGGTGTAACAGGCCTCCTTTGTATCATGACACTCTTCCTGTAGTCCCGCTTTATTTTGTGCATGTAAATAGTGTACAAGTAGTTTATGGGGGCCCAACCCTACTCTAAGGCAGTATCCAAATTATTCCCCCTACCCCTACATTTAGCCCTCAAAACAGAGAGCTATGGAAAACTTAAGTTGTCCCTCATACTGAAACAAGTGGAGAAATGTGTCTTGCCTTGCTGGCAGAGTTACACTATAACTAGCTCTAAGGTAGTCCCTACCACTTTTACATAAAAAAGCATTCTGGACACTACTACAATTTCAAATGCCCATATATTTGGAAGGGTAGAGAGGAGCCATAGGGATAGAGGAATAATTTGGATTAGGCCTAAGATCCAGCACCACCAGGAGAAATCAGACGACCATCACCCATGACCGTAACATCTTTGGTCAGTTTGCTGCTAAAGGGCATCAGTAACAAAACAACTGTAGCTGCAACAATTGATGTGCATCAATCAGAAAAATAGAATGATACATATATCAAGAAAACAGGAATTAAACTTTTTTTTACTACTTATATCCATTTTTTGATTTTTCCGATTAAAGCTGGTGTGAAGATTTCTATGCATATGATATTGAGCTTTGAACTTCTCAGCATTTGTTCTTTGAGACTTCAAGATCCTCTGAAGCTTTTGTCAGGGTGAGTAGACAGATCCCAGAGCAGTCAGATGAGATGGGTAATTAGTGAAGGTGTATTGGCCTCACAACGATAACAAAATAACAAAGGAAGCAGACTGGCAGTGGAGGCAGGGAGCTAGGCCGATGAGAACTTTACTGGAACCAGGAAGGGACCGAATGGAAGGGAAGTAACCTTGCAGGTTAGAGGATCCAGGGAGAGGCTTTTGGGTTCAGAAATTAAGATGGAATGCAAGTGTGCAAGGCCACCAGGTAGAAAAGCCACGCCTCTTGCCCCACGCCACCCTGTAGAAGCATAAAACAGACAGAAAAATATAAGCACAAAACCACAACACCAAACCAAAACCAATATAAAAGAAAACACCAAACCATAACTGTTGTGGTTTGGGGCTTTCCTTTAATGGTTTCGGTGGTGTTGTTTTTTTGTGCTTATGTTTCTGTCTGTTTTGTGCTTCCAGAGTGGCGTGGGGCAGGAGGCGTGGCCTTCCCTACCTGATGGCCATGCACACCTGCATCCCATCTTAATCCATGAGCCTTTAAAGGCCTCTCCCTGGCTCTTCCACTCTGCCAGGTTATTGTTTACCCCAAACGAATGCCTCCTGGTTCCAGTGAAGCTCCCTTCAGCCTAGCTCCCTGCCTCCACCACCAGTCTGCTTCCTTTTGTTTGTTTTGTTGTCCTGGACTATTAAAATCCTTCACTCCTTCCCATCTGGCTCTGCTGTGGGATCTGTCCGCACCCCGTGACAATAACAGTTTGAACAGCTCGAGGTAGATGGTCATCTCCTTCAACCTGACTGGTGAGTTCTTAAGTAACTTTTTTCTGCTCCTCCATCACAAGACGCACCACCTTCTAACCTGCTATTTGATTCCTCAGCCTCTCACCAGCTTCGAGCCTGCTCTCCTCCGTCTTCCTCTCCGGTTTAACAGTAGGGATGAGGTCTGTCACAGCAATTGCCGTTTCATACAGTCCCGAGCCCATATCTACACAAAGAGTAGTGATGATGTTAGCAGTTACCATGGTTACTACTGTGATACTCATTCAATATAACTACTCACAATGAGCCAGGCCAGTCAGGTCTCATGCACAGCAGCATGTGAAAACTAGATATTTCCCAAGTCACCACAAACTGGAACTGAACCCGGTCTATGGTGGAAAATATTTTTCTTCAAGCTGAGCATCTATCTATGTTCTATTGTTGTTCTATTAGGGTGTACAACGCCTTCAGGTTGCTCCTCCGTGATCTGTTTGGTCTGCCTTTTTATCTGTTTGTTTCTGTTTTTATTGTTATGAGGGGCTTATGCTTTTATATTATTGCATGTGTAGGGTACAGTTTTTCTTGTATTTGTTTTATGTACAGCACTTTGAGCTGGTTTTTTTTAACTGGAAAGGTTCTATATAAATAAAATCAATTTGAATTTGAGTTTATTATGTTCTACTTCAAAGAGTGTAATTATATCTCAAGCTCTGGTGAGCTAAGTCACATCAATGCATTTGGAATGTCATGCACCTGTTCCTATTCCACACTCATAAGTAAAAACAGCAAGAGAACTTGGGAAAAAAGTGGTTGTGTAAAGTGGTTTTGGGTCACATAATTTCAGGGGTCCATAGCTGTCCTGAGGGTTGTTATGGATTCCCTTTCCCCCAGTCATTTCTCTCCTAAGTCTAAGCAATCCCTTAAGGTCTTAGTGACCTGGAAGAAAATGGGCTTTTCTGTTTGGATTTCAATAGTTTTTGGACAGCTGTGACAGCTCTAACTGTAACTCCAAAAAGTTACAAAAATATGGTGGAGACATGTTCCAGAAGAACGTACCTGTGTGCAGTAGTCATAATCACTATTCTAGGAAGCCGGTAGAGAAATGATGACAGCCAGTATGACAAACAGTTCAAATATATACAGTATATACTGCTCAAAAAAATTAAAGGAACACTTTTTTATTGGTCCTGGCATTAAATGAATGAAACCTGTCTGATGTTCTTGTTGGTTCAGCAGCTGAGGGCCTCGTTCATCAATTTCATCTATATTGATGTTCATGAATTAACAACAGGTGCACTTCAGTGGCAATAATTAGAAAACCCTCCAAACAGGACTGGTGTTCCATGTGGAGGTCATTTCAAGTTTCTCCTCTTGATCTTTTTTGGCTGGTTTTCCACTCGTGCTGATTTTGTCTTGTGTAATTCTCTCTACTGGCAGTATGAGGAGATTCCTTAACCCTACAGAAGTTGTACAGGTTGTTCAACTTCTCCAGGATGGCATATCCACACGTGCTGCAGCAAGAAGGTTTAATGTGTCTCCCAGCACAATCTCCAGAACATGGAGGAGATTTCAGGAGACTGGTGGTTATTCTGGGAGAGCTGGACAGGGCCGTAGAAGGTCCTCAACCCCTCAGCAGGACCCATACCTGCTCCTTTGTGCAAGGAGGAACAGGCTGAGCACTGCTCGTGCCCTACAGAATGACCTCCAGAGGGCCACTGGTGTGAATGTCTCTACCCAAACAATCAGGAACAGACTTCATGAAGGTGGCCTGAGGGCTCCACGTCCTGTAGTGGGCCCTGTGCTCACTGCCCAGCACCGTGGAGCTCCACTGGCATTTGCTCAAGAACACCAGAATTGGCAAGTCCGCCACTGGCGCCCTGTACTTTTCACAGACCAGAGCAGGTTCACCCTGAGCACCTGTGATAGACGTGAAATAGTCTGGAGAAGACCAGGAGAACGTTCTGCTGCCTGCAACGTGGTTCAACATGACAGGTTTGGTGGTGGTCAGTGATGGTCTGGTGAGGCATATCCATGGAGGGACGCACAGACCTCTACTGCCTAGGAAATGG
Organism: Oryzias javanicus; assembly: GCA_003999625.1. Classification (NCBI taxonomy): domain Eukaryota; kingdom Metazoa; phylum Chordata; class Actinopteri; order Beloniformes; family Adrianichthyidae; genus Oryzias; species Oryzias javanicus. Next base: position 28,378,325 of record CM012456.1, on the reverse strand, counting down.
TGCTCTGACTGCCATAAGGTATCCAGATGAAATCCTTCAACCCATTGTCAGACCCTACGCTGGTGCAGTAGGTCCTGGTTTCCTCCTAATGCACCACAATGCCTGGCCTCAAGTGGCAAGAGTCTGCAGGCAGTACCTGGAGGATGAAGGAATTGAAACAATAGAATGGTCTTCACCATCCCCTGACTTAAACCCAATAGAACATCTCTGGGACATTATGTTTGGGTCCATTAGGTGCTGCCAGGTTGCTCCTCAGACTGTACAACAGCTCAGGGATGCCCTCACACAGATCTGGGAGGAAATGCCACAAGACACCATTCGTCATCTCATTAGGAGCATGCCGCCACATTGTCAAGCATGCATACAAGCTCGTGGGGGGCACACAAGATACTGAAAAGCATTTAGAGTTGCAGAAATGAAGTTTTGGAGAAAATGGACTAGCCTGCCACATCTTCATTTCACTCTGATTTGATGGTGTCTACACAATTGAGCTTCTGTAGACTGAAAACTTTTATTTCATTAAAAGACTTGGCATCTTTTTGTCCCTAAGACACTGTCCAGTCGTTATTTGTATAGATATCCAACTTCATATTGAGATCTGATGGATCTAATGTGTGTCTTTAAAGTGCTCCTTTCATTTTTGTCAGCAGTGTGTATATATATATATATATATATATATATATAAAAATAAAGAGAGCGAGATGAGAACAAGAATCAGGTTGAATGCTACTAAAGTGATCCTACTCAGAGAGGTTTACATGCAGAGAATGTGGAGTGAATGGATGCTTCAAAACCCACAATTAAGGCTAACTGCCAGACAATTACTAGCTCAATGTTCCAACATCCACAAACGGCAACTGCTATCACAACTCAAGATTGATGAGATTCAACACAAATCATGGGAGAGCCACCAGGTCAGAGAGAAGGCTATACCAAAACTGCCAACCAGAACTTGGGGGCACAGCCCCAATAACTACTGGTACGCTGAGCGAGGCAGTAACTGACCTGAGAGACAAGATCATGTCTAGAATGAACACCAGGCAACCCTGAAACCAACTACTAGTGGCTAAATAAATTACCACTTGAAAGTCTCCTGGAAACTGTGAATGAAGCATTGCGGGCAATTCCTATCACAACAATTACATAAACAAATGAACTGGTTTACACTACAGCAGCAGTGATCCTTGAAATACTTGGCTATAAGAGCAGCCATGGCAGAAAGCAATGTCCACCATGGAGACAACGGTTGGAGGCTAAAATCAAGGCAGCTCGGAGAGAAGTGATTCAGTTGACAGAAGCCCAGAGAGGTGCAATGAAAAAGCCAAAGAGATTCAATCAGATGCCCATGAAGCACTGGAAACTGCCAAACAAAGGCTCCTGGCCTTGAGCAGCTGCCTAAAGAGGTACACTAGAGACAATGAAGAGACGGATAAGCAGGCTGTTCACAAATCAACCTGGGAAAGTGTACGCTCAGTAGCAGGGTCAAAGTAGCAGAGCAGACCCACTAAGGCTGGAAACTGAACAGTACTGGAAATGTATAAGGGAGAAAGAGACAGAACATACCAGCAATGCTCAATGGCTGGTCTCTCTGAGGAAAGAACATAGCAACCTCTCTGAACAGAACCCAGTAACCATCACAGTGGTAGACATCCAGGACAGCTCCGGGCCCTGACATGATACACGCCTACTGGCTTAAGAAACTCTCGGCACTCCAAGAGCGCCTGGCAGCACAAATGAACCAGATGCTAAGAGATGGGACCCACCCTGAATGGCTAATGGAAGGGTGAACAATCTGATCCAGAAGGACCCCTCAAAGGGTGCAGTCCCATCCAACTATCGGACAATAACCTGTCTCTGCACAACATGGAAGCTCATGAATAAATTCATGAGCAACAAACAAGGACATTAGTAGCAACTCCAGAAGGGCCAAACACCAACTCCCGGTTGACAGAACAGTCGCACAAGACTGCAGGTCACGACACACCAACCACACCAGCCTGGATTGATTACAAGAAAGCCTATGACTGGTGAGTCCAGAGAGTGTATGCGACACCGCGGCTAAAAAAACAGTAGATTTAGCAGTAGCAAAACAAGTGCAGCCGTCCAGTTACTTTTCAATATTGTTTAGCATCAATTTCTAAATGGGGAATTTGGTTTTTAAATCCCTAAACTTAAAAATTTGTTTAGATTCATCACTGGAAGAGATCTCTACTGAGAGAGAGAGACTTTTAACCTTGAAGAAAGAAAAAGTACTTCTACAAACAGAACATTCATCTTTTTCTTCAGAAGGAGAAGAGCACAGACTTCATTCAGAAGGAAAAGTAAGTCAATGACAACAGTGTTGTTTTTTTATGCTAAAGTTTGTACACAGAAGTAAAATGTTGAATTGAAATTTTTAACAAAACTCTATCTGTTGTCAGTAAAATGGTGAATAAGCTGCTCTGTAGGTAGTGTTGCCAGATAGTGTCAGAGCTTTCCGTTTTTTATTTATTTTATTTATTTATGTATTTTTATTACATAAATATTTATTTAATATTTCTAAACAATGGGGGGGTTCAGCCTCTTCGTAAAGCTTGTAAATCTAGTAAAGCTGGCTTCACCAGTCGCTTCACCAACTTTACTGCACGTCACTGCCCAGCAGGAATGATAAGATGGCCAAAGGAAGAGATACAGACCACAGATGTTAAGACTTAAAAGCTCCTCACCATGCAGGGAGGGTTTCATCCCAAATCCAGCACTGTAAGACTATATGCTAGCCACAAAGAAGGAGGCCAAGGACTAGTGAGCATAGAAGCTACTATCCAGAATGAAACATCCAAGATGCATGAATATGTCAAGCTCAAGGCCCCAACTGACAGCTTGCTCAGTGAATGCCTCAGGCAATGGAAGCAGAGGAGCCTCATGGGAGGACAAGCCCCTACATGGGATGTACCACCGGACATTAACTGAAGTGGCTGATATCAAGAAGTCCTACCAATGGTAGAGAGGGCTGGCCTGCAGGACAGCACAGAAGCTCTGATCCTGGCAGCACAGGAAAAAGCCCTGAACACCAGAGCAATAGAGGCTCAGATCTACCACACCAGACAAGACCCAAGGTGTAAGCTGTGCAAAGAGGAAACAATCCAGCACATAACTGCAGGGTGGAAGATGCTGGCTAGGAAAGCATACATGGAACGCCAAAATCAAGTGGCTGAAATAATATACAGGAACATGTACAGAATATGGACTGGAAACCCCAAAATCAAAATGGGAAACACCTCAGACAGTGGTAGAGAATGAGAGAGCAAAAATCCTGTGGGACTTCCAGATCCAGACAGACAGGATGGTAATGGAGAACCAACCAGACATTGTAGTGGTGGATAAAGAACAGAGGAAAGCTGTTGTGGTGGATGTGGCAGAACCAAGAGATGGTAACATCAAGAGGAAGGAACATGAGAAACTGGAGAAAGATTGGAAGGTGAAAGTGACAGTGGTGCCCGTGGTCATTGGAGCACTCAGGGCTGTAACCTCCAAACTGGAGGAGTGGCTACAGAAGATCCCTGGAAAGACCTCAGACATTTCAGTCCAGAAAAGAACAGGAACAGCTAAGATACTGCAGGACCCTCAAGCTCCCAGAACTCTGGTAGAGGACCCGAGCTGATAGGAGAAACCAACCGTGGAGGGTGAGAGGGGTGTTATATATATATATATACTTTTATGTTCCGATCAGGTTTTTTTGGGCCTGATCCAATTCCGAGTCATTCGATTTCATGGATTTGCCGATACCGAGTCCCGATCCGATACTTTTGTAACATCTTTGAGGGCAGTGGTGGTGCAGTGGTAGGGCAGTCGTCTCACGATTGGAAGATAGTGGGTTCGATTCCTTGCCTGCCCATGTGTCGAAGTGTCCTTGGGCAAGACACTGAACCCTAAATTGCCTCTGGTGGGAGGTTGGCGCCAGTGTTCAGCAGCGGAGCCACCACAAGCGTATGAATATGAGTGTGAATGGGTGAATGGGTCTGTGACTGTGAAGCGCTTTGGGCCTTCGAAGGAGGGTAGAAAGCGCTATACAAGTATACGCCATTTACCATCTTTAAAACATGAAAAAATTGAATAAACAGATTTGTGTTGTCCCTTATTTTTATTTCATTAAACTTCTTTTATCATTAAAAACTTCAATAGAACACTTCTGTGAAGTAGCTTTAATAAACAAGTAAAAATTGATCAAATATAAACTAGGAAAAAAACTATTTTCTTGTTATATAAGTGATAATTAGTCATGTGAGAAATTTTCTTGACTTTAGCTTTAATATCTTTAGCTATTGAACATTTTTGACCAAATGTGATTCCTGTCCTCATTTAAAATTCTTAAAAATAAATGACTTTGTTTTAGCACGAATTTGATGAGTGTTCATGACTAGCTGATATCATTATCAGTTTTCATGAATTAGTTTTTGTTTTTTTAGTTAAGTGATTATTATTTAAAGTTCTTAATACGTCACATTTTTGGTTTTATTCCCACAGTAGTTAATATTCTTAACTTTTATTTTTCTGTCAGATAAAGAAAACAGGCATATCAAAGAACAGCTCGGGTCCTAAAGAGTAAAATTATGGAGCTAGCATTTAGCAGCTGCTGTGTAGCCATCTGTCTGTCGGCAGAACGAAGAGCTTAACATTAAACATAAACAAAAACTCTGTCTTTTTCTGTTGAAATGCCTTTATCAGTTGTTGTTTGTGTTAAGATGAACCAATAGAGACACTTTCTGTCAGTTAAGAATTATTGATCACGGAAGTCTGAATCTGTGATAATCTAAGCTAGCTTCACTGAATTGTTTGTATCGCTTCCTCCTTGAGCTGATGCTGTTTTCTGCTGCGTTTTCTGATTTACATGATCGGATCGGGACATCCCTAGTTAAAATGTAATTTTTAAATAAACCATCAATACTTACAATATCAGAACACAGTGGATTTATAAATAGATTTGACGTCACACTTGCTGTTTAAAATAAAGTAGTGAGCATGCTGTCCATATTGCTTTCCCTACGCCTGTGGGCCAGCGTAGTGAATGCTGCCTCCCTGGGTACGGCAGAGCTAGCGAACTAAGTAACAGGCTGGTGACCTGTCCAGGGTCTATCCCGCCCGGACCGTCTCTTGGAACCCAGCGGCCTCAGCAGGTTAAAATGGAAGTCCAAGATCTATTGGATTTTTTTCTTTGGTTTCGGTTCCCAATCGGTACCAATTTTTGTACTTCAGTGATAAAAAATATTGCCTACATCTTCCCAAATCAACACAATCCCATTCCCATATCTTATATTAACGTATGGTTAAGACCTTTGTCTCAGAAATTGGCGTTTTGGATGTCGTCGTTCTTTCACATGCTGCCTGTTCCCATTAACTGAGAGCTCCACAACCTCTGAGCAGCGCAGTAGTTACCAGGGTTTCAATCTCACTCGGGGGTGTGTCTGAATGACAGCGGCTTCCGCTGTTTCTGTATCTCTGTGACTGAGCTGCGTCTAAAATTACATTTTAATGTGTTGCTTTTTTATTACACTTTAATTTACATAGATGAAAATTAAAACGTCTTAAAAATATATTTACGGGACTTCCGGTGACGTCATGATGGAGGACGCAACTTGACTTTGACACTCAGGGGAAAAAATCCTCAAAACTAGCTTAAGGAAAGAAAATCTGCATGCACTTTATCCAAAATTAACCAAAAAGAGTAAGCTCAAATGTCTAGTCAGAGAAAACTAAAGACCAGATCTTCCCGAAAAGAGGAGAAACGCAAGCATATTAACGAAATGGACATGGACAAACCGGAAGAAAACATAGCGGCAATGCTAGCAATACTAAAAAGTTTCAGAAAGGAGCATGCAGATGCGTGTAAAGAAACCAAAATTACGTTGGCAAGGTTGGAAACTGTTAAGTTCTTTATCCCATCAAACGTACGGATTCATCCACAGACAACGACGTGCTGTCATTGAGGTTCTTTTATTGATCAGTTGTGTCATACAGTACGACAGCATTCACTTCCGACATGCTCCTTCATCTCTTGTGGTTATGTCACATGACCTACATTTCGTGTATGCTTCAGGGTCTGGTGGGAACTAACAGCATCACCATAACTGAACACTGACAGTTAGACAAAATGTAGTTTCTGAACTAAATGTTGCAGAAACCACCATGAAAGATGTTGTGAACTGTACAACGACACTTGAACAACAAATAGCGGACACGCATCAAAGAGGAAGTGACACCAAAGACAAGTAGCACTGCCATGAGAGAGCAATTTGTTACTTTCTAAAACGAAAAGCTAAAATGTCAGCTAAATGCGAAGATCTTGAATTCAGAGCAAAGGGTAACAACCTTTGCGTGTACGGGATACACTTAGGCGAAGAGAGGAACGACATGATTGGATTTATAACCACCATGATTCACACAGTTCTGACATTACCAGCGGATTTGGACCTCGGTGTGGAGAGAGCACACCGATCACTGACAATGAAACCGAAGGAGAATGAGCCACCAAGGTCCATTATTGTCAGATTCTGGGACTACAGAGTGAGAGAACGAATACTGCAAGAGGCCTGGAAGAGCAATGGAGTTGTATACAAAGACAGAAGGGTGTTTTTTGAGCAGGACTGCACCACAGAAGTTCAGAAGAAGGGTAAAGAGGTGAGGGAAGCGATTAAACAACTTAAAGAGAAGAAAGTGAAGGCTGTCTCTCCATTCCCTGCCAAGCTGAAGATCTATATGAGTACTGGAGTGAAGATGTTCTCTACAATCTCAGAGGCAGCACCAACCCTCAAGCAGATGGGAACACACGTCACAGTGGATGAGAGAGAGAACCTTCGGGAGAAGATGCTGAGCAACACCTGGGTCACCGGAGCACTGAGAACCACGGACTTGCAGTCGTTTTGCAGAGGTGATGAATACATAAGAAGTTAAAGAAAAAACTATTGAAATAGATAGTATGCAGATAATAGGCTAGAGACAAATGTTAAATTAAGATGATATTTAGGGGGATTCCCTTCCTCCTTCCTAAAGGTTAGTAAGATACCTTTACTATTATCTTTTCTTTTAACAACTATTTTGCCAAGGCAACCTGCGCTGCCCCGTACTGATAGACTGTTGCCACTACACAAAGTGTTACATCCCCCCACTTTCACAGCGGCCATTTTTGAGGATGGTTGTTTGTTTTGTTCACTGTTTGGAAGTCGGTTCGACAAATTGATGAAAATGTTCCATTTATTAATAAACCGAACATTTTCAACAGGTTGTTGAACACTACTTTGAAAAAATTAACAACAGTGGATTCACTAGTTGTCAAGTACATGTCAGGGAACATTGTCTATAACCAAGGAAGAAACATGCATTTGAAGAACCTTATGATTATTTTATGAGCAGCCCAAAGATTGTCACATACAATGTCCACAGCTTGAAACATCCTATAAAAAGAAAAAAGATATTTAATCAGTTAAAAAAGATGTGTTGTTCTATAGCCCTACTTCAAGAAACACACTTGAGTGAGTTGGAACATGAAAAACTTAAAAGAGAATGGGTAAATCAGGCATTTGGGTCATCATATGGTAATAAAAGAGGAGTGACTGTATTGATCCATAAGTCACTAGCTTTCTATGTAGAAAAAGTAATAAAAGATAAATTGGGGAGGTATGTAATGGTAATAGATCGAGTGGGGGAGGAGGCACTATCCATTGTTAATCATTACGCCCTAAATAAAAGTGATGATAAATTCTTCAAAGACATTGCGAACATGTTAGCAAAAAATTCCAGAGGGATAATAATAGTTGGAGGAGATTTTAATTCTGTGCAAGATGGCAAACTTGATAGAACACCAGCAGAAACGCATCCACAAACTAAAAAAAAAAAAAATGCTTAAGAATATGATAACAGAACTTGGCCTGGTAGATCCATGGAGACATAAAAAAATCCTAGCATGAAACATTTAGCTTTTTCTCCAATGTACATAATAGTTATTCCAGAATAGACTTCTTCTGTTCCAAATAGAAACCATAACATTGCATGGCCATGCCTCAGTAATTTTACAGCTTGATATGTATAAAGAAAAAGTTTTTAAATACTGGAGACTAAATGTATTGTTGCTTAACAATACAACAGTAATTCAAGAACTGAAGCAAACCCTGAAAGATTACCTGGAAACAAATGACATTGGACATGCTACTCCACCAACTTTGTGGAGGGGGGCCAAAGCTGTAATCAGGAGGGAAATTATTCAAATATCATCCCAGATAAAGAAACTACAAATAAAGGAACAAATACATTTGGAAGAAAAAATAAAGTTGTTAGAAATGGAGCATAAAAACACAGGTGAAAAGGACACACTGTTCAAATTAAAAGAAGCTAGAAAAACATTAGAAACAATTCTCACACACAAAGCTGAGGGGGCCTTAAAATATTCTTGACAGAAATATTACGAGATGGGTAATAGAGCCAGCCGCCTTCTAGCTTTTCAACTTCAGAAAAAACAGACAGACAGAATGGTACACAAAAAAAAATGTCCCCACAAATAATACAACTATCTATCATCCCAAAAACATAGCCAAGGCTTTTCCATCATTTTACAAAAAACTTTATGAGGAGCCAAATCAAAACAACTTAACTTACCTGAATTGTCTACAGATGAAGCTTCAGGAATGATTTCAAACATAACAGAAACTGAAATTAGGGAGGCAATTAAAAAACTAAAAAACAATAAGTCCCCAGGAACAGATGGACTCCCGGGGGAGTTTTATAAATGTTTAATGGAAGATTTTTTACCACTATCATTGAGGGTCTTTAACTTTACTCTTGAAAATGGAGAAATGCCAGACTCATGGTCGGAAGCCATCATCTCAGTCATTCACAAGGAAGAAATAGAAGCAATACAATGTGAAGGATATAGACCAGGGGTGGGCAAACTACGGCCCAGGGGCCACATGCGGCCCCTTAAGCTACTTAATGTGGCCCTCCAAATTAAAATACATTGAATCAAAAATCCTAATTATTGTTTTATTTTCATTGTATTTCTGGTTTCTTCCCATGAATGGTGTTGTTTCTCTGACGTTCGTGTGTGTTCCTTTCTGAGTCAGATGGTCATCTTTCAGATTATTCCTACACCACATAAATGCAGCATTTCTTTGAGTTCACATTTTCCTCTGAAGAACATCAACCCATTGGATCACCCAAAAGAGAACAAAAATCAAAATTTAGAAATTAAAACTCCCAAATTTTCTTTTTTTTAAATTAATATATGTGAATTTGAATCCAAATTAAAGCATGTTTTTCTCTAAATTCCATATTATCTTTTTAGTTTATGAGGTTGATTACCCAATCTCTCCTTCCATCTGCTCCTTGTCCGGCCCTTATGCCAAATTTTAGAACCCTATGTGGCCCACGAGTCAAAACAATTGCCCACCCCTGATATAGACCCATCAGCTTGTTATGTAATGATCTAAAACTACTTATTAGTATCCTAGCTAAAAGGGTTCAAAAACACAAACAAAAATTGATCCACCCAGACCAAACAGGTTTTATCCCAGGTCGACAAAGTGTTAATAATATAAGAAGAACTTTAAATGTGATTTAGCAAGCACATAAAAATAGTAAAAGCTCTACGGCAGGGCTGCTCATTCCTGGTCCTCGAGATCTACCACCCTGACTGTTTTCCAGATCTCCAAGCCCTGCCAGCTGTTGATTGGCTCAGTCAGATGTCTCCACAATCTGATTGAAAGAACACACCTGGTCCAGGTAATCAGCAGCAAACAGTACATGGAGAGCTGGAAAACAGGCAGGTTAGTAGATCTTGAGGACCAGGAATGAGCAGCCCTGCTCTACGGTAATTAGTTTTGATGCTCAAAAAGCATTTGATACGGTCAATTGGCATTTTCTGTACAATACCCTTTTAGCCATGGGATTCAATCCAAAATTTGTCAAATGGACAAAAATAATCTACAAAAACCCAAAATCACATGTTAGGGATTTACCCAAACATGCTGCTCTGATTTTTTTCACTTGGAGTGAGGAGTTCGCCAGGGGGGCTGTTTGAGCCCCCTGCTATTTGCAATTAACATTGAACCTCTAGCAGCATTAATCAGGATAGATAATAAAATTAAAGGGATTGAGGACAAAAATAAGAAAGAACACAAGATTTCTCTCTTTGCTGATGACATTTTAAGTTATATTAGTGATCCAGCTACATCTATCTTAGCTCTTATGGGCTCTTTTGGGGAATATGGAAGTTTTTCAGGGAACAAAATAAACCAATCAAAGTCAGAAGCAATGATGTTAAAAGGCCAATGGCCCACTGACCTCTCAAACAACAATAAATTCCTAATTAACTTTTGGAAATTCAAATATCTTGGAGTCACTAAATATCACAGTTATTTAAGTCCAACTATGGCAAACTAATGAGAGAACTAAAAAAAAAAACCTTAATAGATGGGATATTTTACCCCTTTCACTGGTAGGTAGAATAGAAACTGTTAGAATGAATATACTACCAAGATTACTATTTCTGTTTTAATCAAGATAGAGATAAAGATATCAACATCAACTTTTGCAGCTCTTAATAAAATGCTCTCTAAATCCATCTGGCAGAACACGTGTCTAAGAATTAAATTTAAAACACTATTGTGTCCCAAAGAATTGGGTGGATTGAACATACCCAATTTAAGAGAGTATTACTTCACTGCCCAGATTAAGTCAATGGTTGGGTTTCTCATGAAGAATAAACAATATGGTATAATATGGAGCAGGGCGATTGTCCAAATGTGTTTCTCGATACCATACCATTTGTAAATCAGACTATAAGATTATAAAGCAAAATTACAAATGAACTGGTGAAAAACACTCTATCTATATGGATGAAAGTTACAAAGACTGAAGCTTCCAAACTCAATATACAGATTAATACAAATCCATCATAATCCTGAATTTCCACCTGCTCCAAGTCTAAACAACTGGGCTAAAAACGGTTTAATTACATTGCTAGAAAATGGAAACCTAATGTTCTTTCAGCAACTCAAACAGAAATACAATCTCCCAGGCCAAGATTTTTATGAATATATTCAACTAAGACACTATATTAATAAAAAATACTGTTTTGGCAAATCTGCAAGCTCCACCTTCAAAATTTGAGTTATTTTTTACATGTATAATCAAAAAGAAATTACTAAGAAACATAAATCTCATATTTATAAGATACTACAAGCAGACAACATAGAAGATAGACAGCACATAAAAGAAAAATGTGAATTGGAAATGAACACCATAATCGAAGATGAAGACTCGGAATCAACACTTCAGGAGGGAAAAACAACTACTAACAGCCCAATGCTGAGGGAATTCAACTGGAAGACTAAAGTTAGATTCTTTGGTTGTATCGAAATTTACTGGGACATCAGATAAATGCTGGAGGGGGTGTGGCCTTGTGGAAGATCATACTCACATACTTTGGGATTGTCCTAAATGGGTAAATTTCTGGAAAGCGGTGCAAAATGAAATTGAAAATTGCTTGAGTATTAAAATATTATTGGAGCCAACTTCGGCTGTATTGGGCATATTTAACTGTATTTTTTTTTTTTTTTTTTTTGAGAATTTAGCTACTTATTGCAAAGAAAATGATCACAGCCTCCTGGTGCAAGACACAACCACACACAATTATCCAATGGAAGAACAAACTGAAAGATGTATACAATATGGAAGAAGGCACAGCAAGACTTAAAATGAAAAACGATATACAGTATTTAGGGAAAAATGGCTCCCAGTTGTAACATATATTTCAAGGGAATAAGGTGACCCATGTAGAGGAAAAATAAGGGAAAAAGACATTGATTTTCCATGTGTTTACAATTTTTGTATGTTTTTTTTTTTTTTTTAGTTATAGGTAGAAATGTGGCATTGTGAACAATCCAAATGTTAAATGGAATCTACATTTCTGATTTTGCAATATTTACAGGTACCTGAAGAAAATAATTTTAAGTTTGTATCTAATTTTGTACACTTTTTACGGTATGACTACTCATTTGCACTAAATGTTAATAAAAGAAGTAAAAAAAATATACTTATATATATGTACGATACATGAACTTTAGATAAGTTATGTGATCTCTCACCTACTCCAGTTCAAAGATAATTAACTTTGTTTAAAATGCTGCAGATTGTTATTAGTTCAAATGTGACAAGATTTGTTTAAAAATGTTGAAGATGGATTTTTCTTTAACATGCATAGTTGATACACATGGAACAACATAGTGAAAATGGGAACTTTTTCCATGAAATATAGTGATGTAAGTGATCATCTGAAAATGTAACAATTACTGAGATTAATTCAGTGCTGAAATTAATATCTGTTTCCTAGATTGTTATCATTGTTAATAATTATGGCTAAAAATCAGTGTCTTCACATAGAGGAATATCATTATTCATTATTAATAATGTATAACTAAAGGCAAACTAAGCTAATTTAAAAATGGTAGCCCTTCATACGACTCAGTACCCATGAAGTAGCTCTCAGTTTTAAAAAGGTTGGTGACCCCTGGTTTAGAGTAACTAGTTAACCTGTGGTCAAGGAGGAACCATAAGTTGGAAGGAAGCCGGAGTTCCTGGAGAAAATCCGCACATGCACGAGTAGAACATGCAAACTCCAAACAGAAAGGACCTTCTTGCTGTGAGGTAAGAGTGCTAACCACTGCACCACCATGTTCACACATTTCCACCTGCTTGCAGCAGAGACACCATTTCTTAAGAAATGAGACCCCAGAGCAGAACATACAAAAATGTCCGAAGCAAAGCAAATAAGGAGGCAGCATTGTCATGAGTGTAGCTGAGTAAAGATGGAATTAATGGAATTTTACAACCAGAGAACAACTACGCCTCACACAGCAGGGTAGTACTTAGGCCCTGGCTACATGTCCTCTCTGCATTTCTACCATTGATTTCCTGGATCAGCTGTTTCCAGGTAATCAGAAGATGCATAGCAGGGTTTGTTGGAACACAGGCTTGAGTGTGGTCCTCCATGCGTGCCCCTATCAACCCAACAGAAGTGAGTCTTCCTGCAAAGCTCCAAAGTTTTTCATGCAGCCAGCAGCAACATTACTGCAGCATTCCAAACTACCTGAATGTGTGCCACCGTTGGCTTTTGGCAATGCTGAGATGGCTGGAGAGCTAAAAACAGAAGGGGTAGGTGTGGCCTGGGATGCTGAGAACCAATCAAAATGGGTAGTTAAAAAGTCAAAATTAAGACAATGCATCACACCTTAACACCACCTCTGACACCATTCTCTCTGTAAAAAAATCCTGACTTTAAAGGGGCCCTACCAAGATTTTCTTCAGTCTTTCAGAGTAAACTATATCCACATATATGATCATATATTACCTTTAGAACACAGAGAAACAAATTATTTATGAAATATTAGTTATTTTTTGTTACTTTTGTTCTACCCAGAGGTAAAACAACTCGATTCCTGAAGCTCCGCCTGCCGCTGCGTGTGGCTGTTGCCCATTTCATGACATCATCCGTGAGCCTAGAGCAACATATCTGCATCTCTCCCATTAAAATAATCCAAATTTCTTCAAAGATGGATGCACATACGATATATCTGCCTTCAGTAGCCCTGGCCATCATTACACTGATTCACAAACAGAAATACATCCGGCATCTGCACGACTGTGCCAACCGGGGCGGAGGGAGGGTGGGTCTTAAAGGAGCCTCGCGTCTAAAGCAGTGTTTCTCAAATGGTGGGGCGCGATGGCAGGGGGAGGGGGCGCAGGACGACCCGAGGATCATGCAGTTTTGGTTAGTTACTAAACAGTTGATCAGAGGACAGTCAGGGATCATGATATCCACTTAGAGAGAGGGAAAATATTTGATTAAGCCTAAAGAATTGCTTTTCGAAAATTGTTAAACAGAAACGAAAAGAAACGGAGAGAAAGAGAGAGAGAGAAACAACATCAACACGAAACGTAAAGAAAATGAGATCATTAGAAAATAAGAAAAGAAAACTGGAACCATTTGACCTTTGACAGTATGAGGGAAGAGAATCTGCAGGAAATCATTCTATATATGTGGATATGTTCTGTGCAGAATCTTTTAAGAAACCAGATTACATCCACAAAACTGAGACACTTTTGTCTTTCTTAACGCTGTTGTGAATAAAAGTCTTTATTTGTTGGTTTTGCACACTTTTGTATTTTGGATTGTGGTTGCAGAGTTTAGTGTTTTTCACTTCAAATATGTTTAAAATGAAAAAAAGCTTAAAATATAAAGAGTTAAAACTGAATTATTAATAACTAACTAATAACTATTCCATTTTCATTTATTTTTACATTTTATCTGGAAGGGATAAATAACAGCATATATAGAATATACACTTTATATGACTAAAAACATGTTTACATTAGTTATGGATTTTGTGCATAGTCCTATATAATAGTTGAATTACATGAAGTAAAAAACAACCTAAAAATCAAGATGAAAGAGCCGCTGTTTTCAGTGAACCAATGCAGAAGAACTGAATCTCTGAGAAGAAGATCTAGAATTCCATCACTACTATGAAAAAAAAGAATGAAAAAAACAGAAAATTCAATAATACAGATTATTTATAAATTTTTTGAATTAAAAAAAATATTCTTTAATGTTAATAAAGGTACAATATTTTGAAGAGCTATATACATTTAACTTGACAAAATTAACTAATGATACCAATAATATTCACATCAGAAAGTTATGGGGGGGCGCGAAAGCGCAAGATCTTCATGGGGGGGCGTGAGAGAAAATAATTGAGAAACACTGGGCTAAAGTAACAAACACCTGTTTGAGCTGGAATCTTTTGAAGACAGGACACAGCTGGAAGATACACGGTATTCTGAATTCAGATTCTTCCTGAAAGGGGTGGTCTCACTCTATGACATCAACATCTGAAGACCTACTCGTTTTTGTGGGTATGGGAGGGGCTGCTGTTAAGAGTGCAGGTTTTTAGAGGATTACTCAGAAATGAATGGCTCAAAATACAGCTTTGGGGTTCTTTATAGTGAGGAACGAATACACTTAAAGGCTCAAAAAGTTGTTTTTTCATGGTATGACCCCTTTAATTTCAGTGCAGGGCTATATCTAGAATGATAAATATCACAACCATTAGAATGAGTGCATACAGCTTTTCTTAATCATGACGGACTAAGGAGTAAAACAAATAAAATAAAAAAGCACTGTTGCACTTTTGATTTCTGTTAGACAACAGTACGATAAAAGTCAGTGCAAGTACCTCCATCCAAACTGCGGCTAAGAATATTTCTCTTGCTCATACATCGTGGAAAATTAGGTGGAACTCTGGATATCTGGGCACTGGCTCTGCGAGTTTGAATCTGGGTCCGTCCACTGTAATGAAACTTTGAGCCCAGAGTGAGAAACTTCTTAGGGGGGTCCTCGGGAGACACCAGCCTGAGTGACAATCAAAGACAAGGAAAGAAACAAGTCAGATGTGCTTCAGACTCATCGAGTAGAATGTTTTAATGAATTTATTGCACTGACCTGAAGAAAGAGTGATGTTCCACACAAACCTTCCACAATCTCTTTGCTGCTCTATGGTTCAGCAGCTTAAAACCAATTATAGACTCAAACTGGTCAAACTGTTGGGGGAAGTACAGAACTTCTTAGTTAGCTTTTTGGAAAAAAGCAAAGGGAGTTAGGATCAGGTTGATCAGGTAGATCAGGATGCAAGAATAAACTGTGAATCAACTCCTTAGAAGAATGTGAAAGTTTAAATGTAGATCTTTAACTTCAATACCTGGGTTGATCCAAAAATAAAGCAATTTGATTACGTTTTTGGTACATTTTAACATTCAAGCCTCCAGGTTGAGAGGAGTTGTTAAACAATAGCATCAATCAAATCTATGTAATCACTACTCTCCTCTCCAAATATCTGCTGGAACTGAACTGTCTAAGCTTTTTGGCTTTCAACATTCTTCCCATCTCTGAGCTACACGTGTCCAAGTCTGTTTTCTGTTAGGAAACTTGTCTTCTGACCAACTGACCGAAAGCTCTTTGCCTGACCTTTGCCTAACCTCTTCAGTCTTTTTTCTTTTTTTATTATTGAGCCTTTAAAACAGATACTGAATTAACACAAAGTTCAAAATAGTCCACAATTTTAGACTCCAGCTTTTTTTAAAGCAGTTATTGTGTAAAAGAAACAAAAGTAATAAAAACAGCGATGAGGAGAACTGCAAATCAGTCTATATCCATGTATATAGCTGTAACAAAATAAGATATAAGACAAGAAACCAGCATAAGAAAAAAAAAAGGTGTGGGGGATCCACAGATTATCCAACCCACCCCACCCTTCCCTCCCAAAGTCCCCACAGAAAGTGTTGGTCCATGATTAATTTAATTGGTGCATGTGGTTTGAATTAGAAAGAAATGAAAAAAAGGCTGTCCAGATCTTTTCAAATTGGTGGACTCTGTTCTTTAGCATGTATTTTATCCTTTCATAGTATAGAGTATTTATTAATTCATCCAGCCACATTTTAAACGTTGGAGTTACTGTACCTTTCCATAACATCAGAATTATTTTTTTGGCTGTAATAAGTGGGGCTGTGGATCGCTGCTTAGGTGGCGATCCGACTCGATTCACAAATCAAGCTCAAGTTGGATAAAATTATTTGTATTAAATCTCCACCACTTATACCTTTAATTTAGAACAGGAATATAATCAAAAAAACTGATAAAAAAAAAAACAAAGCTTCAAAAAAAAAATTTGTTTGTCATTTTAAACTTTTTTTTGTCAACATTCTGGTAAAGTTCAGCAGTAACATAAAAAGGATAACAATCCCTGATGTTTTGGATCATTAAAAAGCAAAACCTGAAAATCCTCTCCACAGTTTTCTATCCTCAAAGTTCTTCAACATTTTACGTTCTAAGCTTTACATATCGGTGCAGACTCCATATGAAAAAGTTGTTTTTTCTGCAGCAGAATCCTCTGATTCACGTTGATTACATCCTCCTTTCAGCAGCACGAGGCTGCGTTTCTTCAGAATAAGATGGAGTTCGTTAATTGCGTCAACTGTTCAAGAGTTACATAATCAAAAGAATGTGGTTATGGTAAAGCTATAACCACAGCTTTAACACCGAGCTAAAGCTATGGTGTTAAAGCTTATTCATTTCTTCAGAAGCTATGTCAGTGAACAGAACTTCAGTCTCAGTTTTGGAACAGAAAAAATCTCTCACCAGTCTTAATTTGAAAACCGGAATCTCTTCGTCACGAAGATGTGTTTACTTCCGGTGACGGTACTGCTTCTATTTCAGCTTTGTTTTAGTTTGTAAAATTAAAATCCAGCATTAATCTGCATTTCAGAGCAGAAATACATCGTCCCCAGGTAATATTTTATAACACTGTACTATATTTATAAAGATCGCGAATCAGCGATCTTGGATGTCACAAATATTTGTATTCAGATTTTTGGGAGCAGATCGCAAATATTCGAGCACCCGGATACTCATTGTATCACTAGTAATAAGGCACTAAGAAAGGAAACGTTGTGCCTTACTTAACTTTTTAGTTATTTTTAGTTTAAGTTCTGACACATTGAGAATCACCAGTAGAAGTTCTGGCTCTATTATTTATGACTATTGATATGGTCTTGAATATATCCTTCCAGTATGGTTGTAGTCACACACAGTGAGGACACAGTGTAAAGCTATGAAGGAGTGTTGCTACAGAAGTTTTACATTTGTCACACAAAGGCGATATCTCTGGTAATATGCTGTTCAGCTTCTGTTTTGAATAATTTAGCCTGTGGATTTTGTTTGGTGTTGGTTTTGTTTTTTTTGATTTTTTTTTGTTTGGGAATTTTTTCCATATTTCTCCAGAAATTGGATGTTGCCTTTTTATTTTTGTGCTTTGATTTTTTTATGAAGGAGAGCTGATTGGTAGTAGAATATTATAGATCTGGGAAATCATCTTCCAGGAGTTTGCAGCATTAAGCATCTATCTAGCACCCGTGAATGTGTGTCAACTGTAAAATGTTTCAAGTGGGATTTAACGTAATTTCTAATTTGTAAATATTGAAAAAAGTTATTTTTTTAGATTATACATGTAGAATCCATGTATAAACGTTTGCATTCCATCATATTTCAGTATGTGGCTTTACAATAATTCGGCTTATATGGAGGTTCCATACATATGTATACATAATCCACAGGTATACTTTAAATTAGATCAAAAAGTTAAGAGCTAACATAATATCAGATTAAATGTAACAAATTGAACTGCTGGCAGATGAAGACTATTTCATCTTGTAACTTGTCAATTATACACTATATTTTATTGAAATGGTCCTTACCATCCATTCACATTATTTTGTGCACAGTCTAGTAATATTGGTGGAGCTGCTGTTAAGCTTGGGAAGTCCCGGGTGGTCCTGACGTGAACAGATTCTCAGCATACTCTTGGGGCTTCTTGGGATCTGTGAATGTAGACTGTACTCCATTTTAGGTAACCGGGAGTTTTACTGGGTAGAGAAGTGATACGGTTGTGAGTTTTATTTCTGTATTCTGCCATTTTGTGTTTTGCAGGTCAGCTGTCACTCCTCCTGGATGGCCCCTCCTTCCCTGGTGCTCTCTGTGGAGGAGTGCACAGCTGTCTGCACTTTGGAAATAAGACTATTTAAGTTGCAGCGTTTCAGTTCTCAGTGTCGATGCGTCCCTGTTTAGACCGTGAGTTTCCTCTTGTAGCCGACACTGAGGTATGCTATCATTTAGGTGTTTTTCTTAGTCTTTAGTTTTTTTCTGCCCTTTTTCAGTTTTCCCTCTTGTGAGGTGTCTTTTCTTTATTAAAACTCTTAAGCCGCATTTCCGAGTCCAAGCCTGATTCTCTGCTCCTGGGGTCCAGTCACCCCGGCCGTCACAAGAAGACCATATTTAACGCCAGCCCGTCCTCTCAATATTTCCCTGGTCCTTTGAAGAGTGCCCTCCTCTTGGCCACAGCAGGAGGGTAGTCAGAGAAGAGCTGGAGCTTTTCACCCTTATAACGTAGTTGTTTCATTGTAGCAGCTTTGCGAAGAATCTTCTCCGTTACATGGTAGTAATGAAGTCCCAGAGTGATTGGTCTCGTGGCTCAACGGGGTTTGGTCGTCTCCGTAAGACTCCGTGTGCTCTGTCAATGAGAGGCTTTTCATCCAGAGTTAGCACTTCCTGTAGCACCCCTCGCTTCCTTCTGGGACGCCAATAATTCTGAAGTTATTCCACCACAAGCGGCTTTCCAGATCGTCAAACTTCTCTGTCACTTTCCCCAACTCTGTAGAAAGCTTAGACACTTGGTTTTGTAAACATACGATGTCATCAGAACAAGCGGTGGCGGACTTTTCTGGCTCTGTGATGGTAGCCAAAGTTTTAATGGAGGTTTGCAGTTCGTTTCTTGTTGTTGTTTGTCACGCCTCTCAACTTAGTGGACGGCTGTTGGGTGGAGCGATCAAGCTTGATGAGAGACACCTGCTCCTGTCCCTTCTTAAGATCTCTCCTGTTGGCTCCTCGTTGCCGGAACGTCTCAGCCTCTCTGCTCAAAGTTCATTTCCAGCCGCCTCGTTTGCTCAGCGTCGTTCCTCGATGAACTTCCTCGTCCTGTCCCGGCCTCGTCCTGTCCCAGCCCCGTCTCAGCCTTCATTCTCCTTCAAGCCCGGACCTCTCTCCAGCAATCCTGAGTATTATCTTCTCGCTCTGATCTTCCCTGTTCATCTCTTCGGCTCATCTCTCTGCCACTTCCAGCCTCCTCGCACTGTCCCGTGCTACGGTGACGTCATCTCCCAAAGAACCTGCACCACCTGCTGGCTTGGAGGAACTACTACACTATTCACCACAATCCCCCCATAGACTGACTCCCGGTGAAAATGAACTCATTCTTCTCACTCATGGTCTGCTCCTTTGGCTGTCCTAAAACATCACCCTGACATTTCTGAATGCTGTTTAGACAGATTGAATGCGGGTATCAAGAGTTTTGCAGATATCCTCTTTAATCTGCACGACTTCGCTCCTCAGAGTTGTCATTGCTAATAGCAATATGCTATTTGGAGGATCCCTCTCCGAGGGCACCCCCGCCAGGGCAAGTGTTTCACTCAAGTCAGATGCTTCTTTTGTGTCCATTTCAGGTTTATTAGTGTTTCCTGGTTTTGCCTTCTTCTTCATCATTGTTTGTTACAATATCTTATCATTTTGGGAGATGTCACTCTGTCTTCACTATACATGAATTTGCAGGGTTAAAATATTATAAAAGGATTGAAGTAACCAGAGCTGCTCAGAAACACATCTTACTCCTCCATTACTTAACAACCCCCCCAGCCCCACCCTCCTCCCTAACCTGGACACTCTTACTTTGAACTAGTTTCTTCTATGGTTATCTGTTTTACTCTCAGCTGTGTAATCATACCTCTTCTGGTCGGATTTTGATGAAAAAGTTGTTCCTTTTGTATGAAATCTTCAGGATCTTTGACCATGAGAATCGGTTGATTCTTAGTCTGTCTCTGTAGACAAGAAGGCCACTGCTGCACACGCCCAGCATGATGGTTACACCCTCAGAATCCTGAACAATCCAAAACACAAGGATTTAAATGGTTTATTACTGCAGACCTTTAAATGATAGATTTAACCAAAGTGAGATTTTTAGGGTTTGCACTTTTTTTGCTTCTTTCCTGGGGACTGAAAAAGCCAAAACCCTATAAAAGTTTATGTTCATACCATGAGATCTTAATGATTCAAGACCTTAAATGTCTGACATTGTCCTCCAATGAAAATGTTGATTTTTTTTTCTCTTCAGATCAACAGTCAATAATTCCACAACTGAACATTCTCTTCATTTTGTCTTTATGTATCCATCTAAACCTGATAAATACATGCTGAAAAAGCCTAAAATAACAGTCTGACACTTTCCGCTTTGCTTTGCCCTCAGTCTTTTGGTTTCTGTCCAGGTCAGCTGTGGCTTGCCCTGGAAGACCCCATCCCCTCACTCGTACATCTGCATGGAGTTGTGCACGCCTGCCTACAGTTTCAGTTACAGTTTTTCTCCGTGGCTTTGGTGCGTTTCTCAAATCAGAATTGAAATTATTAAACTATTAATTTAACCTCCACAACACTTCGTCATTTGTTACATCATAGTAGCAATTTCTGCTCTCTCTGAACAAACTGCAAATGATTTTGGACATGAATCAGTTGCTTTCATACATTCTCTGCTGTTTTTTGACATTTTCATTTGCTTTTGTCATGTCAGTCAAAATCAATTATACTTATGGATGCTGAATAGTCTTTCTCAATAAAACTAATAGTCTTACTTTCATTGCTTGAGTCATTACACTCAAAATTGTTGAACTTGTTATCAAATGTCAAATATTAGCATCTGTCAAGCAAATTCTGGACCTTTCTTTATCATTTTTTTCCTGAAAAAGGGCCCCTTTTTACCCAACAGCAAGAAGAAGCCATTTGTGCAATGGTCATTGCAAACAATGCAATAAAGCTGAAAGAAATACAAAGCGCTGTCATAGAGAATAACACGGTATTTGGCAATGTTGAATATGTTTCAATTTCAACAATTGACAGAGTTCTAAAAAAAATGAAATCCACATGAAGTAATTATATAAAGTGCCAATTGAACGAAACAGTGAAAGGGTGAAGGAGATCCATCACCAGTATGTGCAGGTAAAGCAGGTCTTCTATTCAGCACTGTAAACTGTTTTACAGTACTTTGTAGTTTCATGCAGCACTTGCAATTCTACAGAACATACTCTACAATGTTTTACCAAATGCATGCATTACTGTTTGTTACTGTACACAGGAAAATTGTTAAATTACATTTCTGTCTCTCTCTAAAGCGTGTACTGGAGCTGGAAGCCAGGGAAACACCGCACACATTCATATATGTTGATGAGGCAGGTTTCAATCTGGCCAAAGGCAGAAGGCGTGGAAGAAATCACATTGGACAGAGAGCAACCACTGAAGTCCCTGGTCAGCGCGGAGGGAATATTACCATGTGTGCAGCCATCTCAGACAACGGCGTCCTCACCCATATGAGCACCCATTGAGCATTTTCAGGTGTCACTAAATATTGTTGCAATGGAAAACACTGAAATGATAAACTGTCATAGTGAAAAAATGACAAAGTCATTTGACTATCTTGTTCATAAAGATGGTGTCAAGACTTTTCATTTTGATGGCACTGACAGTTTCATTGACATGAATACTTGCTTTTGAGGAATGGATCATCAGTTTTGAGCATGTGACGTGCTTTTGCAGGATATCCACTAGGTTTTGCAGTTTGGACTAATTGTTTTGAGAAATGCACTAACTGCTGTGCAAATGTTAATAGTGTTCTGAGAAACGCACCAAAGCCACTGAGAAAAACTGTAACTTGTTTGAACAGCATTAAAGTGTCTCTGTTTCAGTCCACAGTGTTGGAATTTCTTTTCAGTTTAGTAACTTTTGGACATATCAGTGCTATAATGTGCTTAGATAGATAGATAGATAGATAGATAGATAGATAGATAGATAGATAGATAGATAGATAGATAGATAGATAGATAGATAGATAGATAGATAATAATAATAATAATAATGGATTAGATTTTTCTGCGCTTTTCAAGGCACTCAAAGCGCTTACAGTGCATGTCCATTATTCATTCACACCTCATTCATACTTGGTGATGGCAAGCTACTACTGTAGCCACAGCTGCCCTGGGGCAGGCTGACAGAGGCGTGGCTGCCAGTTCGCGCCTACGGCCCCTCTGACCATCACCGGGACATCCATACACATTCACACGCCAGTGGAGCCACACTGGAGGCAGGTAGGGTTAAGTGTCTTGCCCAAGGACACAACGACATTTTGGCTGGCGGGAGCGAGAATCGAACCGCCTATCCTTCGATCATTGGCCGACCTGCTCTACCACCTGAGCCACCGTCGCCCCTAGATAGATAGATAGATAGATAGATAGATAGATAGATAGATAGATAGATAGATAGATAGATAGATAGATAGATAGATAGATAGATAGATAGATAGATAGATAGATAGATAGATAGATAGATAGATAGATAGATAGATAGATAGAAGAGGAAGAAAAACGAGCTCTAAACTGAGATTCTTCATTCCAGATTAACTTGCGTTTTTTTTAAAACCTTAAAGACAGAAAAGGTTAGGGTGCCGGAGCTCTCCGCGTCCTGGTGCTGGGCCGGTTCTGGCTCGCAGCCCTGTGGTGGGGACCCATGATCTAACGGGAGCAGCTGGTGCGTTAGGAGGTGATGACTTTGGGACACACAAAGAGTCAAAAGTGACACAGAGGGATGTCGAGCGTTAACGTTGTTTTCTTCCATAAGAGCGACCGCAGCTTCTGTCTAGTGGCATACAGCGAAAACCGGCCGCACAGTTGATCTCTCCCTGGTGCAGCGCTCTTACTTTCAGCCGTGCAGCGGCTGCTGGCTGATCAATCAAGGCTCCTGCCATCCGGGTCACCTTACGGAACATGGAGCGCGCTGGTACACCTGGTACCAAAGGTGGCACCGAACATGCAACAATCCTGGTACCGGACGCCCGGACCCTTGATTTATTGGGCCCTAATTCCAAACTCCCCCGAAGATTCTTTTTTTTCTGCTACTTATTGCCTTGGTATGGAACCCCTAAAGGGACATCGAAGTAATGAATATGCATGAACATGTCAAGCTCAAGGCCCCAACTGACAGCATGCTCAGTGAATGTCTCAGGCAATGGAAGCAGAGGAGCCTCATGGGAGGACAAGTCCCTACATGGGACGTACCACCGGACCAAAACTGAAGTGGCTGATATCAAGAAGTCCTACCAATGGTAGAGAGGGCTGGCCTGCAGGACAGCACAGAAGCTCTGATCCTGGCAGCACAGGAAAAAGCCCTGAACACCAGAGCAATAGAGGCTCAGATCTACCACACCAGACAAGACCCAAGGTGTAAGCTGTGCAAAGAGGAAACAATCCAGCACATAACTGCAGGGTGGAAGATGCTGGCTGAGAAACTGGAGAAATACCAGGACTCAGGAGGAACTGGAGAAAGATTGGAAGGTGAAAGTGACAGAGGTGCCCGTGGTCATTGGAGCACTCGGGGCTGGAACCTCCAAACTGGAGGAGTGGCTACAGTAGATCCTGGAAAGACCTCAGACATCTCAGTCCAGAAAAGAACAGGAACAGCTAAGATACTGCAGGACCCTCAAGCTCCCAGAACTCTGGTAGAAGACACGAGCTGAGAGGAGAAACCAACCGTGGAGGGTTGGAGGGGCTTTATGTTTATATATATATATATATATATATATATATATATATATATTATATATATATACATACATACATATACACATAAAATATAAAATCAATCTTTTATAACAATTTTATTTTATGTATTTTATCTTTTATATAGTTATTTGTTTTTCATTTACTTCTTTTTCAATAACATTTTGATTTCCATTTACTTGAACTTAATGTGATTCTTTTTCATGGTTTTCTAAAAAGCATTAACCCGTTAACATGTTTTTTCAAAATAATGATTGTGTGTATTACTCCCCAAGGTATGGAGTCCCGAAAGGGAATTTGAAGAAAAAAAAAAAAAGTTATTTTTTTTTCTCCAAAAAATAAAAAATATAACTAAAAAAGAATTCTGTTATGAATGCACACCATATATTAACTGGTGTGAGTAAATTAGTAACCACAACATTTTTTTAATTAGGTTTTTTGAAACCTAACTACTAATATTAATATTATTAATAATGTTGATAATTATTCTATTATTTTTTTCCATAAAAAGAAAATTAAAAAAACAAAACCACAATTATTTATCTTTTTCCTCATTGAGTCAGAGAGCATCATTCGTTCTGTCTTTCACTAAAGTTAAACTTTTCTAGTTTATGAGGCAGAAATTAAAGTAGCTTTTATCTATGGTTGAGAATCGGGGCCCAATAAATCAAGGGTCCCGGCATCCGGTACCAGGACTGTTGCGTGTCCAGTGCCACCTCTGGTACCGGGCATACCAGCAGGTTCCATGTCCCGTTAGGAGATCCGGAGGCTGGGAGCCGTGATACATCAGCCAGCGCATCAACAGACGAGCATCGACCTGCTGCAGGTCGGGTTCCGATACCGCTTCGGGTTGGGTTGCGATACCCCTGAGGGTTGGGTCATGGGACCATTATGTGTTGGGTGCTGTCCCCGGTACCAGGCATACTGACATGCTCCGCGTCCCGGTAGCTGGTGGTTTGGAGGCTTGATTCAATGAGATCCGCCAGATCCTCACTCAGCACCGCTCCGGGCCGGGTCCCGTTTCTGCGGTTGTGCTTTCGGTGCTGTGATCTAATTGGACCAGCCAACTCAGCACATTTCGACAAGAAGGGTACCCCAAAGCTTCGAGTTTCAACGCGGAGGGACTTTAACCATGCGTCTATAAGCGATGAGTCGGGAGTGAGAATGTGCTGACAAATCAGGAGCAACTCATTTAAAGATTAGTTGGAAACAGACAGACGCAAAATTTCTTACCTCTGAGTGAGTCATAGAAAGACAGTCAAAGCGGTTTCCTGCCATCTGACCAGCAAACAAAGACAGAGTGGCAAACAGTCAAGCAAAATGACAAATAATCATAAAGCCTGAACACCCCTCCTGCACAGCATCTATTAAAGAAATGGCTTAAATATGTTAAATAGGCACAAAAAACACAGGGCACTGCCCCTTTTTGTTCTGTAAAAAATCTCACATGATCTTCATAAACACAAACTAAAGTATTCACTATTCAAGCTAACATCAGAAAATGTCCTTGTTTTTTTCTGTAGAACACTTTAAATGTAGTGTAATGAAGAGAATAGTCTGGAGCATTCTGTAAACTCTATGGCCTTTGTATTTAAAATTAGGGCTGGGCGATAAAACGATAATTATTGATATCGCGATAGAACATTTTTTCGATTGAAGAATGAGTCTATCGCGATAGATATTTATTTTAAAGAGTCCGCATATAACACTTGCTAGAGAACAGTTTCTCCTATTTGACGAGTAAAAGTTAGAGAGTTAGTCTCCACAGGGTGAGTGAGTGTTTGCATCTAATTATTGTGTTTATTAGCTCTCATTTCGGTCATTTTTTGGACTCCACTCCGCGTCCTTCGTCTGCATGAAAGGTAAACAAACGCGCACGAGCCGACTTCTACCAGCAACCCCCGCTGCCGCTGCGCACCTCGCGCCCCGCGCGCTTTATTACAATCATTGTCTGTCCACGCCGAATGCGTTTGGGATCAAATTAAATTACTGTACACTGTATTAGTTTTAACAAGCGTCAGATTTGATGCTTGTCAGTCATCAGAAAGTCTGTTGCTGAATGTGGGAGAAGCTTCCGTCAAAACTTTTCTGAACTCTTCGTGAAGAACGCGGAAACCGAGAGATTGATTTATTTTGAAGAGCTGAATAAAAACATGGGTACATATCTCCGTGTCTGAGTTCAGGAGACCTTCCAGTTAGGAGCGGCTCCTGTCACACACACATCGCGCTCCTGCACCAGCTGGCAAGAGCCGACAGTGGAAGGTAGAGCTATGGCAAGTCATTAGGGTCAAACATCACCAGAAAAACACAGGTATGGCAGTGCGTCACCTGGACATGTGCTATGGTTAATAATACTTATTTGACATATTTAAATGTTGCCACAGTTATTTTCAATACAACAATTAATACCAAAAATAATGAAAGTTTAATTTCAAAATTGCAGTTTAATTTGGTGGGATAGCATATTAAGCATTCCTTTCTCTCTCCAGACATGTACATGTAATCAGAAAATACATGTTTTGTTTATGTTAAAAGTTCAAAATGTGTGTGTTAATGCTTTTAAGTATTTTTTTTTTTTTACTTTTTTTAGCTTTTATCTTCTTTTTTCTTGTTTTTTTTACTTCTGAAAAATGATCCAAACCATGACCTTAAAGCCGTGACACGATCCGAGCTGTGTGTTTTGTGATCCGTTACACCCCCACTAATACTAGGGATGTCCTGACCAGGTTTTTTTGGGCCCGATCCGATTCCGAGTCATTGGTTTTTGCGGATCTGCCGATACCGAGTCTCGATCTGATACTTTTGTAACACATTTAAAACATTAACAAATTGAATAAATACATTTGTCTTGTCCCTTATTTATATTTCATGAACATTATTGTATCATTAGAAACTTAACTAAAACACTTCAGTGAAGTAGCTTTAATAAAGAAGTAAAAATAGAGCAAATATAAACGAAAAAGAAGAAAAAAAATCATATTTTCTTGTTCTATGAGTGATAATTAGTCATGTGAGAAAGTTTAGTGACTTTAGCTTTAATATCTTTAGAGCGATTGAACATTTTTGACCAAATGTAATTCCTGTCTTCATTCAGAATTCTTAAAAATAAATTATGTGTGTTTTAGCATGAATTTGAAGAGTGTTTATGACTAGCTCATTTCATTATTCATTTTCATTTATAGGTTTTTTGTTTGTTTGTTTTTTAAGATTATTTGCTTCTTTTTAAGTTCTTAAGACATCACATTTCGGTTTTATTATCAGAGTGGTTCATTTCCTTAACTTTTATTTCTCTTTCAGATAAATAAAACAGGCATATCAAAGGACAGCTCGGGTCCTTAGGAGTTAAATCACGGCGCTAGCATGTAGCGGTTAGCAGCTGCTGTTTAGCATCTGTCTGCAGCACGAAGAGCTTAACATTTAAAAGAAACCAAACTGTCTTTTTCTGTTGAAATGTCTTTAGAGGTTGTTGTTTAGAGACACTAGCTGTCAATTTAAAGCGTTTTCAAAAGAGTTATTGATCCTGGAAATCTGAATCTGTGATTGGCTAGCAAGCTAACTTTACATCAGTCTTCTGCTTGTTGCCGGTTTCTACTGTGTTTTCCTGGAATAACATTTAGTGATCTGTTCATGACATGCAGACCTCTAGTGGAGGATTTATCCGGAATAATAAGATTGAACTCTAAAGCGCTGTTCATAATAAGAATAAATGAAATATCTGATCCTGATCGGACAACAGAGCCCGATTCCGATCGAGTCTTCAAACACGCGATCGGGCCCGATTTCCGATCACGTGATTGGATAGGGACATCCCTACTAAATACAACAAAAATAATTTGTAATACATTAATACATTTTTGTTATGTGAACCCTGAAAACATTAGATTGTATTTGTAGACTTAATGCTTTGTTTTTTAATGGAACTAAAGAAACAGTTTAATATCTATTTCATAAACTTTTGAAACTTGAAAGCTTTTACTTTTGTTCATTTATATATATAGTCTTGGTTATTAAAAAACTAGTTGCATAATTTCAATTGGATCTGTTATGCTTAGTGTGATAGGAAATACATATTTAAATTTAAACAACCTGCTGATGAATTTACATTTCATTTTTGAGCCACAAAGTGTTCAAATATAGTTATTTGGTTTATATCATGATAAATATCGTGTTTTTGTATCGTTATGTAAAAAATTCCATATCGCCCAGCCCTATTTCAAACCATTCAGAGCTTCTTATATTATCTGTACAAACTAGAGATCCATGAACATTGAAGTCTCTGCACAGTTTCAGACCCTTCACTATAAAAAGATTGGATAATTTAGCATTTAAATACGGGTTAAACTTGGACATCTTGTGACTAACTTGTTTGGCATTCCTCTGCATCCAGGTTAACCAATCTCTTAAGGTTGGTACAAGCATTTTATGTGATTGTTACAGTTATAGTTAAAGTTGGGTCATGGCAACTAAACTTAAAATCTTTTTCTTTGAAATGCTTTGTCGCTAATTAAAGTCATCAGTCTCAGTGTTGGTGAAAACCTTCAATGACAGATTATCTTGGCAAAAATTGTCTGAAGCTGCCACCATTTTTCTAAAAAGTTGCAGTATTTTGAAACATTTTCCATAGTGTCGTGGTTTTTTCCAGTTTATTGCAACCTTATTTAAGTCTAAAGAAATATATAGCCTTCATAACATTTCTTACTAAACATACATTTATTTTGATGAGAACCCATGGTGACATCAGTGCAACAGAAAAATATCAGAAATGGGTTCTGAGATCCACTTGGTTTGTGGCGCATTAAACATCAGTTTATTTAGAAGGAAAAGCGGGTCTGGGTCTAATGGGTTCAAATCAAGCTATTTTTTTCCTCATGTTTGTGCAAACATAACTCTAAAATTTCAATAACGTTAATTTAGTGGAATACTTCGTAATCTTTATACAAAACCGATCAACAATATGTTGATGCTGATGTGTTAAATATTACCTAGAGAAAATATTTTTGATTTTTTTGTGATGTTTACATAAAAATCTAACTTTAAAAAAAGTTTAATTATTCTTGGGTAAAAACAATAATTTATTTAATTTATTTCACTCTTTAGTCAGACATAGCTAATGTTCCTTCCTTCCTTCCTTCCTAGTTTGTAGTCGGTATTGCACAGTCATTCTTCTTTTACTGTCTTTTTGGAAACTGTTCTATTATTCGTCGCAAACACTTAAAAAACTTAAAAAAATGAAAAAGAAAATGTAGAAAATTAGAATTCCAGTAAAAATGTCAAATGGACAGCAGTGCTCTTAGTAGATGTATTTTTATTTTTGGGATGCCTGGAATCTGAAACCACACAGACACAGACTGATCACTGTCTGTATGACAACATAGGAAAGATCTCATCATTGATCTATAATCTGTGATGTTCTTCTATTAGCACAAACTCTCACATGTGGCCTGAATAAGGAATCTGGGAATTTCACCTGGAATTCTTTTTTTGTATTTTCATTCAAAAACATGTTTATTAGTTTGTTGACTAAATGTATTGGTTTTTTTATAATGAAATTACACATAAAACCTTCATTCTATGTTGTAAAAACATTTCATTAAACATTTTTGGGGTTTCCACAGCAAAATGAATCCCTTTTTCCCAGACAGAATTTTCTGTTTTTCCATGATTTTATGTCTAGTGTGTGAATATAATGTAAAAATGACAGAATAAAGGGAGTGTACTGACAGCACTTTAAAAGGGCAGTGGAGCAAACTGGACCTGGGCCCCTTCTGGATTGGAGAAGTCATTTGCCTTGGGGTTCACATATTTTTTCCACCCTACACTTTGAACGATTTTACGTTTCGTTCAACCAAACACGAAAACTTTAATCATTTGTCTTTAATTTGTTTGAGAATGGTGTGTTTATCTGGTGATGTGACCTTGATGAAGATCAGAACATATTTTATGAAAAATCAAGTCAGTCTTACCTTTGCATGATGGAGATCTACCCCATACATGGAGAGTTTCTTTACATTTTCCAGGAAGTGCATCTCTGCTTCAGCTGGACTCATCCCTCTGAAAGGGTGGGGGTGGGGGTGGGGGGGTGGACGATTAGCAAGGCTGAAGCTCATCTTTTCATGATCAAGTTCAAATTAGTACTGACACAAAAAGACCTGTAAGTTTTGTGCAGCTCCATGATTTTCTCCTCCATTTCTTTGGTCTGGTTTGGAGCAAAAGACATCTCGCTGACATAGTCTAAACAGCATTCATCTAAAATCATAGAGAGACAAGACAGGCACTGAGAGAGAGACAAGCAGCCAGAAAGTCACAACTGCCCTTACAGGTGGATATGGGTGGAAAATAGGTCAATCTAAATAGGTGTGAAACGAAACATAACAACATTGGTTTTAAAACTTTAGAAATTCATTCTAAAACAAAGGCCCAATCCGAATCCCTTCTCCCTTCCCCTTAATTTGAAGTGGCAGTTGAAGTCCTAGTCGGGTCCAGATTATTGTCTGATTGCTGGAGCAATCAGAGTAAGATGTTGTACGCCTTTATCATATTTTTTTTATTATTAAAATTGCAAGCACCTTTAAGTGCTTATATCGTTAAAAGTACTAAAGATAATTCAATAAAACTTTATGATGTTATAGGTTATAGCAGTGTTTTTCAACCTTTTTTGAGCCAAGGCACACTTTTTCAATGAAAAAAATCCCACGGCACACTAGTGTCCAAAAGGTAAAAAATTTTAATCGGTATTGATGTACAATCTAATTTACATTTTTTAAATAAGTGGGAAGCGTCATTGCAGCACAGAGGCGCTGTCATTTTAACCCAGTGTTTCTCAATGTCAATTCTCGTAACCCCCTCCACACACACAAACACAACTTTCTGCTGCGAATATCGATTTTAACTCGATACATTTTAAGTTTTTTCCTTTTAAACACATTTGAAGTGAACACAAAACTCTGCAACCACAACCAAAAATACAAATTAAATTGTGAAAAACTAATAAATAAGGGCTTTTATTCACAATACAATTAAGAAAGAGAAGAGTCTCAGCTTTGAGATTGAAATCTGGTTTCTTCTCTCGGTCTTCTCTCTTCTCTCTATATATATATATATATATATGTATATAATAAATATAGAATATATCTACACATATAGAAGGATTTCCTGCAAACTCTGTTCCTTCAGGCTGTAAAATAAATCAATGGTTCCAGTTTTTTCTTTTTTCTAATGTCTAGTTTCTTGAGGTTTTGTGTTGATGTTCTCTCTCTCATCTCTCTCTCTCTCTCTCCTCAGTCTTGCGCTCTGTACACCACCCCTCCCCCCCAGCACGCGCACTCTATTTTTCTATCCGTTGTTTCTTTTAATCTCCGTTAAATATTTTTCCATCACAATTTTGAGGTTTAATTCAATATTCTTCTCTCTGTGTGGATATCCGGTCACTGTCTGTCCTCACGATCAACTGTTTAGTAACTAAAATAAATGGTATGATCCCTGGGTCGCACCGCGCCCCCACCATTTGAGAAAGTCTGCTTACCCCAATGCATCTGGGGGATGTAGTGCATAAACTCGCGCGTATTCCGGATATACTCACGTTTCTGAGCTTCATTCTTTTGTTCACTTCTTAAACTGTCTGACACCGGATCCTGCAGGAAGTTACACCGCTAAACACGAGCTGTAGCGGCTGTTTTTGTTAGAACCGAGAGATTTTAATGAGCCGAAAAGGAACAAGGAGTGAGGACGTTAACACTTCTTCTGATTGGTCAGATTTATGACATGTGATCAAGCCTCCAACAATGATTGGTGGAGACAGTTGAAGGGGGCGGAACTTTTCTGAAAGCCGAGCTCAGCTTACAGCTGGTTTTGCGGCCAGATTGCGGTAACATTATTCTGATTAAAAGTCATTTATAGAAACATTGAAAAAAATATTTTACAATCTTGCATATTCTAAACTATCTACCAGAGTTAAATCAGGGCCCGTTTGGATGAACGCAGAGCGGATTCCCTAGTGATGGTAAATGTTTTACATATGTGAAAATTGGTTATTTGCCACGGTACACCTGACCATCTCCCACGGCACACTAGTGTGCCGCGGCACACTGGTTGAAAAACACTGGGTTATAGTAATCTACACATGCTATATCAATTGTGGCTCAATGCTGCTCTATAGCGCCACAAGGCGGCCGTTTTAGTAAGAATTTAGTTTTTGGCCTCTATCTCAAATACCGTAAGTCGGAAATTTGTGCTTTCTTTATCTGTGTGTTCCTTGGATGCTAAAGGCCGTTTCTCAAATGGGACCATGGACTTCAGTCTAACTAGATTTTTCGCTATTTGCAATTTTTCGTAAAACACGTTTTACGAAAAAATGCTCCCAATTCAACATACTTTAACCAAACTTTGCAAAAATTGGAACATACCCTATTTACACTACCCCAAATTCAATGGTACCACTCGTTCTGCGAAATTCTGTACCGTTTTTGTTTTAAAAATGTAATCCAAATTAGGTGGGCGTGGTCCAAGATTTGTCTTGAGCACTAGCTTTTACTCCTTTGTGATTCATTGGATACCAAAATAATAGCTTATATTCATCAGCGATCTCTATTGTGTAAGACTTTTTCGCAATTTACAATTTTTCGCAAAACACTTTATTGAATCCATGTGTCGCATACTTTGACTAATCATTGCAATTTTCTGCGTTTACACTATTTGGACTACCGCAAGCCCAATGGTAATATCCGTTTTACATAGTTCTGTACCGTTTTTGCAGAACACAAAAATTAAGACTAGAGACATTATAATGTTTGCAACGCTGTAGCTCCTTAACAGTTATACAAACTTTACCAAATTTTACAGACTGCTTCCACAATGTATGATAAGTCATTGGAACAACTTTGACAACAATATTCCCATAGATGGCGCTACAATCTCTTCAAAGTGTTTTGTCTAATATCTACAAAAGTAATTGAGCTACATGGATGAAACTTGCCATGCACGGAAGGTCCTTAACACTTGCAGCATTGCTTTCAGCAATCAGATGCAATTTCTTCAAGAAATTGCGAATCTAGTTATTTTTTAGATTTTACCCTCCAAATGGAGGGATCCAAAGTCCATTGTTGCGAGTCTAAACTGCATCGCGCTGACAGGCTCTTTTCTTCACCTGGGTGCACTCTGAAGCACAGAAGTCTAAAATGTAAGTAATGACCAGCTTGACCAGCATAATGTTAAAAACATCATGTAGATGTTTTTAAAGTTTTAAAACTGCTGTTGCTATGTAAATTCACCGCAAAAAACTCTTGGGGTGGAGGGCCTTGTTGCCTTTAACTTAGATTTCTTTCAGGAAATGTATGAGAATCAGTCAGTCAGCACAAATTTAGATCCTCTGAATGACACATGCTAGTTTAGAGCTTTGTTTGTCAACCATTTTTGAGCCACAGTACACTTTTTCCTTGAAATCTCACACCTGCATCCAAAAATGTCAAATAAAGGGACACTCTGTAGTCTGTATTGATGTTCAGCCCCTCCACAATTTCATGTGTATTTTTGGGAATAATTGAAGCAGAAAAATCTGGAAGTTTCGCCTGTTTTAAAATAAAAAAGTTTTGACAGTTTTCAATAATTTTCAACAACATTAGTTGACAGTTTGCTCAGGTAATTGTTTTTGCCTCCAGTTTATTA
The DNA here is from genome assembly GCA_003999625.1 of Oryzias javanicus. NCBI lineage: Eukaryota > Metazoa > Chordata > Actinopteri > Beloniformes > Adrianichthyidae > Oryzias > Oryzias javanicus. Next base: position 28,344,383 of record CM012456.1, on the reverse strand, counting down.
ATATGCAATTTTAATGTAATGTCACAAAAAACCCAATAAAATGTTCTTTCTAAACTGTGATTGCTGTTACCCTTTTTTGCTTGTTCAACCAAATGGTCGTGAATAAATGGTCGACATAATTGTCACCTATTTGTCACATTATCCTAAAAAGCTGGTAAAATGTCTAATTTAGCCAAAACAGCTAACTTGAAGCTGAAATAGTAGCTAAACTTCAAAATACCTTAAAAAACTGAAATGAAGCCTAACATGGCAAAAAATACAAACATGTTGCTGAAATATTAGCTCAACCCCCAAATAGCTTAAAAACTTAAAAATAGTCTAAATTACCCAAAACAGCAAGCGTGCAGTTAAATATTAGCTATATTATGAAATAGCCTAAAAAAGGAAAAAAAAAAAAACAAAATTACCTAAACAGCTAGCATGTAGCTAAAATCTCCAAAAACTCCAAAATAGCCTAAAAAACTTTGGTAAATGCCAAAAAAGTCCAAAAAGCTAGAATAATGCCAATATAACGGCTAAAAGGCCAAAATTGCTAAAAAAATCCAGGAAGTGTGAGAACAACCAGAAGAGCTTTAATATTAGCAGCTTAAATTTAGGATGAATCCCAAATTAGTTTAAAATAACCCTTAAAAGGGCCCTACAATGATTTTCTTCAGCTTTTCAGAGTAAACTATATCCATATACATGATCATATATTACATTCAGAACACTGAAAAATAAATATTTATGAATTATGAGCCATTTTTGTGGCCTGCGTCTCATCGTTGTGGTTTTATGGTTTATTTTTAAGAGAATCTGTTGAAACTACAACACGGCAGGAGCCGTGTAAGAGACACAGAAAAGAGTTCTATGTTTTTCAGTGGTGTTAAAATAAACCTTCTAACAAGTAAACACTTGGAGCAATTATTTTCTATTGGATAACATGACAATTAATGCTCTACATTTGACCGCAGATCACCAATCACCTCATTTCCTACATGTTTACATCACATGACTGTCGGGTACGGTGGCCATTTTGGTTCAGTTGTTCTGCTTTCGGTTCGTTTCATATTCAGACTGAGGAATCTCAGAGTGAACAGAAGTTCAGTCGGATTGGAAACGAACCGAGACTATATTGAAAGACGGGTCTGAGAGCGGTTCTGGTACAGGAAGGTAGTTATCTCCTGCCAAAGCTCCGCGGAGAAGATGAAGGTGTGTTCGTTGTAGTCTGGGGGTGGAGCTTGCAGTACAGACTCTTCCTGGAGGGAGCTACAGTAATTTTTAATTCAATAAATTTAGTATGCTAGGTTGGGTAGTAAAGAGGGAGAGACTGACCTGTACAGATTAGCAAGACAGAGAGACGGAGATGGGAAGGACATGCAGCAGGTTAGGGTGATCAAGGATAGAGATGGTAATGTGTAGACAGGTGTCAGTGGTGTCATGGAAAGATGGAAAGAATACTTTGAAAAGTTGATGAATGAAGAGAATGAGAGAGAAGAAAGAATCGAAGAGGTGACTGTTGTGGAGCAAGAAGTAACAAAGATTAGTAAAGGTGAAGTGAGAGGGGCTTTGAAGAGGATGAAGAGTGGAAAGGCTCTTGGTCCTGATGATATACCTGTGGAGGTATGGAAGTGTCTAGGAGAGATGCACGTGGAGTTTCTGACCGGGTTGTTCAACAGGATCTTAGGTGGTGAGAAGATGCCTGAGGAATGGAGGAGAAGTGTGATGGTGTCCATTGTTAAGAATAAAGGAGATGTGCAGAGTTGTGGTAACTACAGAGGAATAAAGCTGATGAGCCATACAATGAAGGTATGGGAAAGAGTAGTGGAAGCTAGACTAAGAGCAGAAGTGAACATTTGTGAGCAGCAGTATGGTTTCATGCAGAGAAAGAGCTCTACAGATGCTACATTTGCTTTGAGGATGTTGATAGAGAAGTACAGAGAAGGTCAGAGAGAGCTCCACTGTGTCTTTGTAGATCTCATTCTACAAAGTGGGAAACAGTGGGACTGAAGAAAAGACAGGAAGCAGAGCTGGAGGTAGCAGAGATGAAGATGCTGAGGTTCTCTTTGGGAGTGACCAGGATGGATAGAATCAGGAATGAATCCATCAGAGGGACAGCACATGTTAGAGGTTTTGGAGATAAAGTCAGAGAGACCAGACTGAGATGGTTTGGACATGTTCAGAGGAGAGACAGTGAAGATATTGGTAGAAGGATGCTGAGTCTAGAGCTGCAGGAAAGATGTCTAGAGGAAGACCAAAGATGAGGTTTCTGGATGCAGAGAATGAAGACATGAAGGTGGCTGGTGTTAGGGTAGAGGATGATGAAGACAGGCTTAGATGGAGGAAAATGATTCACTGTGGAGACCCTGAAGGGAAAAGACTAAAGGAAGAAGAAGAAGTGCACTTTAAAATGCATAAAATATTGGTATCAAATCATTCAGCACGTTCAGAACATTCATGCTTGTACTTTTGGTGTTCGTTCATTTTACGTTTTTTAAGTAATTTATACAAATTTATGCAATTTAAGCATTTTATAACAACCAAATTCAGCAAAAAGCATTCACACTAGCCTTATTGTAGGTAATGCAACTTTTATAGTTTGCTTTTGTTTTCAATTTTTTTTTTAAAACATTAAAAATTTATATTTACAATAACATGTTCTTAAAAATCAAATTACACTGATATGTTTTACAAAGACATAGACGGGATCTCACATTGCAGCCAAATGAACCTGATGCAATAACGATGCCGGGAGTCTAGCTCTGATAAGACGACACAAGAGAAAAGAAAACAGAATAACCTTATTTGTTATTGATGTACAGCATAAATTCCCTTTTAATTTTGTTTGTTTCATTCTACAGCAAGTTCATATTTGTATAATTTTTAAAGGATATATTTTTATGGAGTGCAAAATATTTTGGGACATTTAATTTTTTTATATGTTTATATAAAGTGACAAAAGTAAGGAAACTTTTTTTTTATAGAATATTTCAATGGAGAGAAAAATATTATAAGTTACATTATTTAAGGTTGATGTTGATATGTATGAAGTTGAATAATATTTATACCAATGTGTATTTACATAAAAAGTTCAGTTTAAAAAATGTAAAACTTTTTAAGGTTTACTTTTAGTGTGTTCAATAAATGTTTATTCTGTTCAGCCTAAAATGTTTTGGATTTTGGCCCCTTGTGCGATTGAGTTGACACCCCTGCTTATTGTAGTAGTAGTTTTGTTATTCTGTTAACCTTTATATCATAGGAATAATCCTTCAACAATCAATATCTTAATTAGTATCTTTTGGGATTGACTTGGTACCAGGATCGTAGTCTCCAAGCTCTGACTGTACACTGAAGGAGCCGAGCACTGTCAGGGTTGCAAACGAACATGGAAGATGGCCAGAAATGACGTCCTGCCGTAGCTGCAAAAACAAAAAGTACCTGGCAGAGAGAAAAAAGTTAGTTTAGTCACAATTTGAGCATCAAACAGCCCAGAGCAACATCTGCTAACACTAACCTGCTGATATCCTCGGACAGCTGAGAGGGTTCAGGGGGATAAAACTTCACACTGAAGGAAAATGTCCAGGCAACACCTGAGCAATTAAAAGAATCAAAGTGGCTCAGTCAAACAAGTCAAGTGACATGATCATTCTTCCAAAGTGGCCCACCAGCTTCAAACTAACCTCGGACCTGCTTCTTCATCTGTTTTGCTGGATCCAACCAGTTCTTCATCCACACAAGTTTTGACACGTGAGCAGACAGGTAAGTGAGAATAGTGATTCATAAAACAGTGGCTTGGACAAGTCATTACAAGACTCCAAAGTCAAACTATTTCAGCGATAATGCACATTCTGCTAAATACTTTAGAGGCTCGGAAAAAATGAATTAAAATGTTTGAAATTCTTTTTCACCAAAACCAACTTTTTAAAAACCCAGATTAATGAAGGAAGATGACAAAATTCCTAAACCAATCAAAAACAAGTAGGATATGAAGTATGAGGAGTAGAAGTTGAAAATCATTTGACAACAAATTCACTCAGACTTAGAAAGCAAATGAGACAGTCTTCTGCCAAAACAAGCCACGAGTCACAAAGACAAAACAATATTGAATGGGACTATTAGCAGGGCTATTCAGTGCCCATCGTCTGCCCTCTAACCTGACCATTCAAAAAAAGAAAGAATTGGCAGAACTTGGTTGGCATTAACTAATGCAACCCAGTCAGTCATTTGGACACTAAATCTCAGGGCAGAAAGTATCCCAACTTCACAAAAGCCAAAAAGAAGAAACATTAGCAGGACTTTATTGTGTTCAGCCTAAAGTGTTTTGGAAAAGTCAGAAAACTGACAGAAAAAGCAGATGAGTAATAAATTTATATGATTGAAAAACTTGTGTATCAGACAGGTGACTAACAGACAGGTAGTCAGATGGGTAGATCTGACAGACAGATGGACAGGTAAATCAACAGTGAAGTCAGAAAAGTGGATTGACCAGTGCATACCTTATTGCCATCTACGTCTCTGAACCACAGAGCAAAGTAGTCTTTTTCCAGCAAGTTCAAGTGTTCACATACCATCTCAAAGAGCAGCTGACCTCTTGCTTGTTTCTGAGGATAAACACAAGTTGAACTATAGTTAATGTCTTTATACCACCAAATGCTCTAGTGTTTTAGCTTTTTCTATTTGCTTGTTTTCATTTTCAATTTAGGTTTACTGGGATCACAATGTGTTGATTGTTTTTTACTGTTTAATTATGTTATTTTTTTATAATTGCAGCTTCAGTTTATTGTCTTTGTCCAGAAGTAGCTTGGCATGTTGAAGTGGAGATACTGGAATAATTGAAGTTTCAAGGTTTTTTATTTACTATACATGCAACAACATACATTGAGAAAAAAATATATACATCAGAAAAAAAATAGAATGATAAAAAGTACAAAAAGGTGCAGGTTCAGTGGAGGGCTGGGAGTATTGTGACAACAATTTGAAGAGTGTGAAATATTGCACGTTTACTAATTCTGAAAAGACACATTGCACATTTGTTTTTTTGCATGAGTCTGACTGTGGCAGGGAAGAAGCTGCTGAAGAAGCGAGTTCTGTGGGTGATCATGCTGTCTGCTCTGCTGTGTTTCAGGCTGTATGTTTGGGCAGGGAGTGAGCCGGGTGGAGCGGGTCCCTGATGATTCCATCTCCTCTTCTTCTGCAGTGCTGCTGCTCATAGATGGAGTCGGTGGAAGTTTGTTCTTTTGTTTGTTTATCTAGGATCCCCATTAGCTAATGGACATGTCATCAGCTAATCTTAGAGAAAAAAGAAGATGGCAACGGAGGGAGGCAACATCATAAAACAACCAGGTCTAGATAGCAAACAAAAAACTAAAAAAAAAAAAAAAAGATAGTAAACTAGAAGCAGGGAAGGGGCCGTCCATCCCCGCCGAGGAGGGGCACACCCAAGAGAAACTGACTTGTTTACATCACTCCTCTGGGAATGTTGTAAACAAGGTTTTGACCAGGCTCATCCACTGGTGGAGGTCCTGGAGAGGCCCAGTTCTCGAGAGCAAGGACCGGAACCCAAACCACCGAGACCTGGACACCTCCAGGCTCCGTTGTAGTTTGAGCCCCTATTCTAGATCATAAATCTCAGGGATCCCACTCCCGGCATGAAGAGGAGGCCGCCGGGCCCAGGACACCAGCATCCAAGAAACAAGACTACCAGGCCGAGAGTCCCCGGCCCCCGCCAGGGAAGAGGTAGGGGACAGAGGGTCGAAGGTTCCACCTTCCTTTGTTAGAGTGTATATTTTGAGGTGTTTAAGGTGTGTGTACTAAAGGGTGCGGTTAAAATTGGTGAGTAGGGCCTTGACAGGACATCCCCTGATCACTCACAGCGATGCCCTGTCACCCTCTCACCAATGGCCCTACATGTCTATGGTGCTGTTAAAATTGGTGGAAAGGTTGCTAAGAGGACATCTACTGTAGCTTGATAAGTAGTCAACTCCAGCAGCGTACTGCAATACAAACCCCCCCATCCTAATGAATGTTTATATGAGGAAGGCAATAGGTTGGGGGCAGTTGGCAGACTGACCTCCGGTGGTGGACCACCGTCTCCCTGGCCTCCCCAGAATTGGGCCCAAGTTCCACCAGCCCAGGGGCCCCATCCCCCAGAGCCGACCCCCCGGCCCCACACCCCCACCCCCGCAGGGAGGGTGGAGCCAAGGAGAAGCCAGTCCCAGGGACAGATCTGAGCCCTCGCCCCCAAGCACTTCTCCCGTGGGTGCACTGGTCAGGGACCAACTGACACGGTTTTGAGTTTTTTCCTGTTTTCACTGCCATTTTGTGTTTTGCAGGTCAGCTGTCACTCCTCCTGGATGGCCCCTCCTTCCCTGGTACTCTCTGTGGAGGAGTGCACAGCTGTCTGCACTTTGTAATTAAGACTATTGAAGTTGCAGCATTTCAGTTCTCAGTGTCGGCGGGTCCCTGTTAAGACCTTTTCCCTTTTGTGAGGTGTCTTTTGTTTATTAAAATTCATAAACTGCATTTTCGAGTCCAAGCCTGATTCTCTGCTCCTGAGTTCTTGTCACCCCAGCGGTCACACTAACGGGACCGAGGCGGCCGGACCAGCCGCAGCCCCACTGATGGTGTCAGTAGACACCGCAACCCACCAAGACCCTCCCAGTCCCATGCCCACCAGACAAAGCCAACCAGCCCACCCCCCCCCCCCCCCCCCCAAGACCCTGCCGCAACCACCCCCCTCCCCCAACCACCTCTCTTTTGGGTGCACTGGTCAGGCACCAAACCTGCAAAGGGAACAAGGTGGTCAGACCAGCTGCGGCCCCCACCCATTGTCTTAGTAGAGACCACAACAAGCGAGACCCCCTAGGCCCCGTACCTAATGGGAAATCTGCTACCCACGGAAAGCCCCACCACCATATGGGGCCAACCGCCCCCCCAAGACCCCGCGGCAAAGGCAGGCTCCACCCGGGGTCTCAAGGGGGTTACCCTAACCCCTAACCCCGCCCCAGAGCCAGAGAGGGACTGATCCCAGCCCCCAGGTGAAGGTGAGCCACCCCACAAACATAGGCGGGGCCCCACACCAGCCCCCCCAGCGCAAGCAAGAAGACCCCCCCAAAGCTGAGCCAAGTCACACTCACTTCAACAGTGCAAGTAAATAGAGATCCATCCAGCAGAGTCACTCTGACTTGCATGCTCCTGAAGCGCATTGGGTTTCTTGCTGGTGAACGAGTGTTTTGGCTGTTCGATGACAGATGACTCGATGAATCATTAGCCAGTGATCTCTGAGCAGGACACTGGGCCAGTGTGCTCTCTTTTCTCTTGGGAGACAGAAAATAATATCATGTTTTGGGATTAAGAGTCTAAAGAGTCTTCTTAATTTTAATTTAGGAAATCTAGTGTGCTTTACCTTTTTTGGTGTAGAATGGGCAGAGGATTCCAGGGAAAACTCCTCCTCTGTGGACTGAAGTGTACCAGGGTTGGTTGCCATGATAAATACACTGAAAACAGAAATGTATTTGGTTACGTTGAAGACTAAAGACATTTTAAAACAAAAAGTAACTGGTCCACTTTATCCTTTAGGCAGAGACCAGGAGAGGAAGTGTCAAAGACTACTCAGAAATATGTCATAATAAGGCTTAGAAATATTTGCGTATCATTTGTTCTTCTGTTTTTTGCTTGAAGACAAAAAGTAAAAATGGAAAAAATTATCTGTGTTTTAATTTTTTTATTCTAACACAAAAAATGAAAAAATGGATAACTTTCCCCATTTCAGCATATGCGGTTAAACCTGAAATTACAAAACAGAGAAGAAGCCCTCAGTCACATAAAAAATAGATTTTTAATTTGCCACTGTTTGTGCATCGGAGGTTTTATCGTCTTTGCTGATTGATTGACTTCCCTCGGCCTATATACCAGACTTGCAAAAAATTGAGTTTTGTTCTCTTCCAAGTACTGATACATTGGAAACTCTTCCTTTTACACTACAGTACTGACAGTGTATTTAAGTGGTATTTACATGGTACTTTCTTGTACCTGCTGGGTACTTAAATGGTACTTGATGTATATTTATGTGGTACAATTTGGTACATATTTATGCGGTACCTACTGGGTATTTTTATTATACCTACTGGGTATTTATGCTGTACATGCTGTGTTTTACATAGTACCTACTGGGTATGCATTCAGGGTTGCCACAGCGAAACAGCACCCACTGCTTCGCATCAGTGATTTGGCAGAGTTTTTACACCGGATCCCCTTCCTGACACAACTCTGTACTTAAAAGGTAAAGGAGAACCCACTTAGACAGCAGCGTCAAGGGTCTTACCTAAGGATCCAATCTGGATGGAGATCTTGAACAGAATAAATCATATTCAGATTTTACATCAATAACTGCGTCGGAAATATTTTCGAAATATCAGTTAAACCTCCAATCAAGAATCAATTTTTTAAATTTAACTAAACCTGCATAATTGTGATGAAGAGGCTGAGACGTTTGGATGCTATGTGCAAATGGTTTAATGAGCAAGGGTAAGACATGAGCGTAGACAGAGTCCAGGGAAGGGTCAAACACAATAGCAAAGCAGAAGGTCGATAAGGAGGCAAGGGTCAAGGCACAGAGAAACAGGCGAAGGAGATAACTGCTCAGAGTGTAAGTAATATATGCCAATATCATAGATCGCCAAGGTAATATAATGGTTTTTGGAATATTTGCTCTATTGAGATACATCGGTTGTGAGAGCCATGTATCGTGAATCGCATTTTATCGTGAGTTACCCTGAGATTCCCAGCCCTAATGAAGTACTTTGTATGCTTATTAAATATATGATTTGAAATTAATATAGCTTTTAATCTTGTTGTTTTTTGCTGTTTTTTTTTTTTTTTTTTACTGATCTGAAAAATGATCTGAACCATGACCCAAAAACCGCCACACGATCCGTACTGTGAGTTTTGTGATCCGTTACACCAATAGTTATATGCTGTGTGAACATGATTATGATGATGAACATCTGAACAGGAATGAGTCCATGGCAGTAACTGATGAGAGTTGTAGTGACGAGCATGAGGAGTCAGAACTCTGGCGAGGGCTCCCTCTGGTGGTTGGAGATGGGAGCTGACGACTGAACTGTGACAGAGCCCCCCTCCTGCGAGTTGTGAAGAGCTCCTGCGAGAGCTGCGAGAATGTAGATGAGAGAGACCGGGAGTATGTCCGGCTGTCAAGTCTGAAAGATACAGTCAGCTGCAACCCAGGACCGTTCCTCAGGCCCATACCCCTCCCAGTCAACCAGATACCATATTCTTCCGGCACTCACCAAGAGCAGACGCTTTTCTCTGAGCTCCCTTATCTATCTCTCAACCAAGGCTCTTTGTCTCGTCTCCCCAGTTCTACTGTGACTACTCTCAGTTTTTCTCATTTTCAAGAAACATGGATCTGATCTGCTGGGCTGCGAATGCGATTGACCAAACTTTCTCCACCATGCAAGGTGGGAAAGCGGATCCCACCTGCCCAGGGGCACGTCTGCGGCTGGATATGTGAATGATCCTTGGGGCAAATGGAGAATTTTCTGCCTGTCGAAACTCTCTCTGGAAAATGTTGAAGATGTTTACAGCATTGGATTACTGGTCTCCGGCTTTCTGCTGATTGGAACTGGTGGAACCTGGATGTACCGGAACGTGGCGAAGTGGCTCTCAGACAAAGGCGGACTGAGAGTGCTTTGCGCTGGGACACAGAGAGACGTACAGACTCAGACTGAGAAATTGAATGAACTGGAGGCCAAGATCGATGCTCTGTCTGCCCGCGTGTACCGCATCGAAGTCTCCCTTGGAAGGCTGGAAACCATCATGGAGAGAATGTCGGCTCGACTTGGAGGGAATCAAAAAAATTGACCAGATCTGTGAATTTCTCTGCCATAACACAGAACCTGGACTTCAGCAGGCGGACAGAAGCTGTGTCTGTCTGCGAGTAAACAACATCTCTAATCAGGAAACCCCCCCCGACTGTACCGAAACAATCCGCCAATGGTGTGATAAACTGAGCCTGAAGGGATTTGTACTTGGACCCCAATAAACACAGGCACGGAGTAAGTATTTAAAGTGTTTATTTGGCTCAGGCAGGACCAGGAACTCGGGAGAGACAGCCTTCAGTCAGCGGGGGGGGGGCGCTCAGGCACTAAGGAAGGAGAGCGGTTAGGAACGCAGGCAGGAGAGGCACTTGTAATCAGACGAATCAGGTTTGGATCTTACTTGGTGGTGAAAACTCATGAACGAAGATCCACAGAGGGGGCCAAGGAGGAGATGGAGGGAGTGCACGGCAGAGGGCTGACGTTGAGGGTGGTGCAGGAGGATGTCCTTCAGGCTGTCCAGGTAGGAAGAGGAAACGGCAGGCGGTACAGGTGCTGGGGCAAGACTCGTAGTTTTAAAAGTTCCAGTGCAGTGCAGGGGTCTTTTAGAATCAGCTTCACAGGTCAGCGCCCATGGTTCACATGAACAAGGTTGTTGCTCCATGAAAGGCTTGTGACAAACTGACAGAGACTGGAGGGCAGCAGCTCCTAATAAAGGGAGGTAAACAGGTGTCCCTAATCACCTGATTAGCTCCCAACAGCCTGGGGATGAGGAAGGAGTGCAGCCATGACAGAGCCTGTTGTCACGGTAACCTGCATTCCTCCCCTGCCCATGACCTTTACCACACATTCAACGCCTTAGTGACTCTTCTTCCAGGCCCCCCTCGACTGTGCCTTAGAGCACTGTGCGACTGCGCATGGCTGCCACTAGGCTGGACGTGAGGGAGTCAGTTTGTGGACTTTTTCGTCTCGTGAAATCAATGTGCTTTCAATGTTGATATATTTTTGCTTGTACATTAACTCATTCCGCCCTACTGCGACACGGGCTGAAGATACTTGATTTTTGACACAAGGTCCCGAGGCGGGTTCCAACAGCGAAATGTGGAAAGTTGGTGAGATCCGATAGTCAGAGGGTAAACATAGGCAAAACGAAACAGGTGTGATTTGTCTCAGAATTTGAAAGGGTCCTACAAACCTGGGGTTGAGTTTCTTCTAGGGGAAGAATGGTTGTTGAAATCCCAGCAAACTGGAAGAGGGGAGAGATCTGTAGACGCTTTCTTCAATGAGTTCTGGGCATATTTGGCCCAAACCAGGAACTGCCTCCACTCCTGATCTTGACTACAGTATGTCCTGAGGAACCAAGTGATTTCCTGGTTGAGGCGCTCAACTTGGCCGTTAGCCTGGGGATGACAACCTGAGGTGAGGTTGATATTGATACCTAAACCTTTACACATTTCTCTCCAAACCCGGGACGTAAACTGTGGACCACGGTCCAACACAATGTCCTCCAGAAGGCCGTAATGTCGAAAAATGGGGTTCATAAGTTGTTCTGCAGTTTCTATGATGGTGGCTAGTTTAGGCAATGGGAGAAGACTACAAACCTTGGAGAAACAGTCTATTACGGTTGGAATAGTGGTGTTACCTTTGGAGCAAGGTAGGTTGGAGAGGAAATCCACTGCTATGTGGGACCACGGGCGTTGAGGTGTTGGTAGAGGTTGTAGAAGACCAGCTGGAAGTTGGCGGAGGGACTTAGCCATTTGACAGAACATGTATTGAGTAACAAACTGAGCCACGTCTGACTGTTCTGTGGGCCACCAGAAAGAGTTCTGAATAAGTCGTTGAGTGCCTGCCATACCTGGATGTCCCGCTGCTGGAGAGTCATGCACCAGGTGTAAAATTCGTTACAGATGAGTTGGGGGGTACAGAACGTCCGACGGTATCGCACGTTCAGACATGGGGGTCCAGACTGATTAGACATGATGGTGGAAGAGGTTCAACGGTGTTGCACTCGGCCAGCTCAGCCCTAATGTCACAATGTACAGGAGCCAGGATCAAGGAAGTCGGCACTATGGTCTCAGGAGTGTGTAACTCCTCGGTTTCTGAGTCATGTAGATGGGACAGGGCATCGGCTTTGCCATTCTTGGAAACAGACGAGGATCTGGAAATGGAAACAAGAAAAGAAGAGAGACCAGAGGGCCTGACGTGGGTTCAACCTCTTAGTGGACTTGATGTACTCAAGGTTCTTGTGATCCATCAACACTAAGAATGATTGGGAAGCCCCCTCCTAAAAAATGTCTCCATTCAGTGAATGCGTTCCTCATGGCTAACAGCTCACGGTCACCACGTCATTATTACACTCCGGTCCGGAAAGTTTCCTGGAATAGAGCGCTCAAAGATAGATTTTGGCCAGCTGGCTGTGGTCTTGGGACAGTAGGGCCTAGGGCTGGGCGATAAAACGATAATTATTGATATCGCGATAGAACATTTTTTCGATAGAAGAATGAGTCTATCGCGATATATTATTTTTATTTGAAGGGTCTGCAAATAACACTTGCTAGCGAACAGTTTCTCCTATTTGACGAGTAAAAGTTAAAGAGCTAGTCGCCACAGGGCGAGTAAGTGTTTGTATCTAATTATTGTGTTTATTAGCTCTAATTTCAGTCATTTTTTGGACTCCACTTCGCGTCCTTCGTCTGCATGAAAGGTAAACTTCTACCGACTTCTACCAGCAACCCCCGCTGCAGCTGCGCACCTCGCGCTCCGCGAGCTGTATTACAATCAATTCTCTGTCCAAGCCGAATGCATTTGGCGTCAAAATAATTTACTGTAAACTGTATTAGTTTGAGCAAGCGTCAGATTTGATGCTTTCGGTCATCAGAAAGTCTGTTGCTCTGAAGCCCCGCTGAGTGTGCGAGAAACTTCTGTCAAAACTTTTCTGGAACTCTTCGTGAAGAACGCGGATACCGAGATTGATTTATTTTGAAGAGCTGAATAAAAACATCAGTACACATCTCCGTGCCGGAGTTCAGGAGGCCTTCCAGCGGGGAGCGGCCGCTGTCGCACTCCTGCACCCAGCTGACTAGAGCCGACAGGTAAAGCTAAGGCAAGCCGTTTGGGTCAAAATTAATCAGAAAAAACGCGGGTATGGCAGTGCGTCACATGGACATGTGCTATGGTTAATAATACTTATTTGACATATTTAAATGTTGCCACAGTTAGTTTCAATACAACAATTAATACCAAAAATAATGAAAGTTTAATTCAAAAATTGTAATTTAATTTGGTGGGATAGCATATTAACATTCCTTTCTCTCAGTTTTTGCAGATTTGTCTCCAGACATGTACATGTAATCAGAAAATACATGTTTTGTTTACGTTCAAAGTTCAAAATGTGTGAGTTAATGCTTTTAAGTACTTTTTTTAAACATATATTTTTAACTTTTTTTTAAAAAGAAATTTTAGGCTTTTATCTTCTTTTTTCTTGTTGTTTTTTTTACTTGTTACTGATCTGAAAAATGATCAGAACTATGACCTTAAAGCCGTGACACGATCCGAGCCGTGTGTTTTGTGATCCGTTACACTGCTACTAAATACAACAAAAATAATTTGTAGTATATTAATACATTTTTATTATATGAACCCTAAAAACATTAGAATTTATTTGTAGACTTAATGCTTTGTTTTTTTTAATGGAACTGAAGAAACAGTTTAGTAGTCTAATATAAATGAATATAGTCAAATATAGTGATTTGGTTTATATCGTGATCAATATCGTTATCGCGCAATATGTAAAAAGTTATCTCGTGATATAAAAAATCCCATATCGCCCAGCCCTAGTAGGGCCCCAACACCTGTGTTTGAGTCATCCACCTCCACGTTAAATTGAACATTGGGATCTGGATGGCACAGTATGGGTGATTGCGAGAAACGGTCTGAAAAGCCATGGTAGCCGCTGGAGTCCATTGTAGACACATAGTGGCATTCAGGAGGGAGGTTGACAGAGCTGCCACAGAACTGAAGCCCCAGATAAAGTGGCGGTAGAAGTTTGAAAACCCAAGGAATCGCTGTAGCTCCTTAATTGTGGTGGATTGAGGCATCTGCAGCACTAACTCCACCTTGCCCTGGTCCATGGCGACTCCCTGGGCACTGATCATATAACCCAGAGAGGAGATGGAAGTTTGGTGGAACTCGCATTTTTCACGTTTTGCATATAGCTGGTGCTTGATGAGGTGCTGCAGGACCTGGCAGACGTGCTCGTCGAAGGTGGAAGAGAACACCAGGAGATACACAGCAACATGTCACAGAAAATGTCACTGATAAAAGCTTGGAAAACAGGGGGGGGCATTGCAAAGTCCTAAGGGCATGACCAAGTACTCGTAATGTCCCGATGTGGTTGAGAAAGCCATCTTCCACTCATCGCCCTCGCAAATCAGGTTATAGGTGCTGCGCAGGTCCAGCTTAGTGAAGGAGGGGGCCTGACGTAGCTGTTCTAAGGGCGATGGCACCAGAGGCAGTGCATAGCGGTATTTGACGGTGACTTTGTTTAGGCTGCAGAAGTCGATGCAGGGCCGAAGACCGCCATCTTTCTGCTTGACAAAGAAAAATCCAGCAGAGGCGAGGGATGTCGATGGTTGAATGAATCCCCTCTGGAGCTCTTCCTGGATTTAAGCCTCCATGGCTTTAGTTTCTGTTTGCGACAGAGAAAACACCCTACCTCTTACCGGAATGGCACCCAGGAGCAAGTCTATGACACAGTCATAGGACCGGTGAGGAGGGAGGCGTGTAGCATTTTGCTTGTTGAAGGCTTCACGAAGGTCTTAATGCTGGGGTGGCAAAGTGTCTGATTGACTGGTGACGTCGCACATGGTGATTCCTGTGGTGGCCACTTGGTGGTGTTGTGACTGCTGGGTATCACTGGTCACCTGGTGGCGACATCGGCAGAACCGGGAACCAAATGAGAGTTCTTTGGTGGACCAAACTTTGGTGGGATTATACGTCTCAGGCCGGGGTAGCCTCAATATGACAGCACAGCGTGGAAATTCAATGGTGAACAGACAGATGCTTTCTTGATGAGTGTTCTGTATGCAGCGTTGGAGATCCGAAGTCAGGTGCTTGATTAGCTTGGGCAAAAGCCAGGTCAATGAAACTTTCCGCTGTCCCTGAATCTATCATAGCTTTGGTTTCTATACTTTGGTTGGCTATCCGTACAATGACAGGTATTTCAAAAGTAAGGAAGGTGTCACTCACCGAGCCACCCGATAGTCAGCTCATCGAACATTTGAAATGTTTGACAGATTCTCCAGAGCTTTCAGTGGATGGTATGCTCACTCCTGATTATCGACAGTAGTTGCCATAGAAATGTTGACTCAAAAAAATATATATATATCGTCTTAGACCGACTTAGACCAATCACTGCTTACTAGGGGTGTAACGGATCACCAAACTCACAATTCGGATCGCATCACGGTTTTGGGGTCACGGTTCGGATCATTTTTCGGATCAGTAAAAAGTTTTAAAAAATATATATATGTTTTTTTTAAATGACAAAACAACAATACAAAGGCTAAATTAATTTTTGGAAACACTTCAAATCATATATTCAATAAGCATATAAACTGCTTCACACACACAATATTTATATATGCAACATCCAAACATTTGGACATTAAGGTCTCTTTAGTAAAACAAAACATCTTTAAACTTTGAACACAAACAAAATGTTAAAACATTAAGTTTCTGATTACATGTTTTTAGACCAAATCTACAAAAACTGAGAGAAACGAATGTTTAAAAATAGTGTTGAAAATACCAAATTTATCTGGAGTACCCCTTAAAATACAAATGTTCTCATCCTGCATAATGTTTAAGTTAAATCATAAATAAAACAGTTAAAATCATTTTTGGCATTAATTGTTTTATAAAAACTAACTGTGGGAACATTTAAATATTTAAAATAATAATTGTTTTCTGTAAAACGTGGCACTTCCGCGCTAGCTTTTCCTGGTGATTTTTGGCCTATTTTGCTTGCCATACAAACGGCTCCTTGACGGCACTGGCGAGTCCGTTGTGGAGCTGTTCTCTCCTGTGCGGGACAGTTGCGGGACAGGGAGATTCTTTGAACCCAGAAATGTAAATGCGCACAGATGGTTTTATTCAGCTCTTGAAATTAAATAAACCCGATATCTATCGATCCGTGTCCTTCATTATGAAGTCGAGAAAAGTTTATGACGGAAGCTCCTCCCACACGCAGCGGGAGCTTCAGAGTGTCTGGAAGACTCTGTAAGCATTAAAACAGCTTTCTGCTTTGAAAGAACTAAACAGACAAGAATAGATCCTTTCACATGATGTCACACATCGCTGGACAGTACAGAGTCGCCTGTATTGGATAATGTTAAGAACAGCAAAGCTGACAGCTAAACACTGTTAAAGCCATAAATATTAAAAGGTAACCTAACCAATTGCAACTGAAATTTGTACAATATTTATTTTAGAAATGTACTACCTGGTTGTGTTTGTTTCTTCCTCTTAGATCGTTCATGAGCTAATGCAGGCTAATGGCTGACGCTGACGCTCTACCGCTCGGAGTTTCTTGCACTCCCCTGTGTGAGAACTGCAACTCAGGACACCGCCAACTTCAAGCCACTGTCCAAAAGCTGAGACTGGAGCTCAAGGAAAAACAAAACTTTATAGAGAAAATTCTCTCAGTATCAGCTTCACAATCCAAATACATTCAACACCTGCAGCTATCAAATCGTTCCATATCCCAGACGCTGCCATGGTTCGGAGAACTTCCCGCTGAAGCAAATTCCACCGCTACCGAAAGCAACATCGTTCAAATACGTGGCCGTGATAACTACGGATGGGAGCGGACAGACGCAGCTCCAATCACCACCAACACCAGCTCCGTTGAAGCCAGGAGTCCACAGGACCTCCATGATGACCAGACCGACGCTGGACCCAGGGCCCCAGTCCTCTCCTCCACGCCCAAACAATCATGGGCGAAGGTGACACGTCGTAGCCGGAGGAACTGTGGATCTAAACCTGAGACTGCCAGCTCGGAAAACCTCGCGCCCTCTAACCGCTTCGCCCCGCTGGCTGAAGGTCTCATTGCGGCGTCAGCGACACGAGCGGGCCCCCCGGGACCGAGATTAGGTGGAGCTCCTACCGTGACGTCCGGCTCTGCTGTGGGTCTCTGCGGGGCGGCGGGTCCCGCTTCCTCCTGCCCGGATCCAACGACGTCTGCATCGGAGCCCGCCTTGGTGGAGCCTGATCGGGACGCGCTTCTTCTTGGAGCTGCGGCGCCTCCGCCGGGGGTCTCCGCTGTTTCTTCGGTGTCCGCCGCGAGAAGGAAACGCCGCCGTCGCCTGCTCCGTGAGGCCGTGGCCCGACGCTCGGGCGAGCTGTCCCGGGGCTCGCGCATCGCACTCTCCGGCTCAGCAGCCTCAGCGGATCCTATGCCAAAAGCGGATCTTCACATTGGATCGCTGCCTGCCGGGAGGCATCTCTTTGGAGCTCCAATCTCTCCACCCGAGCCCGAGGAGGCCGCTGCTCGTCACCCAGAGAGAGCGGGGAGAACCGGACCTGTGCAGCAGCTCATCGTGGGAGACTCTGTCGTCCGGCATATCCGTGTTGCCAGGTGCCAAACACTTTCATTCTCAGGAGCAGTCATCAATGACATTAATAACTCTGTCCACCAACTCACTGTGAAACACCCCTCTGCTGAGACATTTATTGTACATGCAGGCACCAACAACCTTAAACTGCAGCAATCAGAGACTCTGAAAATTGACTTTATTAACCTCATTCACAACATCCAAGAATTAAACATAAACTGTATAATATCTGGACCACTTCCTTCACCCCGTTATGGAGACATCATGTTCTCACGCATCCGTCAGCTTCATATTTGGTTAAAGTCATACTGTCACTCCATTAGTATTCCATATATTGATAATTTCACAACATTCTACAATAGACCATGTTTTTTCAAAACAGACGGCTTACACCCCAACAATAATGGTTCCCGTCTTCTTAGCTTTAACATTGATCTCACCCTCCGTTCTTTCCAAACCATTCCAAGCTGACGGTCGAACCAGCACACCCCCACCTCTGACCCATCATTCTCTGCCACTCAGTATCCCATACCAGTTCATATCACCAATAGATATTCTAATCATTTCAATTCATTTCCAAGTGCCTCGAATGTCAGATGTCTCCTTCCAATTCACACAATACCAGTCACTAAACCCAGCTCATGCTCACATCAGATTTTACCCACAACAATGAAGATGGCTGTTTTTAATGTCAGATCACTTTTAAACAAGTCTTTTATCGTTAATGATCTGATTTTAGACCATGATTTAACTTGTTTGTTTTTAACTGAAACCTGGCTTGGCACTGATGCTCCAGCTTTTCTCACTGAGGCTTCTCCACCTAATTTTAATTTTTTATTTGCAATCAGGGGAGGTAAGAAAGGTGGCGGCACAGCATCGATAGCTAACAAAACAATAACATCTGAAAATATTGTTCTCAACAAATATCTTTCCTTTGAGCATCATGCTTTTCTCTTTGGTGCCCCACCTGTTTTAGCTGTCACAGTTTATAGACCACCAAACCCTCCATCCTGTTTTATTGAAGAATTTTCTGAATTTTTATCTTTTCTTCACATTAGGTACAATAGGATTTTAATAACTGGTGATTTTAATTTACATGTTTGTAAAAACAATGATGTCTATGCTCGTGAGTTTTTAAATCTTCTGAACAGCATGGATTTTAAACACGTCACAAAGGCCACTCACAACAGAGGACACACCCTCGACCTCGTCATTACCTACGGTCTGTCTGCCGGGGTGTCCTCTGTTGTTGATTTAACAATATCAGATCATTGTTGTGTGTTTTTTAACGTCACCAGTGAAATCCAGCAAGAAGCCTCAGTGAGAACTGTGAGGAAACGGTATATAAATCCTGAAGTGGCTGCAAGTTTTATTGATATTTTTAACCAAACTCCTGCTCAGACTTCATCTGCATCCTGTGATTTTATGGTTGATGATTTTAATAACAGACTTCAGTCTTCCTTAGATGCAGTGGCTCCAGTCAAGATAAAAACATTAAGAACCACTGAGAAAACACCATGGAAGACTGATGACATTAGGTGTCTGAAACAGAAGTGCAGGAAGGCTGAGAGGAGATACAGAAAAACAAAACTAATAATTCATAAAGAACTTTTTAAAGAACAACTCAAAATTTACAATAGCTCAGTTAAAAAGGCCAGAACACTATATTTTTCAAATCTCATATCAGAAAATAAAAATAATCCTAAATTTCTTTTTAAAACAATAGATATCTTAATAAACAAAGATTTTAACAAGTCCTCCGTGCCATCATCTAATGCTGCATGTGAGAGTTTTGCAGACCACTTCATGGGTAAAATCAATGCTATTAGATCTAGCCTTTCACCTGTGCAACACTCTGGTTTTAACAGATCACCAGCATTGGTTTTACCCGAGGAAACACTGGGGAGTTTTGTCCTGGTTGATGCAGAGATGCTTGGTCGAGTTTTATCCCAAGTAAACACCACAACCTGCCTTTTAGATCCCATTCCCACTTCACTTTTTAAAACTTTTTATGGATTCTTTGAGTCAGAGCTTTTAAATATAGTGAACTGCTCTCTTCAGACAGGCGTCTTCCCTTCTGCCTGTAAAACAGCAGTGGTGAGGCCCCTTCTGAAGAAGAGCAGTTTAGATCCTAATATTCTGGATAACTATAGACCTGTATCCAACTTACCGTTTTTAAGTAAAATTATAGAGAAAAGTGTCGCTACTCAACTTCATGAGTTTTTAAATAAACATAAAATTTTAGAAAAATATCAGTCTGGTTTTAGAGTAAACCACTCTTTTAAAGATCATTAATGATCTTAGAATGAATTTTGATTCACAAAAACTTTCTGTTCTGGTGCTGCTGGATCTTAGTGCCGCTTTTGATACGGTAGATCACCAGATTTTATTAGACAGACTCAGGAGTCATGTTGGCCTCTCTGGAAATGTTCTTAAGTGGTTTTATTCTTACCTTACATATCGACATTTTTATGTAAGTTTGGATACATGCTCCTCAGGAATCCATGAAATAAGGTGTGGGGTTCCCCAGGGGTCAATTTTAGGTCCCATTCTTTTTAATTTATACATGTTGCCTCTTGGGGAAGTCATCAGGAGACACGGCGTTAACTTTCACAGCTATGCTTAATATCTTTAATATTAATATTATCTTTAATTTCCCTGCGGGCATGTCCCAAATGGATTAATAAAGTTGTCTATCTATCTATGCTGATGATACTCAGCTTTACATCGCCGTGTCTCCTGATGACCTTGAACCTATAAACACTCTTTTAAATTGTATTTTAGATATAAAGTCATGGATGGCAGAAAACTTCTTACAGCTCAACCAGGACAAAACAGAAGTTTTAATCATCAGTCCTGAAGACAAGAGAGAGAGGATTTTACCATATCTTCAGAATTTTAAACCTTCTCACTGCGTGAGAAACCTGGGCGTTCTTTTTGACTCTGAGCTGAATTTTATCCCTCACATTAAAAATGTCGTTAAGACAGGATTTTATCATCTTAAAAATATCGCCAGAGTCCGCCCATTCCTCTCTCTTGCCAGCACAGAGGTGCTGATGCATGCTTTTATTTTTAGTCGGTTAGATTATTGTAATGCCCTGCTCTCTGGTTTACCTCAAAAGTCTCTTTCAAATTTACAATTATTACAGAACTCAGCGGCACGAGTTCTGATGAGGACCAGGGGGCGGGAACACATTACACCAGTTTAAAAATCGCTGCATTGGCTCCCTGTGCGTTTCAGGATTGATTTTAAAATTCTTTTAATGGTTTATAAATGTTTTTATGGTCTTAGGCCTTCTTATCTCAATGATCTTCTTTTAAAGTATGAACCCTCGCGGCTCCTGAGGTCTTCCGGCACCGGCCTGTTAGTTGTTCCTAAGGTGAGGACCAAAACTTATGGTGAGGCTTCGTTTCATCATTACGGTCCTCGCCTGTGGAACAGTCTGCTGGAGAACCTCAGGGCTGCAGAGACCGTAGAGGTTTTTAAGAAGAGGCTCAAGACCCACCTTTTTAATTCTGCTTTTAGTTGATTTTATGTCCTTATTTATTCTATTAGTTTTAATATGTTATTACTTTTATATTTTACGTTATTTGTTTTATTTTATCTTGTGAATTTATTTTTATTTCCAACAATTTTTTTTTTTTTTTTTTTTTAGTATTTTACTATTATTTTTAACCCCAGTGTTTCCTGTGGGGATCTATCATATCAGGGCTTGCTGGCTCGGTCTGGGGTCGTTGCCGTGGTTCTCACCCTTGTTGGGGCGGCTGGAGTCCTGCACTGCAGCCTCACAGCTGTGGAGTGGACTCTGTTGCTGTCCCAGTTTGGATGGGCGCCGTGGCGATGTTCCTCTGACCGAGCTGCTCCTGGTATGATAGAATCCCCCATACCGTTTCCTCACAGCAGAGCCAAGCCTTATGTCTGTTTTACAGCTTTCATTTATAAGTCATTTTTCATTGTATTCGTTGTATGTGGGATTATGGGTTGTATGTGTTGATAGAGGGTGGGGGGTTGGCTTTTATTGTATATGTTTTTGTTTTTAATGTAAAGCGCTTCGAGCTGCGCGAAGCATGAGAAGCGCTTTTTTATAAATAAAGTTTGATTGATTGATTGATAAATCAGAGGACAAATATCAGTAATCCTGTCTGCAGTCAGAACAGCAGATCAGCTGATTCCCATAATTCCTCTGGATGATATTAAACCAGTCGTGGATTATTTCTCTGCAGTTAAAGTTAGACAAAGGTTACAAGTACTTCATTGAATGCTGCTTGTTTGATTATGAAGGTAATTATGATTTTACTTCTTTAATCTGTGCTAATGCTAACACTAGCATTAGCCTATTGTGTCTATGAGTCGTGGAGCTGCAGAAGATCTTTTCCCTCCAGTTTAAAGTTTCCTTAATTTCCGTTCTCACATAATCCTTGTAAACAGAACAAAAATCAGACAATTCCAGCGTGTCTGACATTAAAGTCAAACTTCTTCCTGTTGTAATGTTTTCTCCTGCGGTCAGTGAGCTGCTGTTAGCTCAGCCGTGGTTCTAACATCACTGCTCTTTGTTTTTCATAACTGTGTCTGATCTGCAGGAAAATAAAGGTAAAACATGATCACATTAATTGAAGCTGTTGCCATTTTGAAAGCTGAAACTACGTGGCTTGATATCTGCTCTGAACATTTTCACTGAACCAAACCATTCCTGTTTTTACAATTATCCCACAAAATATCCCATAAAACAACAAATACATTTATCCTGGTAAGAGATGAAAATGTGTACGGGCAATGAACCGATGTGTGTCTTTGCTGAAGTGGACAACATGAATTTCCATTAACTTTTGTGCTGATAAAACTTAAAATTCTTTCAAATAACATCACTCAAAATAGAACCCATTGGAATAATATCTGTTCAAATGAGGGGTCGATATTTTCTATAAAACATCAAATATTGGAAGATTTTTCAAATTTGTATTTAGATTTTTGAACGATCAAAGAAAGGAAATGAAAATACAGTTCAGAGGCACATTCATAAATTAAATATTGTACATTTTACTTTCAGTTCTTTGGTTTCCAGGTCTAACTCCATTAACCTGAAGTTGCTATTTTGTCTGATGCCGCTGAAAAAAGAGTCTATTAGAAGATGATGACGAAAGAAAAAAGAAAGTTGCAACTGAAAGAGAGAGAGAGAGATGAGGATTAGCAGATGGTGACATGATAATCGCAGGAGCAGGGGTGATAGAGGAAAAAAAATGAGAAGGAAACTGTCATTGAAAGAAAGGAGCAGTGTAGAAAAAGGAAAAGTAACAGCACAATACTGGATGAAATGTTTCTGCAGACACTAAAGTCCACCATGCAACCTGACAGAAATAAGGCTTGTGAGGGGGAAAAACCAAACATAGTAATTGTCTGTAATATCAAATGTGATCATTTTGTCTTCTATATAATATCAATCCTGACCTATCAGATATACTTCACAATTTCATGTTTAAGTTTGAAAATAAAATATACTTTGAAGCTCAAATTGCAGTATTTGTCTTTAAACAAGGCTCCATGACGCTCAAGAAACTTTCTTGAAAGGCTTTTTTCACTCTGTAAATTCTCTCAGTCATTTGTGAGGAAGTGGGCTCACCCCCCAATGTTTCACGTCCACACCGCTGGCTCACAGAATGATCTACAATAGTTTTCCCAAGAATTAAAAGATGAATATAGAACGGCCGTGAAGTCAGCTTTAGGTTGGATATTTAACACATTCAGCTGCATCTCTTCTCAATAAATTCTAGAGTGAATTATATTTCTTTTCAAAAACTCCCAAACGAGGTGACCCAACGACTCCAAATGTTAAAGTTGTATTAATTGTCACATGGTCAGGTCTGGGAAATTTGTTCTCCACATTTGACCCCTCCCCCTGCTGGAACAATGAGCTGCGGACGCAGCTGTGCTCAGGTGGTTTGACCACCCAATCAAACCCTTTAATGGTGAGTGTCAAACGAGGAGGCACTGGGTCCCATTTTTAGAGTCTTTGGTGTAAATCAGCTGGGATTTGAACCCATGACCCTAAATCTCAGGGCGGACACTCAGCTGCTAAATGTATCCCAAACTGTGGCAGTGACATACCAACATAAGACAGACCCCTTTGTTTAGAAATCGTTGATGATTAATATTCATATGATTTTTTTGTATTAAAACATCAAAGGTTTGCAAATGAAGTCTGGAAATTTTGTACAATTGTTTGTTCAAAGTTGTGCGTCTTAGGTTGGTGTGTCAGTGGAGTTGTTGGCTCACCTGCTTTGAAGCTATTAAAAAAATATCCTTCATTCTTGAATGTATTGACGGCCAAAGAGACATGCTTGTCAAATATCTAACCTAAAACTAACTTTACTGCAGACTGTAAAGTCTGTAATTACCTGAAACATGTGGATCAAGGACAGACTGACTTAACAAAAGGTTTATTTACAGAAACCTTGAAGTAATCCAGAGGAACAAAGTCTCTCTTAAAGGACACATTGATTGATTGATTGATCTCATTACTTAACTTGCTCCAGAGTTTAGTTCTAGGAACAGAAACTTTTCTTTGTGGTTCTTATCAATCTGACCTTGAAGTTCCTGCATCCTCTCAGTTTGTTCCTCCTTCATTTTCTGAGAACTGTTGTTGGATATTGTACTGTAATGTTTTCCTACTAGCTCTGTACAGATATTGTGCAGTGTAAAAATCAACAAGGTCATACAGTTTTAAAATTCTGGATTGATAAAATTAATTGTTAGTGTGATCAAGATAATCGGCTTTATGTATAATTCTGATGGATCGTTTTTGAAGCAAAAAGAGAGGATGCAGTGAACTCTTGTAATTATTACCCCAAATTTCTATACAGTAGGTGAAATATGGTAATACTAAAGAGCAGTACAATAAATATCTACAGTTATATTCTAATATGTATTTTGATTTATTTATAAACTTGATTTATTTATAAACTCAGCAGCCGGGATAGGCTCCGGCACCCCCGCGACCCCGAAAGGGACAAAGCGGCTAAGGAAAATGAATGAATAAGGAAAATGATATAAACTTTAGTTTGTGTGTGTCTGATGTGTGGCTTCCAACTCAGTTTGTTATTCAATTCAATTCATTTCAATTTTATTTATGTTGCCCAATATCACAAAGTAAATTTGCTTCATTGGGCTTCATGCCGGTAGTTTATAAAAATGCACAAAATTTGTCATAAAATATGCACAATAGCTAAAAACTAAACAGACTAAAATTGGTCATTGCTGCCCTTATCAATAACAATCCCTAAGAATTTAATTTCTGTAACACTTTCGATGAAGTCATTGTTAACTTTAATTGAGAGCTCTGTATTGGCTTTGTAATTACCAAAAAACATCACTTTGGATTTGTCTAGAGATTCAGAGACAGTTTGTTGTAATCCATCTATGATTTTATTTTGATTAACTCTGTGTTCAACACGTTGAAAAGTTCCCTTTGATCGTCTGTGGAATAGAATATATTTGTGTCATCAGCAAATAAAATGAGTTTTAAAAGTTTTGAAACACTGAATATATCATTGATGTAAATATTGAACAGCAGCGGGCCCAGAATTGATCCTTGAGGGACACCACAACTTATCTCTTTGGCCTCTGATGTAAATTCATTCATCTTGACAAATTGTTTTCTTCCTGTTAAATAGCTTTTGACCCAATTAAGCGCTACTCCTCTGATCCCGTACTCCTGCGTGATTGAGTGTCAAAGGCTTTTTTCAAGTCAATGAAGATTCCAGCTGCATATTTCTTTTTATCCAGAACGTTTGTGATTTCCTCTACAGCCTCAATGATCGCCATGGAGGTTGATCTGTTTTCTCTGAAATTCATTTATTATGTTATATTTATCAATGAATTTAGATAATTTATCATTGAATATCTTTTCTAGAATTTTTGAGAATTGTGGAAGGAGAGAAAAAGGTCTATAGTTTGTAAACAGGTGTTTGTCTCCACTCTTATAGACAGGAATCACTTTTGAGATTTTCATTTGGTTTGGAAATCTCCCAGTTTGTAATGATAAGTTACATATGTATGTTAGAGGCTTACAAATACTGTTAATCACCTTTTTCACCATCGTCATATCTATATCATGACAATCTGCTGAGTTTTTACTCTTGAATTTATTAACAATTGATATCAGCTCATTTTCATTCACACCAGAAAGAAAGATGGAGTGAGGGATCCGTGTGGTGGATGGAATATTTTCTTTGTTGGTTTTACACTCCGGAATTTCTGCTGCCAACTCTGGACCCATGTTTACAAAATAGTTGTTCAGACCGTTTGCTGTTTCATTCATAGAATAGGTTTGACCTTCTCATCTGTAAAGTAATCTGGGTATGTTCGTTTTTTGTCCCTTTTTTAATGATGGAGTTTAATATTTTCCATATTAATCTGATTTAATATGGAGATAACAATTAGGCTGCTCTGTTCTCGATCAGGACTCATTCTGATTCAACATCTATGCAGGTGAAGCTGCTGGAGCACAGACCGGGAACATCCATCTCCTCTGAGCATCATCCACACATGATTTCAACCCAGCTTCCGTCTGAAATAATCAGACTCATGCACACACCCTGAACAAGAGGCAGAGCAGAGCGGAGAGATGCATGCTGAGTCATCACACCGCACGCTGCAGCGCTTCACGCGTAACCAGGCTGAGCATGACGCAGAGGAGTTCTGCAGCTGGGAAGCAGTAAATGCGCAAAACGGAAAAATGCAGCAGCTTTACCTGTTCAGGAGCAGGGCGTGCTCTATTCCTCCCCTTTGTTTTTTTTTTTAAAGACTTCGTCTGCGAATACGTCCCTGCACGTGCTGTAGCGTATGTGACGTCATGACGCACGGTACGACAAGTTAAGACCGTGGATGGTCAGCAGAAGCTGTGAGAACCAGTAATATAGAACTGGAGACCCCACAGCGCTCACAGGACCGCACTCTCAGGACCGCATTCTCAGGACCTAGGTCTTTCTGAGACAGCGCCCCTACTGGCTGGAGGAGTAACAGCACCATCAGGACGAGGACCCAGATCTTTTTGAGACAGCACCCCTACTGGGTGGAGGACTAACAGCACCCTCAGGACGATTTAAGGACTCGTTCTCTGAGACTGCGCCTCCTTGCTGCTGGGTGCCGTTTGTCTTTTTTTTTTTTTTTTTTAATTAAATATTACTAATGTCAGTTTTGACTGAATATTTCTAATATTTTTCTTACTAATGAATCATAAATTTATTTTGAACCCTTTAGGCACCAGGGTTTTTCAGTGAAAAGAGAAAATATAATCCAGTTTAGATCTTGAAACATTTGAGAATCCAAACCGATTTCTCTTTATTGTTTTATCTGACTGCTGATAGAGAGTTGAGTCTGGTATTTTCCAACCACCTAAAACTCATCAGAAGTTGAAAATATTTGGATCTTAATATAAATTTGTCTTTACATTTTGTCATATTCTTTAGCACTAATTTAACACATTCTCAATGAGAAACATGTATTTCATAATTAAATAAAAATACAATATAATAAATTAAAACATGCCTGAAAATCAAATAAAAACCAAATCCAAAACATCTGGAAAATTAAACAGGATCTGCTGAGGTGGGAAGAATAACTTTTATTAGGCGTTATATTAGGACAAAACGATAGCAATACTTGTAGCACCTTACAGCTGTTTTCTGTACAAGGAATCGCAGCTGTATACACAAAAGGAAAAATATATTAGAGCAATTTTTCAAATTAAACATGAGATTAAAAAATATTTTCTACTTGGTAAGTATCTCTTTTTTTCAATTCTATACCAATCCTTTGTCAAATGTATCTACTTTACTAAAATAAATATTTTGCTCTTAGAAATGTTTTGTAACAGTTGCCATTTATTTATTATTTTAAGTTGGTGAGTTTTTGATCATGAATTTAAACCTTTTATAATCTTGTCAGTTGGAAATATTTTCATCTGGAGAGTTCCTCTTTTGAACTGAACCCATCTGGAAAAAAAGTTACACATGTAAAATGAACAATTCTGAACAAAACAGCATAAAAATGTAATATTATTTTTAAGTAATATTATTCGGTAATAGTAATTAATCAAGTTTTTATATTACCAAATAGTAAAATATATATAAATTCAACATTGACTTTGATCAGTAAACATTTTGTTTTCCCATTTTGGCAATACATGTCGACTATGGAATTTATAAAATGGAACAATCTATAATTAATATCACAAAAGTAAAAATATAAACACATGAAGACGGAAAAATCCAATAATCAAGTATGCCGTAAAATGCTGAAAGATGTAACCTAACAAACCATCATGAATTTATTTTTGCACAAAGAACATTAATTTTGATAAAAGCTAACTAAGCTACATATAAAACATCACTGTTTATGTTTCTACAAAAAACAGAAATGAATTGGTAATTTACTTTTTACATGTTAAGATTCATGTGATGAATTATTTAGTTGTTTATCCTTTAGCAGCGCTTAGATAATTTTTTAACTCTTACTACTCACGTGGGCAATGTGTCTCGTAAAGTCTCCAGAAAATGCAAACTCCACCCTGTAGGAGGCGCTGTGTTAAAAACGCCAGGGTCCTGAGAATGCGGTCCTGAGAATGCGGTCCTGTGAGCGCTGTTGGTTCTCCAGGTCTGCAGGTATACCCTTCTCGTGAGAACTCCGGAGGAACGCAGTCATGTTAATCACGATGACAGTTATGTTACAATGACTGTCCACGTCTGAAAATCTTCACTAAGAAAAGGTCACACAAAAACCCTCATTTCCTGATTTGCACTGTAATCAAACATCTCCAATTAGAGCCAGCACAAATGAAAGAGCAGTCATTCTTATTATTGCAGGTTCAGGGGCAGCTGCTGCTCACTGGGATGGAATGGTGAGATTCTGCAGTCTGTATTTACAGAGACAGTGATGTGCTAAGCACTCTAAAGCAGAGGTTTCTTTTATGTGTACATGCCAACACACTTATTCTCAAATTACAGAGATTTAGTGAAGTGAAGTACTACTAAAATTCTGACCATAACTTTGGATCAGAATTAAGTAGTACTTTACTACTATAACTAATGTTTTACTTCAAAGTACATAATGGAATGCACTTAATGAAATTACTTCTCGTAACTTTATTTCTGTGTGTGTATATATATTTGTATTTGCACAGTAATTAAAGAGCATATATTTTTTTTTAACTTTGATAAAGTGCTGTTGTTTAAAAAATTAGTTCCATCAAGTTTAGGAATTGTATTTTATTAAAATCGATTACACAAGACGTTCTTATGTTACATTGTTGAGAGAACTATAAGCACAGACGCACATAATAAATATATACATCAATTCCATCTGTTGCATTTTTCACTTTGGTTACACATATTCACCAGCATGTTCACAGTAATGTGCATGGCAGACATTATACATTATACACAACAAAATAGAAAAAAAAAGTTTAAATGAGAAAATAAAAACCATAAGTTAGGTTTTCATTTTTATCAAGAATGGCTGGCCCAGGCTGTGACTAGTGGCCCATTTTGATAATTCACCAAAAGACAGGCAACAGAAAAAAGCTGATTAATGCTGCCAGTGAGTGAAAGCGGAATCACTCCATAAAAAGTTTGTTCCTTCACCCTTCGAATAATGCGCTCAACATGAACTCTGAGTCTTGCTGTGGACTGTGTCTTACTGACCTCTGCCTCAGACAGCTGAGATTTGTTCTTAATAAAAGCAGGTATGTGGACTTTGCATGGAACAATATCCTCCACAAGGAACCCCTTGTCCACCATAATAGCCATTGATGGTTTCAGGAGTGTCACTAGGCCAGACTGCTTTAACAGCTCCCTATCACTAATGCTGCCTTCATACAGAGGAGACACAAACGTTACTGGACCATGAGGGGCCATTCCAATAAGTCCCTTAAATGTGCAGTGGGCCTTGTAGCTGGAGAAAACCTCACTCTGGAGAAGAAGAGAGTCTGGTGTATGGCAGCGTAGTTCTGTGCAGTCCAAGATGGTTTGAGTGTCAAAGTAGTGATAGAAAATCTCAGGCATGTTCTCTTTCATGGTTTCATCATCAAGCCAAATGCACACAGCTCCCAACACTGCATAAAGAAAGTTAGCCCAAGTGGTGATGATTCAGCTAACGATGGACTGGTGGACTTTAAATCTGCCACATCTTTCTGCACCAAACCCAGTGACAAGTACATCTTGAACAGAAAAAACTCATCAATGGGTTGAAGAAACTGCGAAAAGAAGGTTTATTATTTTTTCCTTAAAATCTTGAATTGGGTAAAAACATGTTAACATGTAGGGTTCCAAATTAGCTTCATCTTACACAGGTTCTAAATATTATTAATGGCCTATTTGGATCTAAGACTTAAAGAAGTGAAGACACTCACTGTAGCCTGATGAGCATCTGTCTGGGTGGAAGGCTGTGCACTCGTCACACGAACCATATTGTGTGTCGCTGGCTCAATCTGACTCCAGAAAGACTTCAGGTGTGCATAACTTGCAAACCTGTGTTAAGGCAAAATGTAATTAGAATTTCAGAAATATACATACTAACACATACTTAAATTAAAAGAAAGTGCTTTAAATAAAACGGTTATATGCTTTGCACAATCACACGAATCACATTTCTGGATTGTATCAAATGTGTTTGTTATTGTATTTGAAATATATTGGTGGATTTATTTTGAGGATGCAATTCAGTGAAAAAACAAAGTGATACAAAATGTAAATATTGCAATTTTATCACTTTAAACCCTTCCGCTCTCTTTGGGGTCCAGATGACTTCGACCATATATTGATGTGTGATTCCTTCCATGACAAATGTGGACGAAGGGGGACAGGATTTTATGTCTGCCATGGACATTAGTGAAACTCAAAAATCAATGATAATAAAAAGTCCAGCGCACTTTCTTGTAGTCTAGAGCAGTGTTTCTTAACCATGGGGCCACGGCCCAATCTCGGTCTGTGGCACGAGCCAAAAATATGCAGCTATTGTCCCCTCATCATATTTTCTTTATACCGGGGCTCTTTGCCTCAGTTCATGTTTAGTTTTTTTTAAATAGACTGTTGTGACTGTTGTTGTTAATTTGTCACAGATTTGGAGAGAAATATCTAGTATGAAATTAAAACTTCTAATTTGTCAAGTTCATCATCAGGTTATAAGGTAATCTTTAATTAGCATTTTATTTAAACGTCATTTACAATTTGTTTCATTTGAAACTTATTTGAAGTGTTCTTGTTTTATTACTACACAATTTTATTCATCAAAATGCCTTATAAATATTTTTGGAATTTTTAATTTATGTTGAGGTTGACAGCTGTGGTTTATCTGTTCAGTATGAAAATAAATGTCTGAGATGATCACGTAGTATCATTTTTCCCCACAAGATTTTACTTCAATAAACCATAAAATGACTAAAATGATTTAATTATCAAATATAAATCAAACAAGATGTGGATCAATTTATATTAACATGTTCATATTTGAATGGGGCTTGAATCACTTTGTACCAGGAAAATTGGGCCTCAGTGTCAAAAAGGTTAAGAACCTCTGCACTAGATGACCCCACTCTTGATGTAAACAAGCCAAGGAGAGCAGAAGGATTACAGGCTATTTTCTGTTTACTTTTGTTTTCAGGTGCTGTTAGCGGTTAGCACATGTAGCCAATGCCAATTGTTTTATGTGTTATTTATGTGAAGGTCACCACCAATTTAAAGCTTACCTTGTATAAAGCCTGATGTCTTCATCAGAGGAAGCAAACCGCTCCAACCCAAACTCGCTGCTGACATCCATTTCTTCAACGTGTCTTGCTGTTTCTGCAGTTTTCATTTGATATTTTCATTTAGAGCCAAATCCAGGGCAGCCGGCTCAGTGGTGGAACAGTAATCATGTCCAGAACAGGTAACATCCATTTCTTGATCTTCACAGTCATCACAGGCTGTGTCGCTGTTCGGCCGCTGTCTTCGTTCCCAGACACTAGGACGAGCTGAAGGAAGCGAGAACTTGTTCCACTCAAACAAAACAGGAACGGCTCCTTTCCTCAAGCGCCTTCGTCCATCAGGATTTGATGACAGGATCAGGTCTTCAGGACAAAAATGACGGCTGCAGATCCTTGTGTAGTCTGTCACCTCAAAGTGATCTCTTCGAATATTAACCACCCACTTCCTATGTAAGTCACCATCTTTGGGAAAAGTGTGGAAACTTACGAATGAATTACACTTAGCTGTTACGGAGCACTTTGGGACGCAGCAATGAAAACTTGTAGTCTTGTCTGCTCGTTTCAGGAGGGCAAACTTTGACCTTTTGGATGCCATTGTATATATAAATAATGTATCACTAATGTATAATCCAAGAAGTAACGGAAATGAGACAAAATCAGGAATAGTACATAGTACATTTGCTGACAGCTAGCCACAACCGGAAGAAAAAAAGCATTCAAATCTGAAACCGGAAATATGTCACTCAGCTTCGTGCATAGAGTCCATCCTCTTTGTTTTGGCAAGCCCTAAAGTAGCTGCTTCACTGTTATCTTAAAGTCTGTTTACCTGAAGCGGCACGTGGGAGGAGCTTCAAACCCTTTTCTCGACTTCATAATAAAGGACGCGGATCAGTAGATACAGTATCAGGTTTGTTAATTTTAACAGCTGAATAAAAGCATCGGGACACATTTCCATTTCTGGATTAAAAGAATCTCCCAGTTTAAAGCAGCAACTGTCCCGCACAGGAGAAAGCTGCTTCTCTGTAACGGACTTGCCGGTGCCGTCACGGAACAATGCTATGGCAAGCCAAAGACGTCAAAAATTACCAGGAAAAGCAGGCACGGAAGTGCCACGTTTTACAGATAATTATTATATACATCATTTAATGTTTCCACAGTTAGTTTCAATAAAGCAATTAATACCAAAAAATAATTGTAACTGTTTTATTTATTATTTAATTTTAAGGAATAATCCAGATAGATTTGGTATTTTCAACACTATTTTAAAGCATTTTTTTCTCTCAGTTTTTGTAGATTTGGTCTAAAAACATGTAAATGTGATCAGAAACTACATGTTTTAACATTTAGTTTGTGTTCAAATTTTAAATATGTTTTGTTTTATTAATTAGGCTTCAATGACCAAATGTTGAAGCATTTCCAAAAATTAATTTAGCTTTTAAATTTTTTTTTACTTTTTACTAATCCGAAAAATGATTCGAACCATGACCCTAAAACCTTGACATGATCCGAACCGTCAGTTTTGTGATCCGTTACACCCCTAATTATTACTATTTTTTTCTTTGTACAGCACTTTGGGGTGTTTTTAATAGGAAATGGGCTTTTATTACTTTGTCAAGTTTATCAGCCAGTGATGCCATTGAACTTCATCAATCCTTCTTCTTTCTGGGCAGTTTTTGCACTGTTTACAGCTTGTTTTTTAGAGATGATAATTTTTCAATCATCTTCTAAGCTTTAATTTGAGCTATGTTTTGTGAAAATGGGTTCAAAAATGAGGAAGCTAGCCTGATTTTTGTGGTTGATACCTGCATGTCTTACATTGAAACAGCTGTGATCTGTTGACGTGAGTCAATGCACAACAACGGAGCCCACGCACGAACATCTCTGTCTATAGCAGCGAATATGCAAGTGCCAGTCCAGTAAAATATAGAAATCCTCAAGACGCTGCTTTTGCTATACCCCACAGCTGGCACAGCTGAGGGTTGGCAGGTCTGAAGGAGGCCAGAATCTGATTGGTAAAATGCTGCTAGCATAAAAGCTAACATGTTATAAAACTAACAATCCAGAGTGAAACGTTCATTAAATCCATCACCAGGACAGAGATTGCTGGATATAATGGTAACTTCCATGTCCACTGGAAAGTTGTGTAAGCCAGTAGATATTTGACAACTGAAGCCAATACACCTACAAGCCATGCTAAAGCTAACAACCAACCATGACAGAATCAAAGATGGGCGGGGCTTTTAAACTAGAGCTCAGGGCATTATGACATAGAACTTCTGAGACTTACACCAGTTGATCAATCACAAAATTCAACTGCAGTATCTCGTTTCAACCTGTAGGGGGCAGCACACAGATGGTTCTTGACTATATTTTCATGAATTAAACAATTTATTTTAATTTGTCAAAAATTTGGCAATGACTAACAGACAGCACTTTTTAAGCCCCATGTATAGAGGTCAGCAGCCAAAAAAAGTTGATTTAGTGTTTGGTCACCCTTTAAATAATAATCACTGATAAGTGTTTTTAAGCATAATAAAGATTCTCCATAGCCAGAGCATGAGCCCCTAATATCTGCATTGGAAGGTGGTCAAGCTGACAACTGCCCTAACATTTGATGTGTCTCCTGCAACACAGTAGATGCTTTAACAGGCACCTCCAGTGTTTAAAATTCAAAGATTTACGTTGTCAAGGGTTTAAATAGAGGAAAAGAAATATTGGTATTATTAATAACAAGTCCCAGGAAAACTGTATTGTTCAAATAAAAATAAATTGGAAATTGCCAGTCAATGGACTCGTGTCCTCAAATCCTCTCCAGACATAAATAACATTTCCTCTGGATTAATCCCGCCTCCTCTCTACATGATCCTCTATGAATGGACATGTCATTTTGGTTTCTGCTGGTGGAAACGTGACGTCTCTAATGTGAATGTTCTCTAAATGTTAAAGAAGAACTCATATTTGAACATCTTTCACTTTAAAAAGGGGCGCAGACCGCAGGAACTCTGAGTTTCCTGAAGAAAACCTGCTCCAGACCAGGTTTCGTTCACAGACTCAGTTGTCACAGTGATTGATTCTGAGTTTTCCTTAATTTAGAGTTCACAAACTCAGAGTTTCAACAAAAGCTGTTACTTGAAACGGGCCCCTGGCCGACTAATGGCAGATATTTGATACGTGAATCCATCTTTGAAAAAAATTAGATGTTTATTTTAGTGGGAGAATCAAAGACACGATGCTGGTGTAGGTATCATTTGTGTTCTGCCTGCAAGGTCGATACGGGGGCTTGGAACCAGTGATAATGTCATCAAACGACATAGTGTCGAGATCTGCTCGGGCTATTATTTATAATTTTTTCCATTGACAGCTCTTTCCTGAATGGCTGCTCTCTTCAGTGTCTATTTCACTGAGCAGAAAGTGACGCTGCATATTCTAGCTAGGCTACTTACAACCAAAAAGAAGGTCAACACTGGCAGGACGTAATTTGAAATTCACATGTGAATAGTCATACAAATAACATCAGTCCTGTTTTGAAACATGAAACATTAAAAAAAACATAGTTTATACATTGGCGATGAACCAAACTAGCATGCTACTCACTAACACCCACTTAAGCATGCTACCCTGTGATGATTCCTCTCGAGAAGATTATTTTGTTGTCATGGTTTTTGGGGTTGATTGTAAAGCACTGCATCCCCTTTTGTGGTTCTTTGCGTACTTGTTCGGACTTTCTCAGTTCTTTACGTGGGAAGACTCACTGCAATGTAATGACGCATGTGTGTCACATCCTATGTGACGTGATGGTGGTCTAATAGTCCGAACCAATCACAATCTTACACGTCATCATGTCTTAAATGCCCCGTAACGATCTTTTCTTGCAGGCTGAACACATGGTACCTACACCGGCTCTAGGATGACATCATGAAATGGGCGGCAGCCACTCTCAGTGGCAAACGAAGCCTCAAGAATCGAGTCATTTTTCTTCTGGCAAAGAACAAATTCACTAAAGAAATGTGTATTTATAGCAATGTGTGTTTATAGTCAAAAAGATAATATATGATCATATATGTGCATATAGTTTACCCTAAAAGGCTTAAGAAAATCATAGTATGTCCCTTTAAAACATGAATATAAGCGTATTCATTTGCTCCATATTCAATTTGATTCGTAAATGGTAAAATAAAAAAAAAAAGATTATTTTTTCCTTTGATTTTAATTAAAATATCAAATGAACAAATGATCCAGATATTTCTAATCCATTCTTCAAATTCTTCTTAAAGAACCCTTTCCTATTATATTGTCTCTGATTTTTAAGGTTGTCAAAATCCTGTTTTGTCTGCTGGAGTAAGGATGAATGCATGTTAAACTCATCGGATGTATTAATTTGAGGCCTCTTAAATAAACAATGTCATTGCAGTAATACATTACTGGAAGGCTCATTTTCAATATGAAACAAACATAAAATTATTATTAAAGGCAAATATTTATTGATCAGATTATCCCATCATTCTCACGGAGTAAATCAAAGAATGACAACATCTATTTTGCTCAACTTTCCCTTAGAGTTAAAAGTCCAAGAGTGCTACCGCTGAAGAACCAATGGAGCAAAACTGCTCAGAACCAGAGAAGGACGGAGTGGAGCAAGAAAGTTCAACAAGGCTCACCGCGTGAAAACTGAAGGACTTACCTGTGCAGGCGATCAGTGGATGATGGCTGTCTCTTTATTTCAGCTTTGTTTGCCTGCAGTCTGCCGTTTGAGGGATTATTGTGTTTTTTCCTCAGACACATCAGGCCCCACCCACACAGATTACCCCTCCCCCCTCAATCGCATGACATGGGATGGGGGAGGGGTTGACAGCTGTTTGTCTGCAGTGCATCATCACTCAGCAGGACATGTTGACGGTACATCTGCCCCTCCTAAATGTAGGTTTAAGGCTGAAATACCCCTCACCAGGAACTTCATGCACTCAAACACTCGTCTTCACACTTTCTCTATTGAAAGACCCAGAATTTAAAGATTATTTTGTGACAGATTACACAAAGATATTTTAGTGACATATATAGTATATGGCATTTACCATTTGATGGTATTAATTTTTTTTACTTTACAAACCGGTGTATGGAAATGTACATTTTCATTTTAGTGCAATAGTTCCTTTTCACGGTGACATCACACAAAATGGCGACAGGGCCGTGAACATGATACGTACAGAGAAAACAGAGACATGAACGGTGTTCACAATTTGGCATAAATAGTAAAAGGTAACCTTACCAATTGCAACAGAAAAAAATGTACTATATTTAATTTATGAAAGTCCAGCTGATCTGTACTTTCATTTTCTAACTGTATGCCTGTGTTGGTGGTGCAGTATAATTCACATGTTTTTCCTTCTCTCCGACTCCCCTGTGGGAGACCGGGAGAGACTGCAGTTTCCGGGAGACTTGTTGGTGATCCTGACGAAGCCCCGCCCATCTGGATGAAGCCCCGTCACCATCCGTCACCATCCTGCATCTCTGAGTGGGAGTGATTCCTGGTGGGTCGTCTGTCCTCCTGCTCCTGGTCGTGGTCTGCAGTTCTGCCTCATCTGGACTATGGACTTAATCATCACTCGTCCCTCAGCTCTATATGAATGAACTCAGCTCTATATGAATGAACTCTACTCATCATAGCAGTCTTTATCATGAATGCCTCAGCTCGTATATGCAATAACTCTCCTCATGTCTGCTCTCCGTGGAGTCGCATCCTGTCCACTCAGGTTGTTATGACTACCGTTGATTCTCATTTCTGTTTCTTCTTTTTCCTGACTCAGGTTTTTTAGGAGTTTTTCTTACCGCGAGGGAGGGTCTAAGACAGGATGACCTGTTCTTTATAGTCTGTTTAGTTTTTACCTATTGTGCATATTTTATGACTCCATCTGTGCATCTGTAAAAACTGCAGGCATGAAGCCCAATGAGGCAAATTGAATTTGTGATATTGGGCTATATAAATAAAATTGAATTGAATTGAATTGAATTGAATTTCCTCTTAGATTTTTCACAACTTCAGTATTGGTGGATCTATTGAAATGATCAACCTTTCACTTGAGCAGATATTATTCCAATGGGTTCTATTCTGCTTGACGTTATTTGCACGTGTTTCAAGTGCGATTGAGCACAAAAGCCAATAGAAATTCACGTTGGACTGTGAGGACTAAGGCAGAACCCCAGAACGACACAGGCTCAGCTGGAAAAATAGAGAAGTTGATTTTGTTCAGCGGAAACGGTGGAAAGCCGAGGAGACCTCTGGATCCTCCTGACAGCAGAGTCAGCGGAGACAGAAAGCTGTAGAAGCTTTAACTGCGGACAGCAGGAGGATTACAGGCGAGGTCCACGCTCCTTTTGGGAGGAGAATAGGTTCAGAACAGGAGGTTAGGGATCTGATGTTCTGTATTGAGGCTTCGAGGCGTGTGTCAAGTAGTAGAGGAGGAGCTTCCATGAAGCGCGTATCGTGGCGTACTGCATGCTGAGGGATTGGTCACAATGGCCCTGAGCTTGAACAAAGTCCTCTGCTCCGCCACGTCCTCCACGTCCTTAAAGCAGATGTTAAAAGAGTGTAGACGGCAGAGAAAGTACAGGCTGGACCGGCTCTTCTTGTAGAGCTGGTCTATGTTGGAGGTCCAGTCCAGCTTGTTATCAAACACAAACCCCAGGTATTTGTAGGATTTTACCATCAGTCTCCCTCAATGCGTATGGGCTGAGGTGTTGGAGCTTTTCTTCTGAAGTCCAGAACCATTTCTTTGGTCTTCAGGACATTCAGCTGCAGCTGATTCTTCCAGCTCCAGGCCACAAAGTCCTCCACCAGCTCCCTGGACTCCCCGTCCTCTCCTCCCTTAGTGCACGCCACAATGGCTGTGTCATCTGAAAACTTCTGAATATGGCAGGTTGAAGTGTCATGATGGAAGTCGGACGTATACAGCGTAAACAGAGCAGGAGAGAGTACAGTTCCCTGCGGTGCCCCAACACTGCAGCTGAGTGTACTGGATGTGGATCCCCCCATGCGGACATACTACATCCTGCTTGTTAGATAGTCCATGATCCAGGACATCAAGTATGGCTGCACAGACATCTTGATGAGCTTCTCCTGCAGCAGGTGAGGTTGTATGGTATTAAAGGAGCAGGAGAAGTGGAATCCTCACAGCACATCCTCCGTCGTCCAGGTATGAGAGAGCGATGTAACATATAGAGGACAGCGTCCTCTACCCCCACTCTCTCCCTGTACGTGAACTGCAGTGGGTCTTGGTCATCCTGCACCTGTGGTTTCAGCTGCTGCAGCACCAACCTCTCAAAAGTCTTCATGACATGTGAGCTCAGTGCTACAGGCCGGTAGTCTTCATTGTCTTTGGGGTTCTTCACCTTAGGGAGGGGGATTATGCAGGCCTTCTTCCAAAGGGGTGGAACATCTCCCTCAGATTGAAGAGATGTTGGAGAAGACCTCCAAGCTCACTAGCACATGTCTTAAGCAGTCTTGGACACACCTGATCTGGACCTGCTGCTTTCCTGATGCATGTCTCTGCAGTTCTCTTCTCACCTGATGCTCTGTGACGTGACGGAGCAGAATGGGAGAACGCAGGCCCTGCAGATGAATGGCATGAGGAGGGGGTTGGGGTAGGAGAGGTGTTGTCATCAAGGAGTGAAGAAGAAGAAACAGTCTGAGAAACTGGCAGAAGGGCGGGGCCAGGCAGTGGGGAGGGACCAGTGATGGTTTAGTTCAGATCGAGCTGATGCTGGAAATAGCAGGTGTTACATTAAACCTATTACAATAAGTATTCAGGTTATCTGTGATTGTCTTCATCCCCTCCCACACTGCTTTGATGTTGTTTTCTTTCAGTTTCCCCTCAACCCTTTCCTTATAGCTCTCTCTGGCTTTTTTCAAACAGTTCTTCACTTCTGTCTTCACCTTTCTCATCTCCTCTTGATCCTTTTTATTGAATGCCCTGTTCTTTTTATTTAAAACCTGCTTCACCCCTCGCGTAATCCAGGGTTTAGTATTAGCAAAGTAGTGCACTTTCTTTGTTGGTACAACGCCATCCATGCAGAAATTCATATAATCCGTGATGCACTGAGATGCTCCATCGATGTCCTCTCCATGCTGGTCCAACAAAACATCTGAGCTCCTCTTCTGGCTCAAGTGTCCACCTCCTCACTGTTCCTGTAGTTGCAGGTTGCCTCCTTACAAGGTGTGTGTATGTGGGCTGTAAGGAAATCAGAACGTGGTCTGATCTGCCGAGAGGGGAAAGGGCGTGGCTTGATACACATTTTTGAAGTTGACATAGAAAAGATCAATACTAGTCCAATCACCACAAGTGGGACAGTGTACAAATTGATGCATGGCTGGAAGAATGTGACCGGGACCGCCCCCTTTGCTCTTCCCGCACGCCGTGATGTCTGTCAGCTCGTACCAACGAGAGAGAAACCAGGCAGCTCATCGTTGCTGTCAGGTGTGTTAGCCGTTAGCCAAGTCTTAGCCAGCATAATTTAGCAGCACTCTCTGTAGTTTCTGTGACTTCCAACCAACGCAAAAAGTTTATCTGCCTTATTTGTCAATGCGTTCACATTACCCATAATCATAGAGGGAAC
This sequence comes from Oryzias javanicus, assembly GCA_003999625.1. Taxonomy (NCBI): domain Eukaryota; kingdom Metazoa; phylum Chordata; class Actinopteri; order Beloniformes; family Adrianichthyidae; genus Oryzias; species Oryzias javanicus. Next base: position 28,304,609 of record CM012456.1, on the reverse strand, counting down.
TGGTGGCTTCTATCTCCTGCTGCGTTCCTTTTTGGCAAGAGCCTTCACCGGCACAGATCCCTCTGTATCTCCTTTGCAACTCTTTGGGGATGACAGATCTTATTCCAACTTTACTTTTGCTCAGAACTGAAATTTCAGTCCTCTGGTAAGTAGTCTTTCCAGATTCAAAGTCCCCCCATTCACACTCTGACTCATACAGAGCAGCAGACCGACAGCACACCTCAAGCAGCAGCACCATGATCAGTAGGATCTGTGCTGTTATGTCTTTTATATTATTTTTAACTTCTTTCACAGTAAAGCAGTTAAAAAAAAACTTTTGTGGGATTAATTTCATGTGCACTGTCCCAAGTAAATAAATACAATAAATTAAAGTTAAGTTTCAGATGAAACAGTAACAGATATAACCACAGAATATTTGAAATCTTGTTTATTTTTCATCAATAATTCACTACCTTCCAGAAAGAGTTAAAAAATACACGATTTCCTTCATTTAGTGCCAGTTGTTTCACATCGATCTGCAAGAACTGTGTGGACACCGTTTCCCACAATGCATTGTTTTGTAGTCATTAAGGCATCTTGAAGCCTTCGCAGTACCTATTTTCTGGCTGCGCTGGCTTAGGTAGGCGCCCTGAACCCGCCCCTTTCTCGCGATACTTCATGACGGCGCACATGTGACGTCAGTGACAGAAACTAACCAGCATGCACCGCGATCCAGGGGATCTGCGCAGCGTCAGGTCCGCCTGCATGATCTGCATGATCATGACACCTACAACTTCACTTCCTCTAAAGTATTTCAGATCAGAGTACTTCTTTGAACATTATATTCAAAAATAGCTTCTATTGAGACGAGATTTCCCGTCCACCCTAGGGAGTCTTCACAAGTTCTTTTTTGTCAAAGGAGAAGTAAAATCCAAGAGGTTAAATTAGCCAAATTTATTTGATCTGGAAACTTCTATTGCAACCAGGGTCTTCCACTCAATGTCTCACCCAAGGCCCCCGCCCCCCCGTCCCTGGTTTTGCAGGCCTGCAGGGGTGTCACCAACACTCACACTCATTGGATACTTTCACACCACAAGACAACAAATATCATTGATCCCAGGAATCCCTTCCCCCACTTATGTTTTATTCCTGCCTCTGCATTCTTTAAGGCTTCAACAATGAACTTCTAAGAAAACCACAAAAAGGATCATATCAAGTAATTGGAAATCAAAACATATTTGAAAATTAAGGAAATGAAAAAAAGAAATTAAACACTCAATAAAAGATTTACAACAATAAAATCATTAGGAAGAATTGATTTTCCAAGTAAATATTATAAGCTGTAATGAAAATAAAATCCTACGCTTCTTAGAGTGTTTATAATACTGAGAATATTTAGAAAAACAAAAAAATAGAGTTGACTACTAGGACGATAGGATTCACAGAGAAGTGGATCCTTAGATTTCTTAAATTTCAGTGAAATTGTAGCTTGCGTCATTGTTGTGGGAAGGATATATATACATATGTATATATATATATACATATATAAAAATGTCAGAGGATGGACTGTTTCAGTCACGTACTCATTGTGTTTTATTGATTTTGTTGTATATGCATGCTTTTATGGTGTTTTTGATTTTTTTTATATTTGAACTGAGATATGACTGAACAGCGAATGACATAATGACACCCAGCTGTGCCCAATCACCTGGCCGGCACTTAAGACAGAGCATGAGACTCGGGGGGCAGCCACGAAGCGCAAGGGAGAGACAAAGCACGGAGAGCGCAGGCAAAGGGGGGCCGCGCACTGACAGACTGGAAAAAAAGGCAAAAGGAATCCACGCGGCGAGGAGTCACGGGAGGGCCGTACTTTACGAGAGGCACCGGAGCAGCCAGCGGACGTCTGCAACGGAGGGACCCGACCCACGACGGACGCCGGCCCTAGGAGCAGCGAGCGCGGGCGGATGCAGCAGGAGACTACGGTCAACGCGCTGAAAGAGCTAAGTAAAGGAATGTGAAACCGTCACCGTATGTGCACGAGGTCGACGCGTTAATTAGCTCGACACTGAGTCTCCTGCTGGTGTCTGTTTAGGGCCGGCGAACACGGAAGTCCAGCTGTCAGCGCGAGCCGTGGGAGGAAAGGAAGACCACCTGCTGGGCAGAGAAGCGGAGCCTCCTCTGCCACCCCTTTCCTTCATTGACTGTTTTAATTTGGATTTCTCTTCGATCCATTTTAAGACACTTTTTTTGGGCTACTGTATTTTATTTTTTTAAACAAAACTTAATTGTTTTATCCCTTTTTATCTTTATCTTTTTTAAATAATCTAGCCCATTTTTTTTTAGATTTTAAAGATTTTAAAATCTTAACCTTTTTATTAAACTATTTAAGCGCATTGAATGGCTGTGTTTCATTTCTGAGCAATTCTGTGATCCTTGGACCTGAAACTTCAGAGGTCGGTCGGACCTCACATATACACATATGCACATAAAGAAGAAAAAATGCAAACGCCTGAACCTGTTCCCCCGGTAACAAGCTGTCGGGGACCAAGTGGGGGCTCGTCCGAGCTCTTCAAGGGGTTTAAAGTCAACTGGGACCAGCTGTTGCATTAAAAGACATCATATCAGCTTTGTGCTGACGTTTCCTTCCTCCTGTGTCTGTGCGCAAAGGGCGCCAATTTGTAAAGGGGAAAACCGTGGCATCCGGCTTTAGTTTGGAGTATTTCATTGCTCAGCCAATCTTACATCAATAAGAAATGTGTTGCAAATGCGATGTGGTGCAGATTGCAAACCACCTCAATATCAGTTTTCCAAAACCCATCATTAAACAGGACCTTAAGATTTTTCTGGTGAGGGGCCTGGTGGAGTTGGGTGTGGTTTGTTTGCCAGTCACTAATGTGCCGGTGTTGTCCGTGGAAGGCGCCTCAGGGAGAGGTAGCCACGAGCGCGATGGGTGGCTTATGCGGCTGCGGCATGTGGAGATGCCTCCCCGGCTTAGAGCCCCTGCCAGAAAGAGCAACGAGAGGCCTGGACAGGAAAAGCCACCCTTCAGCCTCCCTCGGTATGACCTGTTCTCTCCCAGCACCGGTGGGTCACGGGACGAGGCCCGACTGAAGGTCCGGCTCGCCGGTCTGCAGATGGGCGCAAGCCTGCCAAATGCAGCAGGAGATCAGGCGGCTTGATACTGAAGCCAACACAGCTGTCAGGATACGACAGCTGGAGCTGGGGGCGAGACCTCGTATCCCTGCATCTCCCAATGACAGCGCCACCCCTTTTCTCTCAGGCCTACCAGCCAGTTCACTTGATATCAGTAAATTGATCTGTCTTGTGCCGCTTTTTGGGAGACAGAAGTAGATTCATACTTCACATCATTCAAGCGCACTGCTGGTACCCTGAAATGGGCCCGTGAGGTTTGGCCTTTGCTACTCTACTGTAGTGGAAAAGCCCAAGAGGTCGTAGCGACGCTCCCTCTTGAGGATTTGCTGATTCATGATAAGGTTAAAACGGCAGTCAAATCAAATCAAGCTTTATTTGTATAGCACCTTTCTGGAAATATACATTTCAGTCAGAGTGCTTGACATAAAAACAATCAGTCTTGCAGGCATATGAACTGGTGCCTGAAGCCTATCACCAAAGGTTCAGAGAGCAAAGAAAAAGTCAGACTCAAACTCATGTGGAGTTTGTGTGTGAAAAGAGCGTTCTTTTTGACAAGGTGTGAGCAGCATCCAAAGTTGATGATTTGTCTTTGTTGCGTGAATTAATGTTGTTGGAAGAGTTTAAAAGAAGTTTGCCAAAGTGTCTTTTTGTTTATTTGAATGAACAGAAAGTGAACACTGACGTCAGCAGCAGTGCTGGCCAATGAATATATGTAGACACATACAACATCCTTCCCTGTGCCCAATGACCAATGAGAGTTGCAGCTTTTCCTCAGCCAACTCACAGTAAATCAAACACATCCAAAGAAACACGTGAGTGGTTTTACTGCCATAAACCTGGACATGTCATCGCTGACTGTTGTCTCTTAAAAAGTCAACCTGAACCTGCTCACCAGAGCCCATCCAGTCCAAAAGGGATCGGCAGAATTAAAACTGGTAAAGCCAAAAACCCAGACCCTGTTTTAAACCTTTCACCTTTGAGGGTCTCGTCTCACTGAACAGTGAGCGCACAGACGAGCGCTCTGTGCGTATTCTGAGGGACAAGGGAGGAGCACAAACAGCTAGTAATTCTGGCTAATACACAAAATTTTCTGAGTATTCATCTTCCAGTTACACCAGTGTACTTCGTGGGATTGGAATGGAGAACGCGTCTCTCCCTGTGCATCGCATGCACCTGAGGTCCAACCTGTTGTCTGGCGTGTTCCTCATGGCTGTCTGTCCAGGACTGCCCGTAAATGCGTAGCCGTGCTGCTGGGGCATGATGTGGCTGGCGGTAAAGTACCACGTCGTGGAGTGTTGACAGACATTATTGATTAATATTTCATTCACTGAACTTGACAAATTCTCTTCATCGCAGGTGAAAACGGGAGAGGATCACACATTTGATTTGGAGCGCCGTCCACAATCTCTCCGGACGCTTTTTAAGGAGGGACATAACGTGTATATCATAACGGTCCCTACTTGGAACCAAACTTCGGTGCCCAACCCTTCTACTGGCAGGTGTTAACTTTTTCTTTTTTGAATATACTGTTCAAAACAATGAAAGTATCACTTTAAAAAAACTCATTAGATCCATCAGATCTCAATATGAAGTTGGATATCTATCCAAATAACAACAGGTCAGTGTCTTAGGAACAAAAGGATGCCAAGTATTTTAATGAAATAAAAGTTTTCAGTCTACAGAGGCTCAATTGTGTAGACACCATCAAATCAGAGTGAAATGAAGATGTGGCAGGATAGTCCATTTTCTCCAAAACTTCATTTCTGCAACTCTAAATGCTTTTCAGTATGTTGTGTGCCCCCCACGAGCTTGTATGCATGCTTGACAACGTGGCGGCATGCTCCTAATGAGACGACAAATGGTGTCTTGTGGCATTTCCTCCCAGATCTGTGTGAGGGCATCCCTGAGCTGTTGTACAGTCTGAGGAGCAACCTGGCGGCGCCTAATGGACCCAAACATAATGTCCCAGAGAAATGTCCACGGTGCTGGGCAGTGAGCACAGGGTCCACTACAGGACGTGGGGCCCTCAGGCCACCTTCATGAAGTCTGTTCCTGATTGTTTGTAGAGACATTCACACCAGTGGCCCTCTGGAGGTCATTCTGTAGGGCACGAGCAGTACTCAGCCTGTTCCTCCTTGCACAAAGGAGCAGGTATGGGTCCTGCTGAGGGGTTGAGGACCTTCTACGGCCCTGTCCAGCTCTCCCAGAATAACCAGCAGTCTCCTGAAATCTCCTCCATGTTCTGGAGATTGTGCTGGGAGACACACTAAACCTTCTTGCTGCAGCACGTGTGGATGTTCCATCCTGGAGAAGTTGGACAACCTGTACAACTTCTGTAGGGTTAAGGAATCTCCTCATACTGCCAGTAGAGAGAATTACACAAGACAAAATCAGCACGAGTGGAAAACCAGCCAAAAAAGATCAAGAGGAGAAACTTGAAATGACCTCCACATGGAACACCAGTCCTGTTTGGAGGGTTTTCTAATTGTTGCCACTGAAGTGCACCTGTTGTTAATTCATGAACACCAATACAGCTGAAATTGATGAACGAGGCCCTCAGCTGCTGAACCAACAAGAACATTATCAGACAGTTTCATTCAATTCATGCCAGGACCAAGAAAAAAAAGGGTTCCTTTCATTTCTGAGAGCAGTATATATAGTAACATTTCATTCCACATAAAAACACAGTTTTTTTGGTGATACAAACTTTTTTAAAGCAACCATTACACGGCCCTGCGGATTACCAAAATGTAACTGTGTGTTAAAAAAAGCAACAAAAAAAAAAGTTAAACCATGCTAACAGCGGGATTTGAACCTGGGGGAGTCCACATGCAGCCACCAACACCTTACCTGCAACATTGTGTTCTGTAGGCTTAATAAAGGTGACCCACCACATCGCCATTTTATCCAAGTACAAGAACATTTTCTACCCCTGTATGTAACACAAAACGATGTTGCTTTGAACAGCTACAACAGAGTTTTGAAAGCATAGTTTACAAAGGATAAGACTCTGCTTTTTAGAACCGTCTTGGAACAACTTCAGAATATGATAGTACAGACAATACAGACATTTTCTGACTGCAATTATCACTCCTCACCAGCAGAGGGCGATTTGTGAAGCAGAGAACACAGAGACCTTCTTCAGCGGGTTGGGGGACAACTGTGAGCCATGTAAAATGAGTCACTGTGGATCAAAACCAGTACAGTGTCCAACCACAGGCAAAATTATTGGAACTTTTTTGCTTGTCTGTTTGATATTTACAGATGTGACTGATTCTTTTAAAAAAAAAAAAAAAAAAAGAGCAGAACCACTTCCTCTTAGTTACATCAGCAAGTTTAGACAGATTTAAAAAAAAGAGAACTGTAGCACAATCTTTATTTTTAAAACAACATAGAAATGATTTTTTTTAGACAAACTTATTTTCAAGTTTCTACCATCTTCGTTGTCTGACAGTCTGAAAAGTCTAGAGGCAATTCCACAGAGTGTGAATTCTCACTAAAGAAAACATGGAAAGAAAAAAACTGTCCATCTGTCTGTGTTGGCCTGGTATTCATTCTCTTTTAGAATATCTACCTGGGCCTCTTTGACATGTGTGGCTCACCAGATTAGGTCATCGTCGCTCTCATTTCAGCTGAAGATGTTGTAGAAATAGTCATCCTCTTCTGAAGGGACAAATTCAAATATCTATTTATGAAAAACATCTTCAAGAACCCGTGTAGAGGTTAAGCTTCATCTGAGCATTCCTGGAAATGTCCTAGGATTAATGGTGGGGGATGGGGGAGGACAACTGCTGATTCCCCTGGTCTTCGGGGAATACCTGCTCAAACACACCTGTCTTAGATAGAGAGAGGGGGACATGGAATACATGTGGACTGTGTTCTGTGAGGACCAATGTAGGGAAAGACTGACAGACAGAGATATTCGGCTTGAAGTTCCTAGAGGACTTATTGCTTCTTGACATTTTCATCACCTGTTTTCCTGTTTACCAAGGAGATCACATGACGTCTGCTGTGGGGTCTTTGCAGATCCCGCTCTGAAAGATCACTGTCTCTGACCCCAGATATGCCTTCTGTAATGAAGACCACTCACATGAGTTCTCCTGCCTGAGGGCTAGCTTACTGCAATCAGTTGGGAAGCTCTTTCTTCTGCAGGGAAAGGCTTTTGTGGAGGACCAAAGGGGGAGAAGGTGAGACAGGGAGGAGTATGACATTTGAGAGGGGATGATTGAGGAGCAGGACTTTGCTGGGAAGTGTTGTTGTGGAATGGTGGGACTGGAATGCGATCGCTCCCCCTTCCTATCCTCCCACCCTGCCTGCTCTGCCCCTGGGGCAGCACTTCCTAAGCACACTGAGTGCCTCCTTTTGGAGCTGGAGGGGTCCATGTAGTGTAGAGGTATTGTGAAGGAGTGCCACATCTCTCTTTGTGGGAGGCTCCAACAGGTGCGGGGGGGGTGTTGGAATGAGGGAAGAGAGTCTAGAGGACGATCAAGCTGCTTTTGGGAGATGCAGAAGACTCCACCACCATCCCCCCCCTCAGTCGTTCCCACCTTGCCCCTTCTGCCAGGTTGCCATAAAAACTGTGGATTTTCTCTGGCTCCTTCCTTCTTGTTCAGGAGCGGGGCAGGACACACCCTAGGTTTTACGTTCAGACTCTCTGATTGGGCATAGTTGATGAGGCCATTAAGAGGATTGGCTGAGGAGAGGTGGGTGGAGCCAGAGGCAGGAGGTTTTCTGCTGCTATGGACGTCAATGACCGTGGAGTAAATGTCCTGCAGGTTGATGATCTTTGTCTTCTTGTCCCTGTTCTCATGAAGGACGGCATTGGCACAAATGAAGAGGAAAATCCCAATCCCCATGATTAGAGGGCCAAAAACCTTTAGCCAATCAGAGTACAGATATCTGCAGAGACAAGGAAGGTGATAAACAAAAAGCCTCCACACCTCCACACTTGATTCCACCTGGAGTAAAAGAGACTCAGGCCCTGTCCACACGTAGCCGGGTATCTGCTAAAACGCATATATTTTTATCCGTTTCGGCCTATCGTCCACACGTAACCGAAGATTTAAGTCACTGAAAACGGAGCTTTTGGAAAACTCCGGCTAAAGTGAAGATTTTGGAAAACTCAGTTTTCGCGTCTGCGTGTGGACATGCATAGCCGGAGATCTACGTTTTTAAACGTCACTCTTTGCGACAATTAGTGCATACACGTCATAGATGCGCCGCTGTTTACAGTGTTCAGCATGGACCAGAGGAGTGTGTTAATTATTACGCTGGTACAGATGCTTCATACTTGCTTTTTTTTACAAACACAATTACTGCTTCTTGTCGAGGAACAAAGGAGAATAAGCGCTTTGCAGTCGGCTATTTTACAACAAATATCGCTTCCTCCTGCTCCTCCAAATCATGCCACTCGTGAAAGACGCCATCGGAGATTTTCACTGACTTTTAGGAAAACACTGACAACTACTGTTCTGGCATGCTCATTACATCGCCCAACAGCGCAAGTATGCGGGGACGTGTGGACGGAATTATTTTGAAAACGATCACGTGTGGACGCAACCGTTTTTATAAAACGGAGGTCGGCAGATATGCGTTTGTAGAAATACCTGGCTACGTGTGGACATGGCCTCAAAGGGTCCAGGTGAGATACACAGAGCTGCTTCTGAAAAACGAACAGATACTTGACAGTACAGAGGGGGCTTCTCAGAAAATAGAGATCAGGTCTTTCATACATCACTTCAGTTGTATCTACTGTGCATTCTCAGTAAAAAATCACAGGTACAGATAAGATTTCTTAAGTCAAGGTGACAGCAGGTCCTCAAGAAAATAATAATAATAATAATGGATTAGATTTATCTGCGCTTTTCCAGACGCTCAAAGCGCTTACAATGAATACCCATTATTCATTCACACCTCATCCATACTTGGTGATGGTAAGCTACTACTGTAGCCACAGCTGTCCTGGGGCAGGCTGACAGAGGCGTGGCTGCCAGTTCGCGCCTACGGCCCCTCTGACCATCACCGGGACATTCATACACATTCACACGCCAGTGGAGCCACACTGGAGGCAAGTAGGGTTAAGTTTATTCCATAAACAGAGAATCCTCTCCTGTCAGGATTCTGTAGAGACGTTGGAGATCTGCAGATCCTCACACAGATCTTAGAACATCTGAACATCTGGATCTTTTGGATCTTTAGATCGTTTGGTTGTTTTATTTAACTGATCAATAACTATAAACTCATGAAAAAAATGAATAACTGATGGAAATAAAACTATTTTTACAAGTGTAAAAATGTTTTATGTTAAATTTTGTTTCGATCCTCCCAGATAAAATGTACAAAATACATGATAAAAACAAAACAAAAAACAATTATTTACTGTTCAACTTTAAAGTGAAACAACATGAAATACTGATTATAATGTGAAAAATGAAAAGGAAAAAAATCATGTTAAATGAATGTAGAAATTCCAAATCTCTGATCTTTATCTGGTTTCTTCTGTCAGAATCTGATCTGATCTGATCTGGAGAAAGTTGTTCTCATGTTTCTGCTGAGGTCGGTTCTGGAGTCGGTTCTGGTTGAAATTCTGTTCTTACAGATTCTAAATTGTGTCTTCTTACTATCAATAACAATAAATTCCTCCCAGATTTCTGTTCTGTTTAGAGTCACTCATTTTACACTGCTCTGCTCTGACTCTCCCTCCTGTGTGCAAACGGTAATGAGGTTTGCACACATACGCGCACACACTTGTGCGCACAATCGCAAATTGTATTGATCTGACATGTATGACTTGAAGTAAAAAATAAATTTAAAAAAGGGCATTCGGGACACAACTTGATAAATAATAATCTAGCAAGAGAAACAGAAAGTGAATCTTATTTTCTCTTGGTTATTGGGGGGAGTTGTATTATAAAACTAACTGGTGAAGATGAAACCTGCAAAGTAAGATTACAGATGTTAAACTCCTCACTACACACTTTCTCCACTTTATCAGACAGATATTAACATTTTTAAATCCAGGATTGTAGAATGAAAACTAAGATCTGATCGAGATCATAGATTTATGAAGGTCTGAAGATCTGCATGTTTCAGCTCAGCAGACCAGCATGGAGGAGATTGACAAGGTCTCCAGCCAATCAGGACGCAGAACAGGGTGCGCTGTTTCAAAAATAAAATAAAGGCAGCAGCATGATCACACTAAGAGCAGGGGCCTGCTTCAAATTTGTTGAAGCAGGTTCAACAAATTTAGAGTTGAAACCTGAACTTCGAGTCACTGGACTCAAAATTCGCAAACTTAGTTTTCTGTTTCAGAACAGCTGAAAATGTTTGATTCAATCAACTTGAAGTTGTTGGAACCAGAATCAGGTGCGAGCGTCGCGAGCATTAAAAGCCCTGATCAATGGAGCAAAGACAGCACGATTCACCATGGCAACGGGAACAAACTTCCGAGTTTTGTGGCTACTTCCGGCGACGGAAATTGATAAGTTCCTGCAAGAATATGAGACTACAAGAACATTTTCAGCAAGATAATAAACCCAGCTGCAGCGGTAAAACAGAGAGAAAACATCTGCAGAGTTAATGCATACGTCTACATTTGAATCATTTAAAATAACAAATAAATAATAATATCTGGAAGGTTATTTTGTCACTTGTAAAGTAAGGAATGGTTCTTGATCTGTTAATAATTTAACCAGTTATCTCCGTAATCGCATGAATGACCGTTTTCCTTACCCCCACCCCCCCACACACGCACCACATACACACACGGATATCACTGCACGCTAAAACGAAACACTGTAGCTGCCTGAGATATGTTAAAATAAGCATTTACTTAAATGTAATTCTCAAGACTTAAAAAATTTTAGCTGATAAATAGTTTTTTATTACATAAAAACAACATGCCCACGCCAGGTCTTGAACTTGGGACATCAGAAGCAGAGGCAGCGACGCTGACAACTGAGCTAATGCATGGTCTGTATTGAATGTTGTATACAATTTTAAATGCCCTACCAGTTTTTGAGATTTAATGTTTCGATTTTTAAGGGTTTCAAATGATGAAAATAAAACTCCTTATTATTAATAGCAAATCCCTGGAATAACTCACTATTTATAATGTCGCTCAAATAAAGATGAATCAGAGAAACTGCATCAATCGACTCGTGTCCTCAAATCCTCTCCAGACATAAATAACATTTCCTCTGGATTAATCCAGCCTCCTCTCTACATGATCCTCTATGAATGGACATGTCATTTTGGTTTCTGCTGGTGGAAACGTGACGTCTCTAATGTGAATGTTCTCTAAATATTAATGAAGAACTCATATTTGAACATCTTTCACTTTAAAAAGGGGCGGAGACCGCAGAGAACTCTAAGTTTCCTGAAGAAAACCTACTCCAGACCAGGTTTCGTTCACAGACTCAGTTGCCACAGTGATTGATTCTGAGTTCAGCTTAACCCGCTTCTTGAAACGGGCTTGGTTTAACCCACTTTCACGGGTTTGAGTTATCTCTCTTTCTGAAACCGAAAACTCAGAGTTTTACTGAATTTGGAGTTCAAGAACTCAGAGTTCCAACAAAATCTGCTTCTTGAAACGGACCCCTGCTGAACTAGCAGTAAAAGACTATATTCTGTTCTATTTGACGGGGATTTGGGAGAGTTCAGATAGAGGTACAGTAGAAGACTGGAATAAAAAGTCACCTTCTATGAGGGTCTCCATCATGTGGTCAGATTGGCTGGTCTTGTTACGACCCCTGGTCGTGTGTTTTGTGTGTGTGCTTGTACGTGTTTGTATCTGTTTTCCCAGCTCCTGCAGAAGTCTAGCTTCTCCACTGCTGCTGACTCCGCCCCATCCTGCAGAGCTGATTAAGGCACCATTCAACCAATCCCTGAGCTGGGAGGGAAGCTTAAAAGAAGCCAGGAAGCTGTGCTCCAGGGGCGGCTGAGTTCCTGAGGGGGAATTAGATTCTCAGTCTGCCTGCATAAAGCCTCTGGTTTCCCCCTCTTTAGTTTGTTCTGGTTTTGTCTGTGTGTTAACTGTGCTCTGGTCGTTTCTTTAGTTGCTTTGGAGTGATAGTTGTTTGGCTGTTTAGTTTGATATTTATGGCTATAAAGCCAGAGAATTTGTGTTACTGTTCGTATTAGTTCATCTAGAATTTTGGGTGTTGTGTTTTGTCTATGTTGTCACCCCATCTTATCCCTGCCCGGTTATTTATTTATTCTTTTATGTTACACAATTTCTTCCTTCTTCCCAAGGAGGGACGTAACAGTCTTGATGAGGAGGTGGGCTGGATCTGGCCAGCAGGCCGTAGTTTGGGGACCCCTATGCTAAATTATAGAAGAAACTCCTGAAAAACTCTAAGAGTACGTATTTACCTCAGACTTGCTAACCTGTTCAGAAGTTCCTCCAGAAAACTTTGTGGAATCCGCTGGCTCGTCCCATTGATGGATTCTGTGAGGTTGAAACCTTCATCCCTCTCATCAGACTCTGACTCCGTCCTCGTCGCCCCTCCCTGCAGAACAGAACACCTGGCTTTAGTCTCACAGCTGCTGTCTAGACTCCTGGAATCTGATCTCTCACCTGAGCTTCACGTGTTGCAGGTGAGGAGCTACTGGAGGGTACAGAGCCCGTGATGCTGCCCTGTTGTGAAGCAGTGCTGAATAGCAGACCATCTTGAGGCCAATAGCCCAGGGCTGCCATGCAAACACCAACAAAAAGGACCAGGACACCAAGTGCAGCCACCAGACCTGAGACTGAGCACAGCCTCACTCTGCCCTTCACCACCACCACCTCACTGCGCCTGGGACACAAAGTGACATCAGGAGGTTTGATGCTGCAATGTCTGGGACTAGTAGTGTTCCAAGGTCCAATCCGAATTCTTCTCTTCTCCCTTCCCCTCCATTTGAAGGGGCAGTCGATGTATAATGTGTTTTTTAAATTCGACCCTCCAAACGGAGGGTAAACAAGTCCACCGTTGTGAGGACAAACCGCGTCACACTGAGAAACGCTTTTCTACTTCTGGGCGCCCTCCGAGCCACATGTGTTTATATTTAAATGTAAGTAATAACTTTTTGTTGTAGCATGACATTTTAAAGTTTTAAACTGCTGTTGTTATGTTCTGTATATTCAAGTTCTAGAAGATCCGCACTAAAGCTTGCGGACCGGTGATTATTGATGACATCATTGTTTTCCCCTCTTAGATCGTTCATAAATCAGAGAACAAATATCAGTAATCCTGTCAGCAGTCAGAACAGCAGATCAGATGATTCCCATAATTCCTCTGGATGATATTAAACCAGTCGTGGATTATTTCTCTCTGACAACCCGGTTAAAGTTACACAAAGGTTACAAGTACTTCATTGAATGCTGCTAGTTTAATTATGAAGGTAATTATGATTTTACTTCTTTAATCTGTGCTAATGCTAACACTAGCATTAGCTTTATCTATGAGACGTGGAGCTGCAGAAGATCTTTTCTCTCCAGTTCAAAGTTTCCTAAATATCCGTTCTCACATAATCCTTGTAAACAGACCAAAAATCAGACAATTTATTTTACAAACTACTTTTCTTACGGTTCTATGCACTGTTTTCTGTTGTTGTGTTGTTTTGTCTTGCTTTTTACTGTCATGTTTTTATCTGTTCTTGCTGGAGAGCTGTTTTAACTGAATTACCTCTAGGGATTAATAAAGCTATTCTGTTCTATTCAATTCCAGCGTGTCTGACATTAAAGTCAAACTTCTTCCTGTTGTAATGTTTTCTCCTGCGGTCAGTGAGCTGCTGTTAGCTCAGCCGTGGTTCTAACATCACTGCTCTTTGTTTTGATCAGAACTGTGTCTGATCTGCAGGAAAATAGAGGTAAAACATGATCACATTCATTAAAAACTGTTAGAAAACATGAAAGTGACGTAATGTTATAAAACATGTTCACCCAGAGATGATTTTTTCTTTATTACTCGGCCGCTCTTATTTTGAAAGCTTGAAAATATGTGGCTCGATTTCTGCTCTGAACATTTTCACTGAACCAAACCATTCTTGTTTTTACAATTATCACCTAAACTATCCCGTAGAACAACAACATACATTTATCCTGGGAAGAGATTCAAATGTGTACGGACAATGCAGCGATGTGTGTCTTTGCTGAAGGAATTCAATGTGGAAAACGTGAATTTTTATCAACTTTTGGTGCAGATCACACTTAAAACACTTGCAATTAACATCAACCAAAATAGATCCCGTTAGAATAATATCTGTTCAAATGAAAGGTTGATATTTTCAATAAAAATATTGGAAGATTGTTCAAATTTGTATTTAGATTTTTTATCAATCTAAGAGTGAAAAAGAAAATACAGTTCAGCAGGTCATTCAAAAAATAATGAATGTTCAGTTTTCTGTTGAAATTGGTAAGGTTAGCTTTAATTATTTACTGTTGTAAAATTGTGTCCAACATGAAGGGGAAGGGAAGAATTTGGATTGGGCCTAAAGCCTTGTTTCCACTGAGCGGTCGGTACGGTGTGGTCTGGTAAGGAGTAGTATGGACTGAGTAGTACAGACCAGTAAATTCTGGTCAGCATTTCCACTCAATGAAGCCTTGGTTCCACTGGGCGGTTTGTTTTCACGACTCAGACCATTAGCGTCTCATTATTAAGCAACAACAATGGAGGTCATCCAGCAGCTCGTCTTTTTCTTGCTTTACTTTTGGTACATCATCTATGCAGTGTTCCCCTCTGGAAATCCACCAATACAGAGAGCCCTGTCTCACCCTCAACCCCTGCAGCTGAAGAATGTCCATTCTGATCCATGCTCATCAAAAACACTTCTGATCATGCTTTGTAAACCTTTGTTAAAGAACATCAGAGTATTGCTCGACATAAAGATTTTTTTTTTTTTCAGAGCAATAGACATTTCATGAGGACTGGGACTCTCTCTGTGCTTTCAAAAAAACGTGCACTCTCTTCTTGTGCAAGAGGAATCTCTTGAGGAATGGATTCATTTGGAGCGTTCCACCCTTGGAAACAGTCGTGATAACCTGTGTTGATCCTTTGGTCAGTCAACTTTTGTCTGAAGTCGTCATTTCAAGATAACAGAATCCCTCTCCCAACAAAGGGGCAATAAAGTTGCAAAAAATCGCCATTTCCCACTTGGACGTCAAGTCATTAAACTCTTGGTAACCTGGAAAGTATGGAGTCTCGAAAGAGCCAAAATGAAATAAATATATACACCATTAAATAAATAAATAAATGTGGCATTAAATAAATAAATGTGGCAATAAATAAATAATTGTTGCAATAAATAAATAAATGTTGAAATAAATGTGGCATTAAAATATTAAAAGAGCACATTTAAGTATTTCATGACATATTTATTTATTTCATTGCCCAGTTCTAATCATCTAGAGACTGTTAACGCTGGCCTTTCTGAACGCACGTCCGCGTTAACTTTCAACTTCGTTTGTTTGCAAAGCGAGCGTGTTTTTTACACCCGGTTTAACCGCGTTGAGCCTCTAAATCTATTTCTACAGAGTAAATCCTCATCTGATCGCCTGCACCTCTTGTTTTAAACTGCTGCATTCCATTGAGGAAAACAATAGAAGGACAATGATTGGAACATTGTTGAATTGTAAAGTAGGTGTTAAAAGGTCTTCACGGACGCATTGATGAAGTCTGCTCCCGGACACAGATCCAGTGGGCCGACAGAGCGGGTGGGCCGGGCTTTGGGTGTAAATCAGCAGCAGAGAGCAGTTCTTCTTAGCAGAAACACGGGTTAATGTCTTTAGGTTATTAAATTATCACCCATGATGGCAAAAAAACAAACAAAGTTCTAGCAGAAGAGCGGAGCGGACTCCACTTCACGGCGCTTCCGCGTCCAGAGTGAATTGGGGGTGACGCGCTCCCCGTCCCGGTAGCTGGTGGTTCGGAGGCTTGATTCAATTAGATCCGCCAGCTCCTCTCATTTTGACCGAAGCATCGCTCCGTCCGGTCGGTCCCGCTTCAGCTGCGGGTCTGCGGTTGCGCTTTCGGTGCTGTGATCTAATTGGACCAGCCAACTCGGTACATTTTACAGAAGGTTCCTCAAGCTTGAGTTTCCACGAGGACGGACTTTAACCATGCGTCGATAAGCGATGAGTCGGAGTGAGAATGCATAGTGGACGCAGAAAACATTTTGATTTGGTGACCCGAACAAAGTTCTTTGTTTCACCAAAACAATGTTTACAGCGTGTATGTGAGTGAGGACTCGGACAAAAACTTTGCACCAGGCCAGATCAACAGAGCAGAGACATGAGAGTTAGACCCCGCCCACTGAGTTTGACGAGAGAATCTGACAGTTTTTGTTTTCATGGCGTGTTCACTGGCGTGCCATTCCTGTTCATGAATAATGAAATCATGAAATAAATAAATATATTATGAAATGTTAAAAAATGGCTTTTTAATTGCTATTTTAATATTTTAATGCCACATTTATTTCAACATTTATTTATTTATTTCAACATTTATTTATTTATTTCAACATTTATTTATTTATTTCATATTAAATATATTTATTTCAATGTGGCTCCTTTGACCCACAAGGGACAATGAAATAAATAAATATGTCATGAAATACTTAAATGTGCTCTTTAATATTTTAATGCCACATTTATTTCAACATGTATTTATTTATTTCAACATTTATTTATTTATTGCCACATTTATTTATTTAATGCCACATTTATTTATTTATTTAGTGGTATATATATTTATTTCATTTTGGCTCTTTCGAGACTCCACAGGACAGAACCCTCGCTTTACGCATTTGAAGCTCACCCTGTGGCGTCTCCAAGAACTCATGAGAGACACTCAACATTCCTTTGTGTGAGACATAAAGTAACCTTGAGAACGGTTTAAAAGACAGAACTTTTGTTAACTGGATCTAACATGTAAAACATCTTTTCACAATTACAGAAAAAATATCCTGTTTATTAAAATTGTACAATCTAACTTTTATTCCTTACAGAAGAAGATTTATAACTACTTTGAGGTTAAAATCCATAAAATAATCACGTGTAACCATCAAAGTTTGGAGAGTTGATTTTCTGTGTTTTTGTTGATTTGGGAAGCGTTTTATTTTGCCACATATAGGATTCATTCACATTTTGTCCAAACTGTGTTTGATAAAAACCCACCTTCTGGTGAATCCAGCAATAAATAAAAACACCCTGGGATATTTGCACATCCAGAGCTCATTGGGAAATTCAAATTGTCTCTAATCGTAAAACACATCAAATCCCAACGGATTGGGTGATTCTTGTCCTGCCTCCAGATTCAAACACTGCTGCTCATCCCAGAGGACTCAGAGAAAGAACAAAAGAAACAGAGACAGATAAAAAACACTCGAGAGGATTATGTTTATGGTAGTTTTCTAGAAGAAACCAAATCCTCTCTACCTCTAAGTTCCAGTCTGAAGATAACATTTTTCACGCGGTTTCTTCCTTTTTTAACATTTTTGTCTCCAGCTGATTTCATATTTCATATTTTGAATTCAACATTTTTACAGTTTTTGAGGCTTTTATTTTGAAACTGATTCTCAATTCTAGAGCCTTTGATAAGTTTCATTGTCCGGCCAGCTTTGCAACTTATACGTTTTGGTCACAACAGGGAATAGAGAAATCGTTCAACCACCCCACAAGCTAAGTGACTGAACTGAACAGAACCCTGGCCTCTACATCTGGTTGAAGATCCCGCCTCCACGGCCTTCCTGAAGCATCCAGCCGGTACCGGGATTAACCACCCTTCTCCGTCGGATCGGACAGAACCAGATCTCCAAACCGTTTGGTGAGAAGTCGAACGTCACTCAGTCGACTGCTGGTGGTAAGAGTAAAGATTAACTCTATTTTTGCAAACATGGCATCTTTGCTCCGTTTTAATTCCTCCTTTTGAGGAAATCTTATCTTCAACCCAGTAACAAAACACCTTCATATGCAAAACACACATTAATGCATCCACACACTTAGAATTCCTCACTATTTTATCCTTCTTCTATTTTCATTTATCTATTTCTAGTTATTAGTTGAAATCTATCTTCTATCTTCCACATATACTGATTTGCTTTTCATGCTTTTACTTCCAGTATTTCTGCTAGTTTAACCTCATGTTATTCAATAATTATTCAAAAGGACCTCGTTGTTCAGAGGTCATTACTTCTTCTTTGTGTTAAGAGTTAATTCAAAGGGTACAAACCACCGAAAGTTGAGAGACTGATTAATTGATTATTACTTTATTGATTAGAGGTAGCGGCTAATCATTAATTAGTCACATTTTTCCTTCATTTCGAAGGTGGTGCCCCCAGGATAATTTTATTCAGGTTCCAGTTTAATAAAATGAATATTTTCAACCAACTTTGGGAAAGCATATTTAATATGCCCCCCTTTCACGCTACACAATCAAACTAAACACCTGCTCTGTATGATAACAATCCTCTGCGATTATCAGGACATTTTCAAGTTGCTTCTGAGTCAGCTGTGACCATTTCATCATGCAGGCTCGCTGTGTGCGCGTGGGTGCATGTGTGGGGGGTGTGTGCAGGGGTGTGTGTGTGTGCGTGGGGGTGTGTGTGCTTTTCAACTGCACCTCCTCTCCTGGGTGCAGCTCCTGCTGTATTGTCGGAAGCAAAAGATTCATACAGGAGTGTTGAGTCGTCTAAGTTTTTTTTTTTTTTGACAAAACGGAGGAGTCATATGACTGAAAAAAAAGTGAAACAAAAATAAATAAATTCGAACAGGCAAGGGAACAGCAGGAACTACTGTTGTCTGAAAGAAGATTGTGGGCAGCTAAGAAGGATACTGCCGCATAGAGGAAAAGGAAATCGCTAGCTTAGCATTTTACTGGTGATTGCTAATGTTAACAGCACTTTAAGCCAATCAGCAGGTAGCAACAGAGGCTCCTCCCCAACTGTTCCGTTTGATTTTCTATGGACCTACAACAGATGCGGGCCCTCTAAAGGTACGGGCCGGAACTGTTTAATCAGTCCATTTAAAAATGGAAACGCTAAAATAGCGAACCACACCGTACTGGACTCGACCGTACCGGACTGGACCGGACCGGACCGCTCATTGAAATGAGTCTTAAGTGTGCTACCTTTTCGTTTGACTCTTCTTTCTGCATGGATGTGTTCTGTTAGGCTTTGTCCTCAATGAGTCCTGACGTCTTGCATTGATCCTCAGCAGACCCCCTGTTGCAATCATCACCACAGGTGGGTTAAGCCACACCCACCTCACCTGGACTCCTTCAGCTGTTTCCTGTCACACATAGAAAATAGAGCATATAAGAACAAACCCTGTACGTTTGTGCAGTTTAGACCAGATTATGTGTTGCTGATCCGATTCATAGTAGATCTCAGATCTTGGCTCATTTTGAATGATTTGATTGGATCCATTCACTGACATACAATGGATCTGGACATCTTGATTCCAAACTTCTATCAGAGTTACTCAGAGATAAATACCTGCTACTGAACAGTGCAGGTGAAATTTTCCAGATTCTTTTATTTCTTCAAGATAATAAATTAAATATGTGTACAAACAAACAAGTAAACAAGAATGAATGTCAAATCCATCCACATTTTAGTTTTAAAAAGTTCAGTCCACTGTTGTTTCTCCGTATCAGAATAATAATCATTATTAGAACATTTTATCACACTGTACGGTCACATGACTTTGATTAATTCAAAATGTTTCCACACGTTGTGTTGTGTTGCAGTAGTTTTACAATCAGTGTTTAAAGAATAAAAAGGCTCTATACTGGATGTACTTCCTGTTCTGTGAATGAAAATAAAGAAGTTAAAACGTGACTAATAAGCTAACACAGTTTTTTCTGAGGTCTGATAGACAGTATTGTGGAAGATAAGCTGTTTATTGACAAGTTGAGCGGACCAAAAAACTGGGCAACGTTGAAGTTTCAGATGGAGCATTTGCTGAGAGCTAAAGAACTGTGGGGCATGGTAATGGAGACACATCAGCTCCCAATGCTAATGCTCACGCTCGAGGAGAATTCAAGAAGCGGAAGGAAAAGGCTTTCCCGTGCTAGTACCTAATGTAAGTACACCCCAGTTGTACTTGATTACAAGCTCTCAGACAACAAAAGAAGTGTGGACCGCACTAAGAGGACATTTTGAAATAGCTATTTTGGCAAACAAACTGTTCCTGAAGAAAAACTATTTCCAATGTGAATGAAAGAAGAGGAAAGTTTGAATGAGAATTTAAAACGAATGAAGGAACTGACCAATCAGTTAAGAGCAATAGGTACTGTAATTGAAGAGGAAGATCAGATTGTAAAATATGGAGCTAAATCGGGGCCGATATTATTTGAAACCGAAATAAAATATTTTGAATAAAAATATTAATGTTTGGCCAGAAAAATAGGTTTCAAAACTCAAAATTTCAATTTCAAATCTTTTCTTCAGTTTCCAATCTTTTTCATTCCTTTTTCCATGTGTCCAAAACTACAGGGAGCTGAAAGAACCAGCTCTTGGAAATGTAACAAGTGTGGAAAAGAAGGTCACATAAAGCGTGACTGTCAAAGAGAAACAAAAGCCATAAGGCCAAAAGCATGATATGTGAGGATGCAGGAGACTCATCTGAGATCACTCTCATTGCTGAAGAGGAAAATACATCTGACAGTCCACAACAATCTGTTTGGCTGATTGATTCTGGAGCATCAAAGCACATGATGTGTGATAAAAACATTCTTCAAGACTACCAGCAATTTACAGAAACGCAGTCTGTGAAACTTGGTGATGTGTGGTGGTTGAATCCCTGGGACTTGGCAATGTCAAAAAGAGAGTGACATTTAAGGTGAGCAAAGTGAAAAATGCCACCATGTTTGATGGTCTTTATGTTCCAAAACTTTCTGGAAATCTTTTCTCAGTGGCAGCAACAAAGAAAGGAAATGGTATGCAGTTCAAAAGGTCACGGAACTCTACAGGGAATGGGAACACAAAGATCTGTCGTCTGGACCAGCTGGATGTGGAAGGAGCTTCACCTGCACAGCATGCTGCAACAAGTGCATCTGTAGCAGCTAGCCTTTGGCACCAGCAGCTGGGTTACAACACTAAGCTGAAAGAACTGAAAGGCCTAGTGAAGGGAGTGGACTACTCTGCAGAAAAAGAACCTTCTTTCTGTGAGGGCTGTGGAAAGAAAACCATACAAGCCATTGGAAAAAATCATTCCAAATGCCAGATGCACCTGATTCATAGGGATGTCTGTGGACCCATGCAGCAGGGGAGTCATAAACTGAATCTACTGCAGGAGCAAACTACTTTATAGCTTTTATAGATGACTAGTCTTGATGCTGTAAAGCAGGGGCCGGCCTCACGTGGCAAGAGTCTGCAGGCAGTACCTGGAGGATGAAGGAATTGAAACAATTGAATGGCCTTCACCATCCCCTGACTTAAACCCAATAGAACATCTCTGGGACATTATGTTTGGGTCCATTAGGCGCCGCCAGGTTGCTCCTCAGACTGTACAACAGCTCAGGGATGCCCTCACACAGATCTGGGAGGAAATGCCACAAGACACCATTGGTCGTCTCATTAGGAGCATGCCGCCACGTTGTCAAGCATGCATACAAGCTCGTGGGGGGCACACAAGATACTGAAAAGCATTTAGAGTTGCAGAAATGAAGTTTTGGAGAAAATGGACTAGCCTGCCACATCTTCATTTCACTCTAATTTGATGGTGTCTACACAATTGAGCCTCTGTAGACTGAAAACTATTATTTCATTAAAAGACTTGACATCCTTTTGTTCCTAAGACACTGACCTGTAGTTATTTGTATAGATATCCAACTTCATATTGAGATCTGATGGATCTAATGTGTTTCTTTAAAGTGCTCCTTTTGTTTATGTGAGCAGTGTATATATATAATATATATATATATATATTATATATATATATATATATATATATTAATATATATATATATATATATATACATACATATACATATACCAACATCCTGTCCTCTCCTGTCCCTTGTTATGAGAGGTTACCTTTCTCTTTATCTCGTTTTTCTTCTTCTTCTTTTTTTAATTTTCTATATTTTTCTAAATTTGGTACCAGATTCTTTTGAACTTTTTTGTCAATCTTTCTGGCATTTTGGCAAACTTCTGCGCCAAAGGCGTCTTCAATTGAACCAATTCTCACCTCAATACGTTTTGTGTTCACCATTTTTATTTGGTCATTTCACAAAAATATGAATTTAAAAAAAAAAAAAAGAATTTTACATATCTGTATTCAAATGTGTGTTACATAATGTCACGGTATGACTGGCTTTTAAAATAATTTATATAATAGACTCCGCCTCCTCCTCCATCCGTCCTCTTCATTTGGGAGAGACCCACAGCTGAAATGATCCCCACGGAATGGCGAACTATCCCGATAGTTCAACTCACAAACGATTACCAGTCTTCTCCCTCCCTGAATTGTTTTCCTAAATAATACAAAAAGTCCACCAGGGAGCGCTTTGCATGAGGAAACAGTGAAATGTTAGTATACAGTCTTGAAACCGTCACCAATTTTACCAGACCAATGAGTTTTTAGCTCAAATGCCTAAAAGTACAGTTGTGGGGTACAGCCCGAACACAGAGTGCCGCATGCAGTGGGAGGGGCGGGACTCCTCCCGCGCTCTCACCACCTGCTCTCATATACACATGAAGACGCACATGGATGGCAGAGCGGCCGCCAGCATGAAGGTTCAAGCTGTGTCTGTATCTTTCTAAAGTGGATGCAGACAGCGCGTAATGTGACAAACATGGATGTTAATTGTGACAGCGTAACAGCAGTAACCTGTCCAAACACCAGCGGAGAGGTGTGCAGCGTCTGACCGTTAAAGTGTGCTAAAATGTAATGAAAGGAGGAGAAATGAATATGGATATCAGAACTGTAAAAAAACGATCATATAATATTAACTATGTTATTTATTATTTATCATACATTTTAATTAAATTACTGTCAGATAATTCATTATTTAGACACATTATTGTCAAATAATATATAATCTGACATAAATTTATTGAAAATGGAGCATTATGAATTTTTTATTTCCACATTTATTGCATTTTTGATGTGAGAAGGCCATTTCATAGACTTCATTGTAATTTCTAACTAGAGTTTTGTTAATTAGTTATCTTAAAATGTATGTAATACTTGTAAAGACACATTAGTATTCATTGATATTTTATTTTAATGTTGAAAAGGGCGTTTAATGAACATATTTTGTTTTAAACTGTTCTAAAAGAAGGTTTTGATGAACGTAATATATATATTTGTTTTAAAAATAGTTGTATACCATGGATTACCAAGGATATATATTGGTCATTGCAAGGCCTGCCATATGGAGATACTGTCGGTATTGTGAGCCATGAATCATGAATGGCATTGTATCGTGAGTTACCCTGAGATTCCAAGCCTTATTAACAATCTCATGGTTTCACTAACAGTTTTTTCAATATGTGAACAGATGATACATTCAAAATATATTCAAAATATAGCAGATTATTATTGTATTATTGTATTTCTAAACAAATGTACGGAGTCGCTAAAGGGACATCGAACAACAAAAAAAAAATAAAATAAAGTAAAAAAAAAAATTTAAGTAAAAAAAAAAAATAAAATTCTAACTCGTGGCCACGACATACTGGAGCCCCTAAAGGGACATCGAAAAAAAAAAAAAAAAAAATTTCTAACTCGTGGCCACGACTTACTATCTCGTAGCCACGATTTACGGATATGATACGCAGTTGCAGCCCATTCAAAACAACAGGAGCGGCTTTTAGGTTTCGTTTTGATCACGTGGTCGGATGTTTAGGTTTCTCCGGATCACGTGACTGATCACGTGACTTTTGAGTTTCTGCCGATTTCTGTCTGACAGCCGGCTAACAATATGGCGGTAGATCCACTACTTTTTTGGTGTAAAATCTCTGAATAAAATATTTTGTGGACTAATCTTTATTTTGATAATATTTCTAGCGAAATGTACCCGTTCCTATCACGACATGCATTT
Organism: Oryzias javanicus; assembly: GCA_003999625.1. Classification (NCBI taxonomy): domain Eukaryota; kingdom Metazoa; phylum Chordata; class Actinopteri; order Beloniformes; family Adrianichthyidae; genus Oryzias; species Oryzias javanicus. The sequence goes on along the minus strand of CM012456.1, from coordinate 28,280,448 downwards.
ATTTTGGACATACAGTTCGTAGTTTGTCTGTTTTGCTTGACTTTTCGGGCTCAAGAATCGTAAAACAGCAACGTCTGGGGTGCACGGAACAATCACGGAACCGGGCGATCAGCAGGATTTGGGACCCGACCCGCATCGGTACCGGGTCAAGGTTAGGGTTAGGGTAGGTTCGGAGAACCCGCCCGGAACCTTTTTAAATCGGGCCCGAATGACGTCTGTAAAGCTAGAATGTGTTCGGTCTGACTACTTCCGGTCCAGGAGACGGTCAAACGTGATCCCGAAACGAAGAGTATCAAGCATCAATAATGTTTCTTTAATTTCTGCCTCATAAACAAACACAAATGTCGGTTATTTTAAGTGACAAAAACGAGGGATGCTTTCAGACAAAATAAAGAAAGATAAACACATAAAGTCACGTGATCCGGAGAAACCTAAACATCCGACCACGTGATCAAAACGAAACCTAAAGGCCGCTCCTGTTGTTTTGAATGGGCTGCAACTGCGTATCATATCCGTAAGTCGTGGCCACGAGATAGTAAGTCGTGGCCACGAGTTAGAAATTGTTTTTTTTTTTTTTTTCGATGTCCCTTTAGGGGCTCCAGTATGTCGTGGCCACGAGTTAGAATTTTATTTTTTTTTTTTTACTTTAATTTTTTTTTTAACTTTATTGTTATTTTTTTTTTGTTCGATGTCCCTTTAGGGACTCCGTACAAATGTGTCTAAATCTGTAAAATCAAAATTTAATTGAATTGAAAAATGAAAGAATACAAAAAAAACAAAATAAAATTGATTCAGATTTTTTTTTTTAAATCGAATTGTTTATGGAAATTATAACCAATACCAGCTCTATTGTTTACGGTGTCATGCAAAGGCTTAATCAGAGGTATGAAACAATCAGAACTGCATGACTAAATAGAGTCTTAACATATGGACGATCAGAAAGTAGAGTAGACTCCAGACATCATCAACTCTGTGTAGTCATAAATGAAGATGATCTAAATAAGCAAATGTCAGCATGTTCTACTTCTGTTTTCCAGACTCATATAGCTGAGGTCGACCTTGGATCTAAAACAAGTATAAGCTATTAGAGATAAGTGTTCACCAGGATGAGTGAACGCTGGCATGTTTGTGGCTGCCGCTGCTCCCCTCGACCATAATTAAGCAAATTTTAAGTGAGTTCAAGCCACTTTGCTTTTGGTGCAGTTTTGGATATTTGATAATACCACTTTTTTCTACCAACTAGTGGTCAGTCACTGGGATCTAATCACGTCTGCTCTTCTACACAACGTCCTCCAAGGAACTCTGGCAGCTAACAACACCACTGCTGCAAAGTTCTCCAGCACCACAGCCAACTTCGGTCCCCTCAACGTCCGCTCGCTGACGAGCAAGGGGCATCTCGTCAAAGATCTCCTTAACGATCGAAAGTTGGACTTTGTGCGTATAACAGAGACTTGGCAGCAGCCGAATGACTTCACATTTCGTGAGAACTGGAGGGTTTCGCCACTAACTCTACCTACCTGTCAGTCAACTGTATGCCAGATATCTGGACCAACGCCAACTGTTGTTGCCACCGTCTATCGGCCCCCAAACCCAAATGAGGATTTTATCACAGATTTTTTTGAAACTCAGCTCTCCCACACTTTCACCCAATTTATTAATTCTGGGGTATTTTAATATTCACAGGGACTGTGTCCATGCTTTGATCTTCATCAACATATCCACTTTCCCCCACAATAATGGACATATACTGGACCTTCTCTTCTATTCAGGTGTCTCCCCTCTGGACTGTAAACCGGATATTTTCCCCTCCTCAGATCACATGCTGTTATCCTGTAAAGTCAAACTCTCTCCAAATCCAACCTTCCACACACTAACACCTTCTGGACTATTAAGGATATCAACCTGGACAATTTATCCTCACTTATCAACACCCCCCAACAAAACCCTTAGTAAGCTTCAACTGGTTCAAAACTCAGCTGCTCGAACAGTAATCCAAACCCCCTCCATTCAGCATGTTACACCCGTCCTACAGCAGCTTCATAGGTTACCAGTGCCTCACCGGATCACCCACAAAATCCTCATTTCAGCTGTCAAAGGCCTTCACAACCTCGCCCCTCTGTATCTTTCAGAACTCCTACCTGTTACTCCCACCTGCTCCCTCAGATCCTCTTCCTCCCTCCGACCGGTCACTGATCACGTCTCATCTCCATGGGGGGGTAGAGCCTTCAGCAGCTCTGGAACTCCCTCCTCTCTGATCTACAGAATTTGGACTCACTTTCTCCGTTCTCCAAACACCTGAAAACGAACCTCTTTCGCAGAGCATTCAATACAGGACACTTACCTGTAATTTGAACTGTTGACTTTTTGCTGTTTTTGTGTCTTTATGCTTTTATTTATTTTATGTACTGAGAGGCGACCTTGAGTGCCAAGAAAGGCGCCATATAAAAAATGTATTATTATTACAAAGTAAACATTAACATTACGAGATACATCTCTGTCATATTTGTTTTTTCTTGAATAAAACAAGTTTTGAGCAAAAAAAACTTAGTGTTTTTTTTTTTTTTTTCCTGTTATTTTATTCTATTTTTTTCTCCAATTCCACACACACATTGGGAACCCCCCAGAATGGCTGGAACTACCCTGGAAGAGGAAAGTGCTTAGACTGCTAGCTCTGTGACCCAGATGAGTGGAAGAAAATGAACGGATGGCTACAGAAGCAAATGCAGACACACTTAGCTGTGATAGAATGGAGAGATCTTGACATTGTGTCGACAACATAATAAGAGGGGTGGTCAGCAGTCTCTCCCTCATTCTCACTCAGGGTGCAGGAAGAAGTGAAACACAACAGGCCAAAATAACAAATGGAAACAGTGTTAAACGGTCAGACAACAAAACACATACATGACAACTCAAACTTAAACCCAATTCTAACCAGACAGGCAAAAGAAATGGTTACCCACAATTCCTTGCGCTGCCAGATCTGACAGCAAGCCTAACAAACTGCAACCATCCCTACAATAGATTTTAGGTTTCGTTTTGATCACGTGGTCAGACAACCTCTGGAGCATTTAAAAATGCTGGTTAAGGTTAGGATTACGTTTACGGTTCTAAAAGCAAATTGTAGGTTCTTGCGGCTGTTTCTGATGCTCACGTGTCCACCAGGGGATGTGTCAAATGTGGAAAAGACATTTAAACACATTCAGGACTGTGCAGGACTTCAAAAATTACATAGTCCAGCTACAAAAGAAAGAAAGAAAAAAAAGATCAAAATAAAAAGTAGTTTTAAGCTTTATTTTCTTGTCTTTTCCTTTTTGTTCGTGGTTAGTCATTACTTTAACCTTATTTTTCAATTTTTGTAACCAGTTAACTGGAGATTTTAACTGTTAAAGTGGATTAGTTGTGAGCCTGTGTGCGTAAAGTGTATTATTTGTTTCATCATGTTGGGTTCTATGTTTAGGCAATAGTATATTCATAAATCTGTTGGTAGTTTTTAAGATTAATATTAACCATAAACAACTACTCGATGCTGACAAAACATAATGTAACCAGTCTAAAAATGTACCAATCATAGCCACATCAGTGTAGAACCGCCCCTGTGTGACGTACTGCAACGGTCCTCAGACAGGTGCTCTATGCTGCGTTCAGGTGCTACCAGAAAAATCGGTTATATTATATCAGACTGGAATATAAAGCTTAAAAAGTGTTTCTGCATAGTTGAACAACATTTAAAATGAAAGGTAACAGTTAGCCATGTCTTTTTTAAATGCTTTTAGTATGAAAATATAAAAAGTCATTTTTGTAGCATCCACTAAATTGAAAAATGACTTTGGGAACTAAATCTTCCAACAGTACATGAATGCAGCGGAATTTTGAGACCAAAACTTAAACATTCAATCACAATTACCTTAAAGTTACTCGTCCATGACATTACTTTCAAATGTAAGTTCATTCTGCTTTGATTTTGTAGATTGTGCTTAAATTTGATAGTAATACTATGAAACTTAAATTATTTATGTACATTGGAATTGGTTGTTCGAGTTGAGATGACATCCGGGCTAACAGTGTATGGCACTGCAAGCACCACCCCCAGGCTAACGCAAACACCACGGAGCTAGTGGGTGGTACCCTCAGGGAGCGAAAGGCGGAGCCTCAGAGACTGGGGCGTCTTTATTTGTGGGTATAAAAATAGTTTATAAAAATAACTAATATTTCATAAATAATTTTTTCTCTAGTGTGCCAAAAGTAATATCTGATCATTTATATGGATCTAATCTACTCTGAAAGGTACCTTTGAACTATTTGAATTTAAACTTTCTTTTGAAGGAGACCCATGCAAGATATTAACATTCATAAATCACTTATAATTCTGACTCCTCGGTCTGCTGAACACAGAAGAAGGGGAGGAAATTAGAGAAACATCAGTGCAAATACAAAAAGACACAGACATGAACATGCTAGCACACAGAAACACACTTAGCTGCTTTAAGCAGCGTCACTCCTCTTTTCCTGAGTTGAGGCTGTAGAACTTGAAGCATCTCATTCCTGCAACAACATATGGCGTGCTCTTACATCTGGATCTGCTTCATGTTCCTCCTCATTGTAGAGTCTCCACCAAGGCTTCCTCCTCGCATCGCCTCCTGCTGCATGCTCTGCAGCCTAAGCTTCTGCAGCAACACCCAGTGAGACTCCTCCCATAATGAGAGAGAGAGAGAAAGAGAGAGAGAGAGGTTCTTCTCCATGAAAATTAGATCTATTTTCTGACGTTCTGCAACATTTTTTTCTTCATATTACACAGTACAACAGCAAATAAAGTTTTTCATTAATGATAAACAATACTACCTAAATTTGAAGGACAGGACTTTCACAAGTAAGTCAATTCAGGTTATTTCTGAAGTATCGATTACCAACTGGGAACTAGCAAAAAAAAGCTGTAAGTTTTCCATGTAATGCTTAATCTGATGCAAGCAAAAAGCGACCAAGGAGAGGAAAAAAGGAAATGAATAGAACGCTTTTTTTGTCATTTCTCTTATAACAAAATGTAGGTATCCAGCTCACTTCAGTGTGGACTGAGGTGTACAATACCAAAAGAAGATCAACAAATATGTGAGAAATAAAGTGACCAGAAACAAGCAGATGTGCAATAGTCGTTTTGGAATCTGCAAGTATCAGAGGTTTATGGTGTGAAGTCGGCATTAAGTGCAGTCCCAGCTTTTGGGAAGAAGCTGCCCCTCAGTCTGTTTGTCCTGGCTGGTTTAGCCCCGTCATCTGGAAGGCAGTAGTTTGAAGAGGTGACGACTGGTGCGATCCTTCAGGATGGTTCTGGCTCTGGTGAGGCAGTGGGATGTGCAGATGGAGGTCATTGGAGGCTGTTTATCACCTTCTGCACTGACACGGCGTGGGTCAGCATGATCTCTACGGTGGAGGGACAGAAGGTCATCAGCAGGTTCTGGTGGAGATGCTGCTTCCTGAGCAACTTCAGGAAGTGCAGCTGCTGATGAGCCTTTTTGACAAGAGAAGCAGTGTTGATTCTCCAGGAGAGGTCAACAAAGAGGGGCAGGCCGAGGAATTCAAAAGACTCCATCTGCTCCACCTAGTTTGCCGTTGAACTCCGTGCTTCAGAGCATGGGTTCCTCTGTTTCGGCAGAAGTCCAGGATGATTTCCTGCAGTCAGACGTGTAGAGCGAATATAGAAGTGGACTCAGCACACAGCCTTGGGGGGAGCCGTTGCTGGGAGTTCGAACTGATGGGAAGTGTGGACCCAGTTTCACCTGCTGGGGTCAGTTTATGCATGAGCGCTTGATGGTGAGAGCCCCAGGTTGGTTAGTTTGGGAATCAGGATGTCTGGTATTATTGGAGTGAAGGCAGAGCTGTAGTCAACAAGAACGTCTTCCACATAAAACAAACTTCCAGCAGAACTAAGTAAAGAACCAAGATCTGCCTTCAGTACCGGAAGGATCAGAAAGAGACGAATAAAAAACATTGGAAGAAGATCTGAGTGTGAATATCGGTGGTTTCAGACAAACTATGACTGCTGCGTGTCCTGGAGAGAAGTTTTACACTAACACCAAGGAGACTTTCATCATATTATCAATAATTATTAGGTTTGTCATAGTCACTTAAAAACTCTTTTGTTCGTCTTTTCTCCAAGTCCTGAAAACCTCTGGAAGTTCTGAAGAAATTCAAAGGAGCAGCACATAAGATCATAAACTTTATTGATCTGATCAAACACAGAATGGAAAGAAAAAAATATATATCAGCTGACAAAAAAGCACATCAGCTGTGCTCATAAAAACCTGAGGAACCAGACACTTAAAAATGTTATTACAAAGTGACAATCTGTAACAACCCCCTCTGAGATGTTCTCCTGGAGATGGTGGCTTCATAGAGAGTATGCTGTCAAAGGACTATCAGCATTTTTAAGTTAGGACGGCAGCAGCCCCAAGTACAAATCTAGATTGAAAACTGACCTCAAAAATAGTATTCTGTGGACATACAGTTGTTAAAAATGGAATCAAAATGTAAAATTACTCAACATGTCAAAGGACCAATCACAGCAGAGTCACTTAAAGTATTTTTGGGAAATCCTGTGAGGAGAAAGTGATGAAAGGCTAGTCAGTTGTAATGTGGACGGTCATCTGTTCATCTCAACCTCATGTCAACAAACCTCAATGACATTAAAACAATGAGGTTTTAACAACCCTTAAACCTCATTGTTTAAACAGTCAGACCCTCCAGGATTTTTGCTATTAACGCCAATTCAAACAATCCCAGTGATTTGTTGCACACTCTGCAACATTACATTTTCACTTTGACCAATCCACCGTGACAACAGTCATGGTGACGATGCAGCTTCACGACTGTTTCCCTCCGACTCCTGCTGGGAGCCGTGCTCTTTCTTATTCACTCTCATTAATCCTTTCTGTCTTTTTTTCTGCAGCTGAGCGTGAACGGTCAGTGCACACGTGTTTGCGCTGGGGGGTGTGTGTGGTTCATCACACGCGCGGCTGCAACACCACATGGATCGAGGATGAGGGAAGGACACAGAGATACTCTGGAAAAAGAAGCAAAATCTGGGACTATTTCACTTTAATTGATAACTGAAAAATTTAGAGTCTGCAGGAAAATAATTCCATATGGATCTTCCTCCACAGCAAACCTGTACAGAACTCCGAGAGGAGCTTCTCTAAAACAGAGCAGATCATTTCTGACAGAAGAAAGCAGATCAGCTCCTCAAAGGTCTTCCTCCTCCAGCAACTCACTAGTGATGCTTTTGAACTAGATAAAGAGGAAGTTTCTGCGCAGAACATTTTCACTATCTTAAATATCTGCCGCAAAATCCTGGAGGATCTAACCAATAGTTTTGAAACTGTTTGGATTCAATTTAAATCTTCACCTATTTTTATTAGACAGATGAAGTTTGGATTTCTTAACTAAGGCATTTTTATCTTAACTACTTCTGTAATAATATCAAAACATCAATGCATACATCATGCTGTCTGCACAACGATGATCCATCAAATGTTTCCCATCACAAGTTGCCATTTAAAATCCGTTTACAACCTCGTGCAAATCTGTCAAGCTGTTGCAGTTTCACACTTTACGAATCGGACTAGCGCTAACATCAAACAGATAAAAACCAATCTGGTAGGATCACACGATAGGAATAATTATGACTGTGTAAAGGAGGGGTGAGATTATAAACGAGTCTGAATTGGTTTAGTCCAGATGTCATTAAGAAACATGTCAGGTGTTAGAAAACTGGATGTAAGATTGGCTTTTATTCCCAAGTTGTGATTGATTCATTTCCTGAGCCTGTAACTGGCTTTTCTCCCCAGCCTGTGGTTGGCTTTTGTCCTCAGCATGTCTGAACATCAGAATGGAGTTGTAGATCTTGAGGGCAGGACCAAGCTTGATAGACATTATCCTGACTATGTCTCTCTGAGAGAGCAGCAGGAAAGCCCGCCCATCTATTTCCTAGACAGAAGTAATAACCAATTACAACATAGCAGAGTTAGGGATGAGATTAAATCCAGCGCAGCACTTAGATCCCCTCACCTCATCACGAAACTGTTTGGCTTGTTCCTCACAGCCAAGAAGAGACTCAATAAAGTCTGACACCTAGAAAACAGTAAAATCATTCAGAATTACATCCCAAAAACATAATTGACCTTTTCAATCATCACCATTAACCATTAAAACAATCATTTTAACAATATTGTTCAACCATTACAATGACCTTTTCAACCATCTCCATTAAAAAACTGTACTCTCACCTGCTGGACACTCCAGTGCTGAACAATCTCTGGATGGACACCAGCAACACAGGGCAGCAGTTTCCGGTGCTGCTCCCAGCAGAAGGACAAGTCACGACTAGGCTGTGGCGACATGGCTGACAAGAAGACGGACTGGTGAAGGGCAGCCTGAAGACTGGAGCCTACCAAAACAAACTGCCACAGAGTCAGCAAGGTTGACACACGTAAGCAAACGACCTTAAAAAGAACATAACAATGTAGTGGCTTCACTGGTAAAGCTCAGCAATAATCCTTACAGTGCTTTTATGTCTCAACAGCTGCGTTGACATGTGCAAAATGTCCTGAATCAGATCAAAGATTGGATTAGAATAGAACTGTGCACATAGTTCTGAAAAACTTCATCAGATTTAAAGGGCTAGTAATGGGGTTGTGGGTCATTTTCGGTGTTAACTGTATTTTGCCTTATATTTAAAATTTCCAAATGTTTTGGTGTGTTTTGAGCAAGAAATATTGAAATAAAACGGCTTTTTTGCGGCCAATCCATATGCAAATTTCCACTTCCGGGAAAACGCTCCGTTTTGGTCACGTGGTGCGTGTGACGTCACATGGGTAACAGAAGCAAGATAACTTCTGCTTTGCGTGTCGGAGCTAGCGATAGCGGCGATATTTCAAGGTCCACAATTGTTTCTTCAGACTCAGATTGTGGAAACATTTGTTCTGAAAGTGACGCTGATTCAGAGGCGCCGGGTGTTTGTGGTTTGAGGACTGTAAAGCCCGATCAATTTGAGCCGGCAGTGCGTAAAGTAAGAGCTCACAACGACGCTGACACTGAGAATGCCGATTTAAAGTCGTAATTTAATGAGAAAAGAAGCAAAGCTGTCAGTTTATCAGAGCCATGCTCGAAGCTGGAAGACGTGGAGCATCTCGTGAAGCTTTATTTACAGATCAGTTTAAAAAACTAAGAAATTCTGAACCTTTTGGCGACTCGAAATCAAATCATCATCAATGAAGCTGAATATCCGGGTCGGTAATGCAGAGTTTCATATGCAAAATAAAGAGCCAGAGACATGTTTGCAGGACCGTCCGCCACTTTATTATTGACTTTATTCACATACCCGGAAGCTCTTTCACCACCTTACTGCATGTCTCTGACATGCGCAGAAACCAAAGGAGAATGTAAACAGAGCTCCACGTGAATCGTCCCGTTTCAACACAACAACAACAACAGGGGATGACAACAGTCTGTCACTTTAGCTAAGTACACTGAAAACTCCAAAAACGATTCCTCTTCAGATGAAAGCATCACACAGAAATGAATGAGATCTGATCTTTCACGGAGGAAGAAATGACTGAAGTGGACAGCTGCGCGTGTCGATGGTTTCATCAACGGAGCTGCAGAGATCCTGCAAGCCACCATCAATGATTAATAAACTGCAAATCAAACAAAGAAACTTCCAAACATGTGCGATGTTTTAAACATTCAGTTTACCTGTTGAAATCAGAAGCTTTTCACAGTTTAGTCGGTCTGGTTCTGCTCAGTGTTCATCACAATAGGCTCATTTCAATTGTAAATCTCGTACATTTACGACCTTAAAAATCATCATTTTAATTTTTTTTTCTTTTTTGTGGCCCTAATACTCCGTCGTACCATAACACCGACGTTTATAGGATTCAACACACACACACGTATCTGCAGACACGCTGGGTCCGCCTGCATTCTGCTGCTGGCGCTGTCTTACCCATATGACGTCAACGCGTCACGTGACCCAAATCGAGCCGTTTCTGAAGCAGGGCGAAATGTGTCGTTGATTTTGTCAAATTTTACAAAAACCTGCGTTTGTCAACGGTAATTATTTGTTATTTTTGATACATTAGAACATATGGAATATATCTGGATATGCATTTTAGCTTTGTCCCAGCCCATTACTAGTCCTTTAACAAACATTTCCATCTTTCACACGTTTGATTGGAATGAATCAGGTTGATATGCGCAGAACTGTTTAAAATACTGGAAATAGTCGTAGAAGAAGAAATAGAGAGTTGCGTGATAAACAAAGATCCTGTATAGAGCGAGATGATCCACTGACTGTGCTTTCATTATTAATAATAATAATATTTTTAAGTTACTATTGCCTCATAATTTTCTAAATGTGTTCAGCAATGCAGTAATGATCATCTCGGCTGCAGGTAAATATGTGGGAATTTATTCTGTCTGGACGTGATTGGAAACATGAATTCACGTGATGTTTTACATGGTTTCTCAGGACCTTTCGCTGCGCGGAGCGTTATTTCCACATTCAAAAGCCTCCTCCACCGGACCGGACCGTCCTGAAGACGCTCCCGGGACAGTTCTCCCGGGAGACACGGTTTTCCCGAATCCCGCAGGTCTCTGGCGCAGAGCAGCCAGACGGACTGCAGTACGAAGCACCCACCATAGCAACCCCCACCCCCACCCCACCCCCACTTACAGACATGAAGGATATGAATCAGCTGATCTGCTCAGAGAAACGGTCCGCTCGTGGAGAGCGGCCGATCAGTCCCGTTCACACTCCAAAGACTGCCACAGCCTACCCTCTATGCATGACGTACAATCCAGTGCAGTAACACACCGTCAGGATGTGTTTACATGAACTGTCAGATCAACAATCCGTATAACAACATCTGTCTTGATTGGAAAGAAATTTGGATCTGAATGAGTCTGATCGGGCCAGAGTATTCTGAACGCCGTGTTGACGTGACGCCTTTTTATTCTGATTACTCGTGCCCATGTAAACACAGGTATAGTTAAGTCAATGTAAAGATGCGATCTGCCGCGGTGCAGTGAGATTTCAGCGACAGGCTTGACGCGGCGCTTCAACCGATCAGGGATCAGATTTGGGCATGGGACATTTTCTGTGACTAGATCAAAGAGTAGAAATTAAAATTCAAGATGGAGGCTCGATGCAAGGATTCTCGTTATGAGGCTGTGGAGCAGTGGCAGGGTGGTCGACTCCTGATCGGAAGATCGTGGGTTTGAATTCCACCATGTGTCAAAAATGTGCAAGACTCTGAACCCCATGTTGCCTCTGGGGTAAGGTTGGCACTAGTGTTTGGCAGTGGAGCCACCATCAGTGTGTGACTGGGTCTGTGACTGTGAAGCGCTTTGGGCCTTTGAATGAAGGTAGAAAGCGCTATACAAGTATATGCCATTTAGCATTTTATTTTATCAACCTATGTGGGCCGCTAGGTTCCCAGAAACTGTCCCAGTTACTGTTGATTGAAAGCGGGATACACCCTGGATAGGTCGTCCGCCCGTCACAGAGCCCACTGAGCTGGATGGACGGCTACGCTAGCCCGGTGGATAGCTCGGCGCGTTAGTGATCTCTGCTCCCCCAGCTCTGGCAGAACTGATAGCTGTCGCTGCTGCTAAGGCTCCAGTAAAGCTAGCGAAGCTCCAGGCACTCAGCAGATGTAGCGAGGTCTACTGACCCGGCTGCAGGTCTCTGGGCAGTGGAGCCCGCTCTGTTTGCCCACCGGCGGTTAGCTGACATGAGGGGTGTTGTGTCGCGCTGGACCACTCTAGCTTCATGTGCTTAGGATGTTTTTCTTATTTTCATCAAGACAATAATAAACAAATCCCCCACTTTTGTATGATACCCCCCCCCCCCCCCTGATCAAAGCTCAAACTGGACCACAGACAGACAGAAGTGAAGGTAAAAAGGCCCTCAGGTGCAGCAATAGGCAGTGTGCTTGGTGGTGACCCTCTAGAGTTCTCCAAACATGTAAACCCAAACTACTCACTCAACAAAATCTATGATGTGGCAACAAATTAATGTCAGAACAACTTTGGCGGTTACTCCGCAGCAGTCTCTGCTCAACTTTTTCTTATTTCATTGTTTGCATTATGGTTGGTGCAAAACACTGGCGCGCTCATCACTGATGACGGAGGAACACTGCTGCGTTTTCATCTGTTTCTCCATCGGTCTTCTCAGGTTGATCCAGTCAGGTTCCTCTTCATTTTAAACGAGTGGTAGTGCAGCCACTGTTGAAAAACCAAGGGCTGATACTACAGTGCTTTCAAACTTTAGAGCCTAAGTTCTGGGGAGCTCGTGCCTCTGCTGTGCTGGCTCCTAAACTGTGGAACCAGTTGCCACTAGCTGTTGGAGCGGTCACGCTGTTGGACAGTCTTAAAGCTCGACTGTTCCTCCACTATCGCGCTCTAGTATCTGCCTAGCTGCTTTTATTCTGAGAATTTTAATTTCTTTTTAAATAGAGTTTTACATATTTATTTTTCAGATTGGTTTTATGCTTGTTATGTATTGTGTTCTCTTGTGTACAGCACTTTGGGCCTCCTTGGCTGGTGGTGAAAGGTGCTTTATAAATGAAGAAATGAAAATGAAATGTGAATAGTCAGCGTACTGCAGTGAGAGGGCAATTATGTGCACTCCTCAGGTTGAGGCATATGGACCACAAGCTGCAGTACAGTTAGCAAGGTGAGCAGTTTCCATGGGAACAGTCGATCCCTGTGCCTGCAGTTTCCATGGAAACAGCTGGAGTGGAGCTGGGGTAGAGAGAATTTCTATCAATTCAAATAAATTCAATTTTATTTATATAACCCAAAATCACTCAGAAAGTTTGCCTCATTGGGCTTCACGCAGGTACATTTACAGATGCAGAAAATAGTTATGAAACATGAAAAAAAAGCTAAAGACTAAACAGACTGAATAAACTGGTTATCCTGCCCTTAGACCCTCCCTCCCAAACTCTAAACTTTTTGCTGTCGCTGACATTAATGAAGTTCTGTTTCTTCTTGGGGATCTTTTGGATCGTATTTCCTGGTTTAGTCGTGTTTATATTCTCGGGGTTCGCTCATGTTGGAGCGGTTCTGGTCCAGCATGCAGCCTCACAGCTGTAGTGGACCTGTTACTGTCTGGTTCTGGTGGGTTCTGTGGTGATGATCTGTGGTTGATCTGCTGCTGGCTGAAGAGATTCCTCTTATATTGTTTCCTCACGGCAGAACCAAACTTTACGCCTCTTTAACATTCTAGCCATTTCTTCCTGCTTGTGTGCGGTGGGGGCGCGGTGGTGGTGTGGGTTTTAATTTGTCTCCTTTTTTGTATTCTATGTTTGTTTTTAATTGTAAAGCGCTCATGACAGATGACCCCTCTTTTATGTAAACATGCCTAGGAGAGAGGAAGAGTTACACTAAGAGTTACATTCTGTTCTACCAAACGTCAATATGAAATGTGTTCAAGTTTTAAAGTGAACGTTAAAGCTGATCATCACTGCATTTACTGGGGCTGAAAATAAAGAATGCTGCTGTCCAGGTACAGGACATTTATATCACTATCAATATCAAACTAACAAAAAAGTAAAAGTATTTTGTTTTACATGTAATAAAAGCATCATCACAGAATGAACGCGTTATTCAGGTTCTGTCTCATAATGTAACAAAAAATTAAAAAGCTGAAAGCATACACTTTATGTTTTTATTTTTTTATTAATAGTTGTGAAGTGTTTAGAAATATTCAGGATATTTTGATGTATCCAATCCTATTGTTGTTAGTATGACAAACCACAAATGCAGTACTTTTGGTTTTCAGACAGACATAGTTGCAATACTTTTTCAACTATTTTCTTTTTTGCAATATTATTATAAAAGCAGAATTTGAAATTTTGAGCTAACATGTTTAAAAAAGGGTTTTTGTCCTGCTATTTGTGAATCACATTTTTTTCAGATATATTGATTTTTTTTTTTTTTTTGGATCAAAGTCTGCATTATAGTTAGAGATAGCTGTATATCTCAGTTGGCTGCTGTAGGTCCTGGGTTTGGTTCATTGAGCTAAAATCCAGTGTGGATCCTTAGAGAAGACCCTTCATTCTGCTGCATAACTTGATCTCTCTGTATTTGAAAATACAGGATAGGATCAGGAAGATCATCCAGCATTAAACTCTCTGCATGAGCACCTGTGTGAATCTGTCATGATTCAGTGCTTCAGTTTTGTCATGTTCTGCTTTTCTCACCATGTCCAGGTCAAATCTTCCACAGCTGTCTTCATTTAGTTCATCATCCTCAGTGCATTTAAGTGTTTGGTTTTCAGTTTGTCATGGTCAGGTCATCTGCTCTGTTCTGTCATGTCACTGGTTTGGACTCCCATGGTTTTGTGATGTTTGAGTTTATTTAGCAAAAGTTTAAGTTTCTGCCGACAACATTTTTTTTTTTTTTCTTTAAATGTTCCCAATGGGGGTTTATTAGGACAGTTTTCTACAGGCTGTTTTATTAGGTTTAGTAGAATGAATTTTGAAAATAGAATTCATGGTTTTGGTGTGCCGCCCCAAGATTTAAAGTTCCCCCCACCAGGGGGCATCATCATTTCTGATGGTGCCACTGCATCTGTGGACTGTGAGAGAAACCAGAGTTCCTCCTGCCTCGTTAACCCATGCATGGACGGGAGATGATGAACTCCATGCAGGAATCAAACCGATGACCTGGAGGCTGACTAACCGCTGCACTACAGTAACTGAACGTGTAGAAATGTGGACTCAGCTACTGCTCTGAAACATGCTAGGAGCAGATACAATTACATGTAATGTTTTACATTATGACTAAAGGAGCAGGATACATTTTGAACAGGAGTGGGAGTCAGGTTACCGGGAGCGGGACAAGATCACTCTCTGTGGGACGGGACGGGACAGGAGGGAAAACCCACTCCTGTCATCCTCTACTCCGGTGAGCTGGTTTCTCTGGCTGAGGGAAGTAAAAGTGGCGCTCGGCAAGAAAAAATAATGAAATAAGAAATCAGCGGGCAGACGTGTGTGGACTGTAACTGGTGCAAATAGAGCAGAACAAAAACTAAAACAGGGATTATAACAGTTGTCATCATTTGATGCATGATGCAGTTCAGAGCATGCAGCAGCAGGTTATGGGAGGAGCCAAACGCAACCATTAAAAAAAATACAAACTTTAACTTGATTCTCCACTGATTTTGAATACATGAAAAATATAGCCGAGTGTTTGGGTTATTACGGGTTTATGTCACAACTCAACGGATCACAGATCGGTGGTCCGTACGATCAGAACGGTTCGGGACACGTGTGAACCGCGTTGTGATGGGAATTCCGGCTCTTTCGGATCGGCTCACTAACAAGAACCAGCTCTTCGGCTCCCAAACGGCTCTTCAGGTTGTTTTGCGCTGCTGCATGAGACATTAGCGTGGGATCACTGCACAGCAACAGTCCCACCACAACTCAGAGGTGAATCTCTATTGAACTCCTTCTGCTCTGCAGAAAACAAAAGAGGTTCTTTTCATTCTAGCTAAAAGCTGAAATAAAGGAAAAAATGTAAAACCCTGGTGTAATCCTGCACGTTAACATCTGGAACCCACAGGACAGAGCACAGAACGCTTTTTTTTTATTCTCAATGATCTTTTATTTTCACTGGTGTCTGTGAAATTTTGTTGCCTTTTTTCATAGGAGGGATAACCCTTCAACGTAAGGGTAGGGTCGTCTGGACCCCAACAGAGAGCAGAAGGTTAAGGTTTTGGGATTAGTATCACTTCATAGACATGTCCTGAATGAAAGCATTCTTTGATTATATCAGCCGTGTTTGGGTCAGCAGGAACACAAACGTTTGGTTTAAGGCGCCTCATGCCAAGTAACATCATCCAATCGTGATGTTTCCTCTTTGCTTCCATTTTTAACATTCATTTTGATTTGTGACAAGCACTTTTGTTTTTGAAACATTTCCTTTCACATTTTTTTGTTGTTTTGGCTTCTGAAATGTTGATTTCTAAAACCTGATGTTTTTTTTATTATTTCTTTTGCTTTTTCAATTGTTGCTGAGATCTTTACAATGTTTTGTGTTGGTGGACTTGTTGATATAATTGAACCTTCAGGGCCACCGTAGTTACCCTTTAACACCAGCAAGTGGCTTTTTGACAGACCGTTCACACATCCACTGTAAATCAGTGGATTCAGACATGGAGGGAAGCAGCTCTCACCGATACAGCACATTACTAACGCAGTTCATAATGTGCTAGCTAGCGGAGTGAGCCGGCTTTTTCCACGGCATTGTCCGCTGATAGACAACTGTGCAGCGCTGCAGATCAGTGCAAAGCTCCTCTACTCTGCTTCAGAAGCTGCAGAAATGATGTTAACAGCTTCAGAGTTATAGAAGACAAAAGATTGTTAAGGGATTTCAACAGACTTACTATCGTATTGTGTTTTTATTTTTCCCACAGCTGGACGCGCAGGTGCCACCATGGATTTATTTATTCTTTTTCAGGTGCACCATTGAAAAATCAAGTCACACGTCCAACGGAATTGGTCGCACTCCAGAACACAGCAGAGGAAGAGCTCAAGTTTCATGTTTATGAGAGGCTGAAGCAGTATACACATGAATCAAGTTCTCTTTGCTCTTTTTGTCTCTTATTATTCCCTGTAGGCCGACTAGGACATACCTGGAGCTCCAGTTGTGAGCGGGAGGTCCTCTTCTCCCTCTTTTAAACAAAGAAATTTGGTTGGCTGGGAGAGCCTGAGCAGGTTGGGCAGGAAAAGAACTTTGATCAGTGAGAGGAAGACCACATGGTGCTTCAAGATTAGAACTGTACTGACTCGGTTCTACTAAAAGCTAGACGTTTTCGAATGCATTCTTGCATATTGTGTGCGTACCTGTGTGTCTCGGTGTGTGTGTCTTTGTGTACATAAGGTGATTAATAAGGTGATTGGAACAGCCAGCACATCAAAAACGAGTCGGGTATACCCAAAAAGTCTGTTTTTGACTTGGAGGGTTCCTGAACAGTACGTCAATATGTGACGGCGTGGGAGTAAGGATGTGTGATCGATTGGCTGGTGAGTCACCCCACTTTTCATTCTGAGAATAAGACAGCAGCAGGCAGAAAGACGAGACCGAGCTTTTGATATAACAGTTTCTAGAATTAAAGCAACCAATAAGATAGCTCATGTTGGCCTCACCTTTCTGCCATTCGACGTCTCTTGCCCAGAGGAAGCAGCAGAATGTCATTGCTGGGCTCGGCCTTCACCCAAAATCCTTTGCTACAAGGGCAAAGACAAACAGAGTGTGTTGACCTTTAAACACAACATGGATGCATGTTATGTCTCTGATGTCTCCTCTGCTGTAAACTGGGGCTTACCTGTTGGTCTGGTTGCCATGGTGATGGATGGGGACAGGGACACGGGAGACGTCCCCTCCCAACCTGTCAGGCAGGACCACCTCCTTTCGCATGTTGATGTCCGAGTACGGACACCCAAAGGCGCTGCGGGACATACAGAGATCATTTACAACTCAGCGGGAAAAAAAATGTGGTTTTGCAAGTGAACAGGTCCGACTGCAAGGCTATAACAGGGTGACCCAGGCTGTTACACCCCACAACATTTAAACATTGACTGTACGGAGCATGGTTGTTCAAACGTGTTTCAAAGAGGAGAAATGCTGCCTGCAGTTTTGAAATATTTGAATAGGATTCATGCAAATGAAGAGTTTATTGCAGTCGTATTTTCATTTCTTCTCAAAACAAATCTAATTACATTTTAACCACAATCACTGAACTCCACATTTGAAGACTAGTAATAACATTATGACAGACTGTCTGGAAAATAAAAACTGATAATTACTAAATCAGGGCTCATATAGAATACTACATTTTATTCACTATTAAATGTTTCCCTCTGAACTGTCTGAAATGCACTAATGTGATGGTGACACTGAGGTCCTGATAGCATCAGGAAGGCCAGGTCTGGCTAAAAAACTGGGATTCTGATGCACAAATGATCACGTAAACAAGTCACTTAGTCTTGTTCTCACGTGGTTTCACGACAGAATGTCTTCTTGAACAAGTATATGTCAAGACAAACAAGCTCAACATCTTCATGGTGAATGTTCGCATCAGTGAGGGATGCATGTGATAAAATGGGGAGAAGAGTGTTAAAGCTGCAAAACAGGCCCAGCCCAACAGGGCGGGGGCAGATGAAGTGGGACAGTCCTGCAGGGACAAAGGTCAAAGTGCAGCCGGACCGGTGCAGCATTGCAGGTACCTGTGGTGTCCGGTGTATTTGGGTCCCTTTATGTGTCCGACTCCCCTGCAGCCAGAAGTGGGGCACACATCCTGGGAGGGGGACAACAGGGGGCAGGACCCTGTCTCACACATCCAGAAAGAGTGTTTTCAATACAATTTGCTCTCTCACTTCATTCATCCAACCCTCGCTCAACCATGAACATGCCGGACCTGGGGGGGGCTCCAGCGGATGTCCTGTGCGCTGACACCAGCCGACAGGATGCAGGTCGGAAAGATCACTGTCACACCACACATCAAAGTGTGTCGACCAGCCGTCATAATGAATCTGTGGAAGCACCGCTGGTTACATCCTGATGTCACATCTGCACAGACGCAGAGGTAGACGGTACCTTAACCTTGTAGTCTTCAATATCAGTTATTGTTGCAACACGGATTAACATGGGGTTCCTGCAGTCCACCGCCTCCAGCCTTTGATTTACCTGGAACTCATGTGAAGCCTTCTAATTGGAGTTATAGAAAAGAAAGGAACATCACCATAAACACAATTATACATTTAGGTGAAACCAATCATAGCCCCGCCCTCATGTCCTCCTCACTGCTGTGAAAGCTGAGCTGGGAGCAGCTGTAGAACCAGTTTCCTGGAGATAATCCTCCCACACGAAGTGTTCAGGGTTAGGGTGACCTGTAGATTACAAGGGTAAATATCGTTTGACTTCAATATGTATTTAGAGGAATGTTCAAGAGCACGCACCTTGAGGAGACATCAGAGGTCGGCCCTGTTCTTCACACCAGCCCACAGGATGGATATATGGACTGCTGCTGTTGCACCTGACCACCCGACACAAGCACCATATCCCATCAGTCACAAGCAACAGATCACCTGAAGCCTGAAGGCCAGCTTCCTACAGAAGACTGTCTCCACTCCACGGCTGTCAGAACTCCCCTCCGTCTGCTGAGCAGCTGGAGGTACTGCGGTCTGAGAGGAAGTGTAGAGGAGATCCAGCCGTTTCCATCTGTGCTCCAACGCTCTGGAACGCTCCGCCTCCTAACATTCGTGATGCGTCGTCTGTCCATTTTTTAAATTAACCAGCCAAGCTTTCAACGGTCCATGAGACTCTGTTTGAATCTGATTTTGATTCTGTTTTTTGCTGTCTTTACCGTTTTGGTTTTAGTAGTTTTATGTTTATATTATCGATTAGTGTTCTTGGTGTTTTAACCCTTCTGCTCTCCTAGGCTTGTTTACATTAAAGTGGGGTCATCTGGACCCCACAAGACAGAGCGCTGAACTTTTCTTTCCAATGATTGTGGATCTTTACTGGTGTCCAATGACAGACATGAAGCCTTGTCCACCTTTGTCATGGAGGGGCTAATGCCTCAATGTGAGGGTGGGGTCATCTGGACCCATAAGAGAGCACGAGGGTTAAATTAATGTACAGCACTTTGTAGCAGTTTGGCTGTGTTAAAGCTCTTTCAAATAAAGTTGATTTGATTTGGATTAAATCAGTTTTCTTCCTGAAGAATTATTTAGAAAAGACACGAGGACACTGTGAGAAAAGTTCTTTTAAATTGTTGTAAATGTATTAAAAGTATACCATAAGTATTTTCAGCCTTTGCTCAATAATTAGTTGTTGAATGTTTGGCAGCAATTCCATCCTCAAGTTGTTCTGAATATGACGCCACAAGCTTCTTTGGATCGCTTTATCTCCATCCGGTTGGATGGGAGGGTCCATCTCTCCATAGATGTTCTGTTGGATTCAGGTCTGGCTCTGGCTGGGCCGCTCCAGAACATTGACAGAGTTCTTCTGAAGCCCCTCCTTCCAGATCTTGGCGGTGTGTTGAAAGATGAACGGTCGGCCCAGTCTGAGGTTAAGAGCGCTTTCATCCACGATGTCTCAGTACATTGTTGTAGTCAGTTTTCCCTCTACCCTGACCAGTCTTCCATCCCCACAGCATGATGCAGCCACCACCATGCTTCACTGTAGGGATGGTATTGTCCTGGTGATGAGCAGTCCTGGTTTTCTCCAGCCCAACACCTGCATTCACTCCAAAAGTTCTGTTGTGTTCTGGTCAGACCACAGAATGGTTTCTCGTGGTCTGAGAGTCATTCAGGTTCCTTTTGGTAAACTCCAGACGGGCTTCCTTCCATCTGACCTCTCTACCACACAGACCTGATTGGTGCAGAGCTGCAGAGAGGTTCTCCTCTTTCCACAGAGGAACGCTGGAGCTCTGACAAACGGACCGTTGGGTTTTCGGGCCCTTCTCCCCCGATCACTCAGCTCAGATGGACGTCCAGATCCAGGAGGAGTCCTGGTGGTTCCAGAGTTCTTCCACTCACAGATGATGGAGGTCATTGTGCTCATTGGAACCTTCAAGACCTTTCTTCACCTTCTGCCTCCAGACAGTCCTGTCTCTGAGCTCTACAGACTATTGCTTCGTTTCCATGCTTGGTTTGTGCTTCGACATGCACCCGTCAACCCTGGACCTCATGTAGACCGGGTCAGACCTTTCCGAAGGTCCAATCCACTGGATTTACCACAGGTTGGCTTCAGTGAAGCAGCTGAAACATCTCAAGGCTCATCAGAGAAACCTCAGCTCACTTTGGAGCTTCACAGCAAACGCTGTAAATACTTGTGTACAGATCAGTTTCAGGTTTTGTATTTTTAACACATTTGCAACAATTTCAGTAGAACTTTTTTCCACATTGTCATTGTGTTTTTTTTTAGAGTTTTTCAAGAAGAAAATTGATTTAATCCATTTTGAAAAAAGGCTGAGACACAATAAAATTTTGAAGAAATGAGGGGCAGTGAAGACTTTCTGAACTGTACGTGCAGTTTTCCAGATTGACATAAATCTTTGATCCTGATCAGATCTTTGTTTTCATTCTATAATCCAGGGATTATTTTTCTATAGAGGTTTGAACTTTGAAAGTTTGAACATGAGAGAATAAAGTGAAAATGTTTGTTTCTGTCTGAGAAAAATGAAGAAAGTGTATAGTGAGGAGTTTTACAGCTTTAAAACATATGTACTGTTTTTTCCAGACTATAAATCACTCCGGATTAAAAGTCGCACTTTTCTGTGAAAAGTCCAACATTTCTGAACAAATTCAACAAGCCCGACATAACGTTGTATTTGACACCGAGTGCGATTCACCAATATGAATTATTTCAGAATGTAACTGCTGTGATAAAGAAGGGAACTCTGTACTGAAGAAGTAATGCAGATATATGTCCCGCTGCTGCAGAAGACAACAGGATTCGACTTTTTTCATTATCACTGGATGAGAAACAAACCTCAGGACACGGAGCAGCTGCTCAGTTTTATTCATGCAGTTTAGCACAAACTGTGAGATGTTTTAGGAGGTGCAGCCCTCCTCAAAGGAACTGTGACAAAGAGAACAGCCTCTTTGTTGATTTTACTTTAGAAATGTATTAGTATCATTTTTCCTGTTCTCTTCTGAGAGATTTATTTGTTTATTTTTAATTTCATAAATAGTGCTATTTATCACATTAAAGGGATTATGAACAAACAGACAAACAGATGAATGAATCTTTCTTTCTAGAACAACTCCTTATTTCACAATAAAGGAAAGACAAAATAGGTTTAAAATCAGACAAATTAGGCAGATCAGAGGAGAAAACAGTTCTGTAGCCCTCACAAGAAAAGTTTGGGGACTTCTGATTTAGAGCATTGGGTGAGCTCACGACGTCCCAGGGACCATATTCTAAACCTCTGGTATGTTACACTACTTAATCTGGTTTGCCAAACTGAAATACATTCTATTAATATTCCTTAAATAATGTTTTATTTCCTTGTAATTCTGCAGTCTTCCTACAGATGGTGCACTACAAATAAAGTGACCACTGTTCAGGTGTTGAAAGTTACTGTACATCCATGTAGTTTAGGAAGATTGGTGTTTTCAATTTTTCCAAAACCACATGAACGCAGCATTAATATAGAAGTTTCCGTTCTACAGGAGGAGCATCAACTCGTTGGTGTAATTGACTCTAAAAGCCACCATTTTGAAATAAAAACTCAAAAATATCTGGTTTTCATTTTATTTCAAACTATATATTTTCTACAAATATTTTCATATTTTTTTTGGTTATGATTTCATAGAAAAGGTAATAAACTACAGGTAGAATTAGGAAAAGAGGACATTTTATTGTGTGGATTTTTCGCTTGCTAATGAGAAAAACAGAAACAGCATATTTGTGATAGAAATACTTCATGACCTGCAGAGAAATGCAGAAAGCACAGAGCCAAGACTGATGAGAAATTAATAAAGGAGTTCCTTAGATAAACAAAGTTTTTTATTGGAATTTTAAATTACGTTTTGACTAATGTAATCATTTTTCCCGTGAAAAACATGCTTCGCACTAGAACTGACTCGGCTGATGAATCAAAGATTCAATTTTGGTTGCTGGGTGGGAACATCAAAACACATGCAGCAAAATCAGTTTGAACATCTTTTTTTCAATCAAAATTGTCATGGTTGTAAATGTGTAATTTGACTCTTTTTAACTGTAATGTAAATCATTGATCAACAGAAGAAAAACAGCCCAGATTTATTCTGGCATGTTAACAGAAACTGTGATTAATGCGTCTCTCTTACCAGTAGTCATACGTGTCGTCCCAGTTGTCAAAATGGACCAAGAAGCGATCATCAATGACGTCTGCAACAGATGCAACGCAGACGAGGCCCGGGTTCTTCTTATCGACCGCCTCCAACTTCATACTCACCTGAAAACCACAGCTCTGAAACACATCGGGCAAGAGAGACAGAAAGATATTCAAAAGACTCATACATTCAACTCTGATAACGGCTGGAAAACATAAGCACATAAAACAATGCCGTCTGTTTATCAGTGGGGGGGTTTCCTGACATCACATCAGTCTAATGCACAAGCAGGAGATGAGGAGGATGGGTGAAAACCAGACTGAGGAATATGGGAGTGAGGAACCTGGTGCAGGCGGGTTACTGAATGAGTCAAAACAAAAGATCCATATAGTGGCTGTTCATCAACATTCTGGTGAACAAACAGCTTCTCACCTTATTTCTACAGGTGAACACAGAGGCGGGAGCAGCATGGGAGCCTGAAGACTGCAGGTAGTTTGCCCATTCAAACTCTGTCTCACTGATGCCTGTAGAGATACAGGTGAAGCTTTACCTGGGATGATCGGTAAAATAATGAGACAGCTTCTGCTCACCTTTTGGAGGGTGGAGCTTGTGATTTTGCTCTTTGCACCAGCCTGCTGGTTTGATGTCTGGTGAGTCTGCATTCATCCAAAAGTCATAGCAATCTGAGTAACCATCAATATGGAGGCGCAGTCGACAGCCAATCACCTGCAGGGATTACACACACTCACTCACTCACCTGTTGTCTCACTAGAGTGTGTTAGTCAGAAGCTGACTGACCTCTGCAACGGTCAGCACACAGAACATGGATGGATGGAGTGGATCGATTCCTTCAAGCTTCATTCCAACTTTGAAACCACATCTTTTACTGGGAAAGGACTGAGCCTGAGAGACATGCATGTGGGTCAGGTGAGGGCGGGCCAAATCTTCCACTGTGTGCAGCAGTTACCTGTGTGAAGACAGTCGACGGGGCAGCCTCAGCCTTCTGCTCATTCAGGTACTGCTGCCAGGACCAGCACCTCCTCTTCAGGCTCCCTGCAGCACATCCACAACCACATGCTCATCCCAGAGCAGACTGTGACGTCAACATCAGACTCCATGCAGGGACCGGGGTTACCTGGAGAGCTGCTCACTTTGTTCTTCATCTCTTCCTCCTCTTGAGAATTGTTGTTTGGATCACAAAGCAGAGACAAGAGGAAGACACCTGAGAGCACACAGGTGAGGAGCTGATGCCACAACACTGTCAGGTCACTTCCTGAAACGACTTCCGGTCAAGCAGTTTATTTATCCATTTATTTATTAGCTACGAACTGCATCATAAAAAGTTGTTTCAAAATCTTTGACAAGCTCTTCTTTATTTCCATGACCGGGGCTCTGGTGGCGGTACCGCGGCCTGGACTGGTGGTAATGACACCGGTAACTAGAGCCCGAAAAGTTCTGCTTTTATTTTGAAGGAGTGAGGGATCAGACCCGATCACGGAAACAAACGGAAGGGGGTGATTTCCGGCCGCTGCGGGGCATTCCCGGTGCCGCCGCGGTCAGCGGCCGCAGAGGAGACCCGAGGGCTCAGAACCAGGAGTGGAGGATCCCGAACCCGAACCCGAGCCGGAGCGACACCTACCTGGGTGGAGATCTGCTGACCGAGCCGAGCACGAGCAACACGGAAACTACGAGGACAGGAGCGCAGAGCGCATGCTCGCGTCGGACAGGGGGCGGGGCGACAGAGCAGCGTCACAACACGATAACAGAACCTAAGATTAAGAAAAAAATCGAACTTTAAAGCAGGGGTCCACAAACTTCTCCTGTGAGGGCCGCATAACAGTGTTCTTTTCTGACGGGGGCGGGGTCAGTGTGTAATCTAAAACATTCCATAAACAGAGAATCTCCTGTCAGGATTCTGTAGAGACGTTGGAGATCTGCAGATCCTCACACAGATCTTAGAACATCTGGATCTTTTGGATCTTTAGGTCATTTGGTTGTTTACAACAACCACAACCCAAAATACCGATTATAACGTGCAATACTGTGACTTGTATACTAGAGTACAATGGCCTTCCCTGGCTGTGTGGAGGCAGTCCCATTGGTACATTTTTATTTGGGCCATGATTGTTTGCTACCACCTTATTCCCTTCTCAAGAAGAGAAACGTTGAATCTCACTCATTGAGATCCAATGATCTGTACTGTTGACTGGGCCGTTTGCTCGTACAGAGCTGGAAAAGCATTTCTTCACTCTGCTCCTGCAGCCTGGAACCACTTACAGAAACACTGGAACAAATCTGCCCCCTTTAAATGCTTTTAAAATGCAACTCAAGGACTTAGAGACTGCTTCACTAACCTGCCAGTGTTATCTATAAACCTAGAAATTTTAATGTCATGTAACTGTACTTTAATCTGTTTTTTGTTTGTTTTTTTGTGTGTGTCATTGTTTTAGAAGTTGCTGCCTCTTGGCTCCCTTGAAGAAGAGGTTTTTAATCTCAATGGAACATTCTGGTTGTATAAAGGTTAAATAAAAATAAATTAAAAATGAAAAGAAAAAAAATGAAGAAGGTCATGATTTAAAACATCTAAATCTCTGATCTTTATCTGGTTTCTTCTGTCAGTATCTGATCTGATCTGGAGAAAGTTGTTCTCATGTTTCTGCTCAGGTTGGTTCTGGAGTCGGTTCTGTTTGAAATTCTGTTCTTACAGATTCTAAATTCTGTCTTCTTATTATCAATAACAATAAAATCCTCTCAGATTTCTGTTCTGTTTAGAGTCACTCATTTTTTAAGTTTCCGTGTTGATGTCGATACTCTGCTCTGCTCTGATTGTCTCTCATGTGCGCAAACGGAACACACGCACGCGCAGCACATGCGCGCCCAGCTCACAGCGCTGCGCTTTTATGATCTCTGCGCAAATTGTAAAAAAAGAGGATTCGGGACACAACTTGATAAATAAGAATGAGCAGCTGTTGAAACAGAAAGTGAATCTTATTTTTATTGGGAGAGTTGTATTAACTGGTGAAGATGAAACCTGCAAAGTAAGATTACAGATGTTAAACTCCTCATTACACAGATATTAAAGTACCCCTCCAATGAATCATGTTTTTTTTTTAGTTTTTAACATGTATGTATGGGAATTTTCGTCTGAAAGAGAAAAAAATATAATAAGAAATCATTTCATGTTTTCATCTCCGAGTATTTCTCCTTTTAAGTTGCTGTTTATCAAAGTGCCTAAGGAAAACTCTGTTTGAATTCCTGAAACTTTCATACGTCACAGTATCTAGCACATGTTAGAGGTTTTGGAGATAAAGTCAGAGAGGCCAGACTGAGATGGTTTGGACATGTTCATAGGAGAGACAGTGAAGATATTGGTAGAAGGATGCTGAGTCTAGAGCTGCAGGAAAGAGGTCTAGAGCAGGGCTGCTCATTCCTGGTCCTCGAGATCTACCACCCTGACTGTTTTCCAGATCTCCAAGCCCAGCCAGCTGTTGATTGGCTCAGTCAGATGTCTCCACAATCTGATTGAAAGAACACACCTGGTCCAGGTAATCAGCAGCAAGCAGTACATGGAGAGCTGGAAAACAGGCAGGTTGGTAGATCTTGAGGACCAGGAATGAGCAGCCCTGGTCTAGAGGAAGACCAAAGAGGAGGTTTCTGGATGCAGAGAATGAAGACATGAAGGTGGCTGGTGTTATGGTTGAGGATGATGAAGACAGACTTAGATGGAGGAAACAGATTCACTGTGGAGACCCTGAAGGGAAAAGCCAAAAGGAAAAGAAAACATTTATGATACAACTATTTTCAAAGAAAGTCCCCATCTATTTGCCAGAATTTTTAACAGGGATATGATTCATGTCTGTCAAAAAAATTTTATTAGTTCGAAAGATATTAAATCTTCAGTCACCAAACTTTGTTACATGCCTAATTATCACAGAGAGAGGATGCCTAACGGGCTGTGGACCACCATACACCCCTCACCCCCACTGTCTTATCAGCCAATTTAAATAAAACCCTGAGGAGGATCAACCCCCATGAAGTGGCAGAACCAGACAGCATTCCTGGACGAGCCCTCAGAGTCACCTCCATATTCAACCTCTCTCTCAGCCACAGAACTGTTCTCTCCTTCTTCAAAACCATTACACCAATGCCCCCGTCCCAAAGAAGTGTCCCTCCCACCTGCTAAATGACTACAGACCAGTAGAACTCACTCCAGTCATCATGAAGTGCTTGGACAGAGTGGTACTGTCCCATTTTCAGAGCAGCATTCCGCACACACTGGACCCCCTGCAGTACCCCTACTGGCCCAACAGCTCCACCTCAGATGCCGTCGCTGCAGGACTGCACATCTCCCTCTCACATCTGGAGGATAAAGACTCCTACATTTGACTACAGTTCTGTGTTCAACACGGTTGTTCCCCATAAGCTCACCCACAAACTGCTCTGTCTTGGACTACACCCCTCCAACTGTGACTGGCTCCTGGACAAGGCAGCTTATAGGAGGGAGGTGGCTTCTCTGGTGACTTGGTGTGAGAACAACAACCTCACCCTCAACACAGATAAGACTGAAGAAATGATAGTGGACATGAGGAGGGAGAGGAGCCCTCATCAGCCGCTGTTTATCCGGGGTCTGGGAGTAGGGAGGGTGAGCAGCTTCAAATATCTGGGGGTCCACCTCAGCCAGGACCTCACTTGGACAGAAAGCTCATTAGCGGCTGGACTTCCTGAGGAGGCTGAGGAAGTTAGGCAAGTCATCAAAGATCCTCAGCAACTTCTCCAGCTGTGTTGTTGAGGCTATCCCTCACTGCAGAGCATCTACAGAGGAGAGCTGCTACCATCATCAAGGACCCCACCCACCCCAACGAGGTCTGTTCCCCTCAGCTGGAGGTCCAGGGGTCCTGGTGTAGGACCACCAGACTCAGGAACTCTTTCTTTCCCAGACTCCTTAACAGCTGACAGAAGTCTGTAACAACAGACTGCATCATTGCACATTTGGATTATTTATCACTAATATTATTGCACCTTGATATTCAATAACTGCATATGCACCGCACTATTTAGTTCATGATAGTCTCTTTTGCACAGTAATTCACTTTCAGCTTAATCTGCACAACAGCTGATTTGTAAATAGCTGTAGTCATTTATGGATGCAAAGTTTATTTTTATATTTTAATGTTAATGTTCAGCTATAATGCTCCTTATAGACATCCTGTAAATATCCATTATATTTTTCTTTATTAACCTTAAACATTTTATGACATTCAAGAGCAAACTGCGAAGTACAAATTTCATTGTGAAACTGTTTCCTTAATTTCTGTTCATCATGTCTGTCTGTCTGTCTTTTTCTCTTGGTAGACAAGAAATAATCTTTCTGTCTTTCTACCTTTTCTGTCAAAATGAGACAGACTCATAAGACAAATTAGCAGAGGGAATGTACGCAAAGAAGTGATGGGTGGAGAGAGGAAAAAGAGACAAACAAAAAAGGCATACTAAGGACAGAGACACAGAGGACAGACAAAAGAGACAGATAAGAGGTGAATACACATAAAAACAGACGAAAAGACAAGAGACAGACGAACAAAGACATAGGTTTTTGATAGATGAGTATAAGAGATATAGATGGACATATCAATTAAAATAAAGAGGTAAAAATGATGGGCAAGCAGAAAAAACAAATGAAACTGACAAGAAAGACAAGACAATGGATGGAGAGAATAAACAAGTATATGGATGAGATGAACAGAAAGCGGAGACAGATGGAGTAATTGACAGATTTAAGAAATGTACCGGTAAAAACAAACAGACAAAAGAAAGAGAAGGACAAAAAACAGGAACAGAAAATACTGACAAATCAGGCACGCATAACAGAAACCACAACAACTGTGTTTCAGATACCCAAAAGAGCCAGTGTTTGATGTGAACCAGCTCACAGCTCTCAGTAAGGATCTGCCTCCTGAAAGATGGACAGGATCCGGCCCACTCCCACCCTTAGCTGGTGTTCAGTTATTGGCCTTAACAGCAAACTCCATCCTTGTGCTCGCCCATCCCATTTTTAAAGAAGATGAGGCGCACTGACAGGAGGACAGTTCCTGCTTCCACATATGTATGTGCTGGTATCTAATGCTCAGCAGATGGACCAAAGACATTGTATATTTCTGACATGATCAAACTCTTCTAGGGATTCTAACCTTCAGCTGTATTTGATGGATTTAAATTCAATTTGGACCTGTACTGGACCAGCCATTTTAACAAGAACTAGTCCTGCTCTGAGACCTCGACCCGTTTTTGAAGTCAATAGACTGTTCAAGGTGGGCGTCAAGACTGCACTTGTGTAACTATCAGGTAGAAATCCTCGTGTTCTTTCTGATTGGTTGAACAGAAATGTTCAGTTTGACTGGTTTTTTGAGGTGTCAGTTTTGTCTGTTTCTAATCGATGGTTGTCTTTTATGTATTTATGTTTTGTCTTGTTTGTTTTTTGCTTTTGATTTGGGTTTGGAAATTGAGTTAGCAGTTTATCTTTTGTTTTATGTTGATTTTGTCCAGTTTGTTGTTTGGTTATTTTGGCTTTTTGTTATTTGTACTCTGAAGGTTGTGAAAGACGGTTTCCTTACTTTAATTTTTGTGGTATAGCTTTCTTTAAGTTGTGTTTTTGTAGTTGTGGACACTGGAAGTTATTTGTCATTAGAACCCTTCTGTGGTCATAGAACTAAACTGTGGTGTAAGCAGTGTACTTGCCATTTCAAATAACAGTTGACAACATACTGCAGCTTTCTGCTGACTTAACACCGCCTAATTGACAAAGCGATACTAATGATTGGTGATAATTGGTTTCATATTTATTGTTGTCATACATATCTCTTTCATTTTCAGTCTTAAAACAGATGCTATAGCATTTTTTGTGTTTGTCCTTTTTCTTTTCTTTCAGGTTCTATCACAACAAACTGATCCTTTTTGAGTTTGGTGCGACTGGAGGGCTTTTCCTAATCCTCCTTTTGGGAGCTCTCCCTTCAGTGTTGCATTTTGTTTTCTCAGTAGGGGTATTACACCAAAAATCCAACACTGTAAAACCTTAGTCACTTGCATATGTTGCTTTTATGCAACTAAAAAGATCTTACCCATATTGACTGTTCTAGATTTGATTGTATTGTGACAATCAAATAAGATAACTCTGTTTGATGTTTCTTACTATTCGTGAAGCACCTTGACATAATATCGGTTTAAAACTGGTGCTGGGAATCTCAGGGTAACTCACAATCACGATGTGATTCACAATACACGGCTCACGATTCTGATAGTATCTCGATATGGCAAACATTGGAATAATCATTATATTACCTTGGTAATCTATGATGTACAAAATATTTTTAAATGTATGCTTTTATTTTATTGAAAACCTTATTTTGGAACAATTTAAAACAGAATATTTTAATTTAACACCCTTTGCCACATTAAAATAAAGTTATCAATGAATACTACTAATAAATACTTTACAATAATAACATACATTTTAAGGTGACTAATAAACAAAACTTCAGTTACGGGACCAAAATGCAGAGTATATCAAATAACCTTCTCACATCAAAGAGTAATACGTGTGGAGATAAAAATTCACACTGATGCATTTTAAATAATCTTATGTCAGATAATTGATTATTATTGAGGCACAATATGAACTTTCAGCCAGTTAATTTAAATATATATCTATATATATATAGATATATATATATAATATATAGATATATATATATAGATATAGATATATATTATATATATATCTATATCTATATATTATATATATATATATACCGTGCTAGTATCCGTATTCATTTGATAATCAACATGTTCTTGACATGCTCCGCTACATACACACCTGTTACACACCGCTAGACGTCTCATTTGGACGGTCAGACGCTGCACACCTCTCCAATAGAATCAGGTGCGGTGTTTGGACAGGTTACTGCTGTGACCACCAGAACAAATCCATGTTATTATGTTACATTAGAAACAGTGCGCTGTCTGCGTCTGCTTTAGAAAAATACAGACACAGCTCGGACCTTTTTCATCTCGGCCGCTCTGCCCCCGCGTGCGTTTTCATCTGTATGCGGAGCAGGTGGTAAGCCCCGCCCCTCCCCACTACATGTGGAAAAGGAGCAAAGTGCACTCTGTGTTCGCGCTGTACGCTGCAACTGTGTTTTTAGGCATTTGGAATAAACAAATTGGTAAAACCGGTAAAAATTTTGATGATGTCTCAACGGGATCCTAGCATTTAACTGTCGTGCTCACGTGAAGCGCCCCCTGGTGGACTTTTTTGGTATGATTTTAGGAAATCGTTCGTTAGTTGAAATATCGCGATAGTTCCAATATCTGTTCCAATATCTTGTCCCACCTCTATTTAAAACTGGGACATAATTAATCATTTGAATTGAATTAGAATAAAATGTAAATTTGCAACAGACTGTGCTCCAATCTGTGATAAACAAACAGGAAAAGTAATTAATGGATTATTACAGCACCAAATCCACATTGGCTCTTCTTTGAAAGTGATGCCCTAAAAAGACACAGGACTTGATTCCATCCAGAACCGGTCCAACAAAAGTTAAGGATTTTTTCAGGGAGAGTGAGCGGGTCAGATTACCCTCTCGGACCTGAGTGAAACTTATTGTTCAATTTGTGATTGCCCGGCAGAGTACATTTCCTACTAATGGAGATAACAGCTTTTAATGTCGACTGTGTGGCTCACTCTGTCTTCCCTCAGGAATCAAGCCCATTAGCTGGAGGTTCCCTTCACACTAATCGATGCGCACCAGGAAGCTGACTTCCTGTCAAATTTGTTAATAATGAATGGAGCTGCAATTGTCAATGAGCATGAATGTGTACAATCCTGGATGAAGACAAAGATGGAGCACATGGTTCAAAAAGAATGTTTCTGTCACCCTAGTTCAATGACTATGCAGCCTTCAGACAGTTTCTTTGAACTGCTATGCACATTTATCAGAGACAGATAGCTTAAAACCAGTTAACCAAAATGAGAAAACAAAAGTTACCAGTTTGCTGAGCACAAAGTCACTGAGAGGAGTGTGTGGCAGGGAACCTCAAAGGATCGTTTCATCGTGATTCTGACTGGCTGATTTTTTTTTCTTAACTTTTGTCTCCACAGAATGTTGCAGTCTCCTACCAACACAACCCTTCCCACCTCCTCCAACTTTCCAGCCTCTCATAAAGTGAATTCTGATCATCACCACAATGATATGCAGGCCTACTGGAGGGAAGTGAGAAGTATTGAGGAGGAGAAAGAAGGACAAGAGGAGGAAGATGAAGAAGAAAGACATAGCATGGATGGTGAGTGCCACTGACAGCAGTGTCTGGTCACCTTTAAGGCTTACTTTCCTGGTTGCTTCTTTGCAGAAGTGGAGATGGAGGAGGCATGGCTGAAGGAGGCGGGGCTATTCTTTCTGGTGTCAGGAATAACATCTTCAGAGGCATCTCTGCCACTGCCTGAGGCTGTTATTTCTACCCTAACTCACCAGCAAGCCGCCATAGTCAGGACTAGGCTGGACAACTACAATGAGACATTGAGGAAGAGGAACAGGCAGCCACTCAGGGATGTGAGGGACATTTTTGCTGAGGTAGGCATGCACAGCTCCGGTGCCTCTCTGTAGCAAATCATGGAAATTTTGACTACTCAGTCTTTCTCTCTGTTTCAGTCAGAGGACAAATCAGCAGAGTTATGCCCCTCCTCATCTCCACATTCTGCTGACTTCCCTCCAGGTCGATACCACATCACCACCAAGACTATTCGGCGCAGTGCTCACAGAGGTACTTTTGTTGTGTTCTGCAGATCTATATGTTATCATGGACTCTACAAATGTCTTTACGGTTCCATAATAGTCTCCTGTGTATTGTATATTTTTTGCAGCAAGGCCCCATTTTGTTTTTGAAGATCAACTGACTGACCATCCATCATGCAGCTCCCTCAAGGCACCACAAGCCAACACCAATCCTTCCTCTCCTGTTCTCTCCAGTCCACCTCCAGCATGTCACTGGAGACAAGTTGACTGGTTGCTGCAAGATACACCGTACTCTGAGGGAGTAGCTGAACATAGACACAGCTCTACCTGTTGGGACTGTCAGAGTTTCCAAGGAGACCTGAGAGGTAAACTGCAGGTGAGAAGTAGCACTGCAGGTAATCTGGTAAGAGTGGCTGACTTTACAGGTTGCTGTGTATATGTGCATGCATATGTCTTTACATGTGTGTATCTGTGTGTTTGTGTGTGTGCAGTTTGTGCCTGTCATCCCCTCAAATGGCCTCACCTGTGTAGATGACCTCTCGCCTCGTGACCTCACACGGCTCGGTTTCATCTCCCACATTGAGCTTACTACCTTCCTGCTTGCTCTGGGTGTTCAAACCAAACGGACCCGTCCTTCCCGCACCAAGGCCCAGGGTGCGCCCGATTCTTACAGCTTGTGCTGAGGGCAGATTTACATGAGCAAACATCTGAGGCCTCCAGTATGTGAGGAGAAGAACTGCTTCATTGGTTGAAAGATTCTTTTTTTTTTTTTGCTGATCTTTGACCTCCAATATCTTCACATCAAACTTAGTGACTAAGTTCTTTCTGTAACTTATGAGTTGTTCATGCAGTTTATACAAGTGGTCTTTTAACACAAAAGCAATTGAAACAGTAAACTTGGTGTTTTCGAGAAACCTGAGCTTGTTCCCCAGTTCTTTTAATGAGTTCTGTGGGGAAGTCCTTGAGAGACAGCAAGCTCTGCAAACAGCACTGACCTACTTCTGGTGACTCAGCTGACCCACGACCTCCCAGTTGTTACTAACAAGCTGCGGGTTGTGACTCACAAACCGCAGACCACAGTTTATGGGCTGTCACTCAGAGAGTGTTTCTTCCCAAGAGCAGAATCATCCATTTCTACTAGGGATGTCCCGATCTGATCACGTGATCGGAAATCGGCTTGATCACGTGACTGAAGACTTGACCGATATCGGGCTCCGTTGTCCGATCAGGATCGGATATTTCATTTATTCTTATTATGATCAGCACTTTAGATTTCAATCTTATTATTCTGGATAAATCCTCCACTTGAAGTCTGTATGTCATGAACAGATCACAACATGTTATTACCGGAAAACGCAGCAGAAAACAGCAACAGTTCAGAAGACTAATGGAAACAGTTCAATCAAGCTAGCTAGCTGATCACAGATTCAGATTTCCAGGATCAATAACTCTTTTGAAAACTCTTTAAACTGACAGTTAGTGTCTCTAAACAACAACCTCTAAAGACATTTCAACAGAAAAAGACAGAGTGTGATTTCTTTTTAATGTTAAGCTCTTCGTGCTGCAGATAGATGCTAAACTGCAGCTGCTCACTGCTACATGCTAGCACCATGATTTAACTCCTTAGGACCCGAGCTGTCCTTTGATATGCCTGTTTTATTTATCTGAAAGAGAAATAAATATAAAATTAACTACTCCGATAATAAAACCAAAAATGTGATGTCTTAAGAACTTAAAAAGAAGCATATAATCTTAAAAAAACAAACAAAAAACTAATAAATGAAAATTAAAAATAATATGAGCTAGTCATGAACACTCATCATTAAATTCATGCTAAAACAGTCATAATTTATTTTTAAGAATTCTAAATGAAGAAAGGAATCACATTTGGTCAGAAATGTTCAATAGCTCTAAAGATATTAAAGCTAAAGTCACTAAACTGACTAATTATGACTAATTATATCATGACTTATCACTTATCACTTTTTCCGAGTTTATTTTTGTTCTATTTTTACTTGTTTATTAAAGCTATTTCACAGAAGTGTTAAATTTAAGTTTTTAATGATAAAAGAAGTTTAATGAAATATAAATAAGGGACAACACAAATCTGTTTATTCAATGTGTCCATGTTTTAGATATGTTAAAAAAGTATCGGATCAAGACTCGGTATCGGCAAATCCGCAAAATCCAATGACTCAGAATCAGATGGGACCCGAAAAATCTGATCAGGACAGGTTCTACCTTGGTAAATTTCCTTTGCCATTTGCATACTCCCAACCACTTTTACAGTTTCATTTCTCCAACATGGAAGAATATATTATTTTCTTGTACTACTTTTTTCATACTTTTGCAGTCTAGTTGTAGAAAAAAAATCTCCACAAGTCTAATGACCGAGATATTATGGTGAGGGATTCTCCACTAACTCTGGTGAAATGATTTCAATTTTCCCCTGATTCCAATATTGGTTTACCTTTTTCAGATTCTGGTATTTCCCTTGATTTGATCATCATCTCAGTTAAAATTTTAATTTTAATTTCTTTTCCCATTCAAAGAACATTGTCCCGCTCATGGTAAATAGTGTATACTTGTATAGCATTTTTACTGCCTTCATTGAAGACCCAAAGGACTTTCCAGTCACAGTCCCAATCACCCGTTCACACATAAATTCACATATTAATGGTACAGCCTCTCTGCTGTCAAAGACTCCCACGAGCTTACCCATCAGTTACTACCAGGAGCAATGTGGAGTTCACTTCTACTCATGGGCGCATAAGGCAGAAAGCAAACCTGCAATCAAAGGTTGACCTTCCTATACCATGGTCACGCACCAAAGAAATAGATATTAAATCAATGATTAGAAGTTTAATCTTGCTATTATTTAGTTTCTAATAATTTTTTTTTTTTACAAAGAGCAGATTATTTGACATGGTCCATTGTCATAGTAACGGCTAAACAGCCCACGCCAACCTGGACTACAGCAGCAGGAAGATCATAGGCCTATTTATAAGCTGAAAATCATAATAAAAAAAACATTTCAGAGTGAAAGTTCATTTTGTATGCCATTAATTTTTGGTGCAAATATGTAATTAATGTATTTTTATTCTATCCTAAAAATAGATGTAAAAAGCCCTTAAAGAGGCATTTTCAGTAAAGTTTGTGATTTTCTGATGCAGTAAAAGGTCGAAGTACAAATTAAAAAAAAGGGCCTTATGAAAGTTTTTTGTAATAACAGACTCCCAACCAGGACTTTTACACCACCAAATGGTTTTTTGTATCTCAAACAGTTAAGAGAAAAAACACCAGGTCCAGAGTACTCTGATTTAACACATCAAAAAACAGTAGGAAGACTTTTCTGAGCGGTCCAAAGAAATATTGCCGCATGAACACAACAGCAAGACCATGGAAAACACATGAGTGATTTTATAGTTCCCTTTAACCTGTTTGGTGAAATTGTTTATCTTGGAAACTGGAAAACAACGAGAGAGAATAGAATATTAGAAGTAGAAGATGAGACAAAAGGAGGTTACATCGGGGGCATTGAAAAATGTTGACTTAAGACTTTGTTGGGAGTGGAGAACAAAAAGTTTAAAGAGGTAAATGTTCCTTCTGAAATTATACTTTGTTTAACTTATAGTGATGTTTAAAATACATATATATCCCTTTGACTGGCTTGGGACTAGGGTCGGGCTCCAAGTCTGGTTCTAAGTAGGAGCCTTAATGATTTACGCGGTTCTACAGAAACCAAAAGAAGCTGCTGCAAACGGTGCTGCGTTTCTGTGCTTTGTTTCATTGAGGGTCTATTTGTCTTTGGACATGTCAATCACTTCTGCTATGATCAGTACTTTGAAGTTCTAGCCAATCCTTCTGCCTTTCCTACGATAGTAGGCGGGGTCATATAATGGTGATGGGGCGAGAACGAGCACGCGCAGCGCTCGAATGTCTGGCTGCGTTTCACAGAAGATCATAGAAGTCTGGCAGGTTGCTGTGTCGCATCAGCCAATCAGGCACTCAGCTTTGGGAATATGACGTTTTCAGTGACCCGATCAGCAGGTGAAATAGCAAAATAGCAATACACTTAAAACGTTTTTGTCCTGCCTGACCGTGGCGGTTCTCTGGCTGCAGTCAGACTCCGCTGACTTCAGTGGAGCTCGCTCGCTCAATACAACGGCAGACAGCCCCTGCGGGGAACAGGGCAGCCTGCTCAGGTCTCCTGAACTGTGATGGTTTTCATATTTTTGTTGAGACAATAATAAAAAAAGTCCCTTAATTTTTCCCCTTCTCTGGTTAGTATGAAACAGCCGTAAAACTCAGTCACAGAGACACAGAAACACCACAGAAGCAGATGTCATCCAGAAATCCCCCCAGGTGAGATTAAAGCTACGGTAACCTCACAGCTCAGGATCATATTTGACAGATGGCGAGAACCGAATTCGCCGCGTGGGGAAAGAGGGGCGGCCATCAGTTTGCGGCTCGGAGGTTGGGGAGCTCTGATTTAATGGGAACAACCAGCACGTCAAAAAACGAAAACTTTTAACGTGGAGGTCTTGACCGTGTAACCATGTGACTTGGGAATGAAAATGTGTTGATTTAGAAAGATGAAGACATTATTACTATTACTGAAGTACCAACATTGGCACGATTTGTTATGTTTTACGTGTGTTTCTCCTTTTGTTTGTGGTTCACCTTTTCTTTTCTTCCTCTGTGCAGGCTGACTGTGGCTCCTCCCAGCTGATCTTAACCCTCTCCTGAGCTGTGTGGAGGAGTCCACAGCTGTCTGTACTTAGTTGATTTAGGCCATGTCCACACGTAGCCGGGTATTTCTACAAACGCATATCTGCCGACCTCCGTTTTATAAAAACGGTTGCGTCCGCACGTGATCGTTTTAAAAATAATTCCGTCCACACGTCCCCGCATACTTGCACTGTTGGGCGATGTAATGAGCATGCCAGAACAGTAGTTGGCAGTGTTTTCCTAAAAGTCAGTGAAAATCTCCGACGGCGTCTTTCACGAGTGGCATGATTTGGAGGAGCAGGAGGAAGGGATATTTGTTGTAAAATAGCCGACTGCAAAGCGCTTATTCCCCTTTGTTCCTCGACAAGAAGCAATAATTGTGTTTGTAAAAAAAGCAAGTATGAAGCATCTGTACCAGCGTAATAATTAACACACTCCTCGGGTCCATGCTGAACACTGTAAACAGCGGCGCATCTATGACGTGTATGCACTAATTGTCGCAAAGAGTGACGTTTAAAAACGTAGATCTCCGGCTATGCATGTCCACACGCAGACGCGAAAACGGAGTTTTCCAAAACCTTCACTTTAGCCGGAGTTTTCCAAAAGCTCCGTTTTCAGTGACTTAAATCTTCGGTTACGTGTGGACGATAGGCCGAAACGGATAAAAATATATGCGTTTTAGCAGATACCCGGCTACGTGTGGACAGGGCCTTAGTTTGCTCTCTATTTAAGCTGAGGTCCTCCTGTGTTTGGTGTTGGTTTGTTTTGTATGTTTCCCCCTGCACTTTTGAGCGTTTCTGGTTTCTGTATTTTTGCAGCTCGTTTAGTTTTCCCTCTGTTGAGGTGATTTTTTGTTATTAAATACTACTTTTGTTAATTTTTGAATTTGCTTGATCCCTGCATCTGGGTCTCTGTCTCCTGATCCGTGACATTACGAACCAACCACGACAGACCCAGCAGGGCACCGTCAAGCATGTGATGTTCCACTCCCCCCTTCCCAAGAAGATTTTTTGTCAGGAGAAATGGCTTCCCTAGGCCAAGAGATGCGCAACTGCGTGACTGGTATCTTGGAGTTTCATGGCCGCCTATCTCGTTTGGAGCAACCACCACGCCAAACAAGACTGGGGCCTCCAGAACCTTTTGAAGGCAGCGCTGAGGATTGTCAACCTGTCCTCGCTTCATGCCAGCTCCAGTTTGAGTTCAACTCGGGTGAGTTCCCGACTGAGGAGAGTAAAGTTGCCTATGCTCTAAGTTTTTTAAAGGGAAGAGCCAAGCGGTGGGGGCTAGCTGAGTGGAGCAGGGCAGCGGACCATTGCCGTTCCTTCAGAGCATTTTCTGACAAGCTCCTGAGTGTCTTCAACCCTTCCACACCTCATCGTGCTGCAGCCTCCCAACTGCTTCGGCTTTCACAAGGCTCTAGAACTAACTGTCAAATTTCAGTGAGTTCCGAACCCTAGCTGCAGCACAGTTTGAACCATGAGCACTTGATGTCTTCTATTAAGTCTCGCCAGTTCTCTCAAGACGAGCTTGCGGTTGTGGTGTTCCTGACACCTGGAGTCTTTGATCGACCTGCCAACCCGCATTGATCGTCGCGGATGAATGAGAGGAAGCACGAAGTCGTGGGAGGGCAGAGGTCTACCCACCCATGTCGACGGCTGCTCAGGCTTCCCCCTGTCGTTGCAGTCCCAGCATGCTTGCATTCTCCATACCACCTCCAGAGCCTATGCAGCTGGGATCCAGTCATCTCTCTCCAGCTGAGCGACAGAGACGCATGGGGGGACGTCTGTGTCTGTACTGTGGGGAACCTGGGCACATGATCAGGAACTGTCCATCAAACCCCAGGGCTCGCCAGCAGGAGGGCAACTGGTACGCCGTGTTTCTGATATCTTGCCCTCTAGACCGACTAACACATACCTGCTGTCCTGTGATGATCGGCAGGGTGAGTTTGACACACTCATTGACTCTGGTTCTGATGGTGACTTCATAACCCTAGACGTGGTGCATAAACTGAAGATCCCTTTGGAGCCTCTGGACTCTGCTCTAACTGTCAATGCCATTAACGGGACCCTAATTCACCAGGTTTCTGCACGCACCGTTCCTGTAAAAGTGACTGTGTCCGGAAACCACTCTGAACATTTGTCTTTTTATGTGGTTGAGACCATGAGTCCTCCTGTTGTTCTAGGCTTTCCATGGTTGTGTAGACGCACTCCTGATATTGAGTGGGTCTCTGGTCGGGTGCTGTCATGGAACCCTTATTGCCTCTTGAACTGTTTAAACGCAGCTTCTGATCGCTCTTCAGTCCTTAATCTACCCCGTCCAGAACCTCCAGAGTTGAGTACTATTCCTCTGGAGTACCATGACTTAGGAGACGTTTTCTGTAAA